>CM025666.2:1268175-1280676 GCA_014621495.2 Entosphenus tridentatus
AACCCAATGTTAAACATGCTTATTCTCACGGATTTATTTAACCAAATCTTCGTGGCATTTCTATAGGGTTGACCATAAGTAACTTCCTGATTTGAAAAAGCGGTATTTTGTGTTAAACTATTTTATTTTTGCAGAAATAAAGTAGAAGCCTGGGAGTTTATGAGGCATCGGTTATACACCTCAGCAGCGTGCAGTAACAGTTGAAATTTATTTTCAGATTCTTTTTTTTCAATTATTTCAACACGGAGAGACTATCGCAGATATTTTAAGAGCCGAACGGCTCCCAATTCCGCACCGTTTTCGGGCGTTGATGTCCCGATTTCGGGAATCAGAAACAACGGCGGGCGCAAAGTGTTGTTGGCAGACTTCGAACCGGGTCGATCTCCGACTTCGCCACAAGTTTTGAGGAGAGTGACAGAAAATGCCGGTGAAAGAGCACGGATTTGGCAACGCAATGCAGGCGGTCGTTTACAAGAGGTTATTTTTCACGCGTAATCATATCAAATCTCTATGTTTTAAAACATTTTCCATAATTCGGATTTGTCCCGTAAACAGGACCAAATTTGTTACTACTTCGGCCCACCCGTACGTTGGAGAATAAACCCACTCTCCAACATACTCCCTTGCCTGGTATACAGGAGATCGTATATTTGGAGTTTACATGTGTAGTGGCATAGAATAAGTAATGTAGCAGCATAGCGCTGGCTGCTGGCGGGGAAGGGGATCTGCGGCTTACAGCAGCCCTGACGTCAGCAGACCACGTGACCCACCAGAGGGGATATTTGGGGTAAAGATTACAGAAGGGGCACGTGGGGGAAGCCCAGGAACCCGTTAGTAGGTTCTAGAGAGGGGGCGTGGCCGGGGCGGAGCGAGGCCACGCCGGGAGCATAAAAGGCGGCCCTGAGCGAGAGCTCGGGGCTGTCGTTTGGAGTGGGAGCCCTGTCGTGCTGTTGAAGATCGTCGCCATCGTCGCTGTCGTCTTCACTCGATATTGCGCTGCTAGACGGTAGTTGGCTGTCTCGGTTCAGCGCCGTCAGTGTTAGAGGGCTCGTGTTGTGTATAGGCTAGCAATCCATGTAGAGTTGTTTATAAGCGAGCGACAGAAGAGTGTGTACCAGCGTAGGCTGTGTATTGTGCTGAGGGTGCTCGGTTAAATAAAAGAAGGGCCTCCAACTCTTAGTGTCTCCGAGTTAAGTTACTACTACACATGTTCTCCCTGTGGTCGCATGGTTTTTAGAATCAACATACGTTTAGAGTATTTGGCTGCTATAAATTTGCACATGATGAGCCACGTCGTTGAGGTATCATTTGTGGCCAGGCCACTTATGAAAAAAGAGCTACATTGATCAGTGGGCCTCAGTTTAGCTACACAAACGGATTAATATTCTTTGAGTATGGCAGGCAGAGAGCGTTTAATGATGACGAGTCTCCCCTTGGCCTGACTGAGGGTGGTTGCATTCATAAATTTCCCGTCAAAGAGATTGAGAACACCCTCACTCTTCATGCTCCGTGCGCCCACCTTCTTTGCCAGGCTCGATTTATTTCCCAGGAAGAAGTGGTTGAGCTCCCCTTTCTCCATGCCCTGAATCAGGAGATCCATGAGGTCGTCAAGGCGGGCATTCAGGTTCTTTTCGGTGTCCTCCCACTGCGTCGGGTTCGTGCGTGTGAGCAGGTGGAGGAAGGCCGTCTTCAGGTGGTACGAGCAGATTCCACTCGTCAACTGCGACGTCTTATCCAGCTGAGTGTCGTGCTCCCGCAGGTACTTGAGGATCTTCAGGGTCTTCAGGTGGCAGGAAGAGCTCGGAAGCTGATTCAGGATGTCTTTCTCGAAGACCGAGAACGACAGCCTCCAGAGAAGCTGTTCTGGGGCCATCTTCAAAGGCTTGGCCACCACGTAGAGACCATCCCCAATGGAGACCGCAAGAACCAGGTCCACGTAGATGTCATTGTCAGGGCTGAGAGTTATGACGAGCGTACGGGCTGGTTGGTAGCCTGTAAACTTCACAGAAAATCTAACGAGAGGTCGTATGTTGTTCATTGCTTGGTCTACTAATGACTGAAACCAATGATATACCTTTGATGGGATCAGGTATCCGCCTTCGGTGAATTTATTTTCAAATGATTGATTTGGTGGTGTTGATACATTCTGGGGCCTTTGCAATTGTTTGTGTCGCTCGACTTTTAATTGACGATAGCCACCTGGTACACTGGCATGTGAGATTGGGACGAAGTTGAATTCAGGGTGAGAGAGAGGAATCATAAAATCCAGCTCCATATCTCCCCGAACTTTGAGACCTTCGTACGAGCTGCCGGTGGGAATGACCTCACCTGTAATGACGGGTTCCAAGCCTGGCTGTTGAATTTTTTTCATCTCTTGCAGGAGTTTCCCCACCTCCCGAGTAGCAGTGTTGACGTGGCCTTCGAGTTGTTGAGGTGGGAATTCAACTTTCTTTTTGTAGAATTTATTAAGTTCGTCCGGATGATCGGTGCCAGACGCCATTGTCGGAGTAGTTCACTGCAACACAATTGTTTTTGTTAATTACTGTTAACCGTTAAAAGTTTACCTCAAATGTATTGACTTTTGTGATTCCTAACAAGCATTATTATTTTGATTTAAAGCTTTCGTCACTGCAGGGATTCATATTTTTTATTGTTTTATATTTACAGTATTTTATTATTTCCCTTCGACATGACTTTACCGAAAGAACCAAGAATAAGCATTATTATATACAGTATATAATGACATAATGTTGAGCATTACACACCACCCTCGCCTTTTCGTTTTTGTAGATTGCATTTTAATTAAGGACGGGATAGACCCCATGACACATGTGACAGAGCCTTGCAATGTTCTGACCTGCCCTTACTGGAGATCTGTGAAAATAGCTTAATAGCTCATCGGATTCCTCCAGGACAAATGCATATTCTGATTCTATACTGCTGAACATGCAAAATCTGCCTCTGATCAATAATGGAATGTATCCTTATTACTTCACAGGCCAAAAAAATCCTCATCATTTTTGCAATGCCATCTGCACCTTAGCTGCAGGCCAAATTCAACATTGCCCCAAGGTCAAAGTGCAATGCCAATACCCTCAGTTCCGTGATATACATTATTTTGTGATGGTGCATTGGCAGTGGCGCACCAGCATAATTAGAAAAAATAACAATAACACTGCCTTAACATGTATTTAATATTCTAGATTTGAAGTTTTCGTGATTGCAAGGATCCATACTCTTTGGTTCTTTCGGTAAAGTCACGTAGGTGAAAAAATAAAAATAAGTAAAATATTTTTTTTTGAATAAGATTTTTTTTTTTAAATAACTAAATTAAATCACGACGTTTCGGAAGCAACACAAGCTTCCGTCATCAGGTGGGACAACCACAGCAAGAAACAAAATTACTGTAAAATTAATGTATTTAATAGGCAACATTTTGGGCAATTGCCATTCAAAGAAGGCCATTTATTGAAACATTACCTAATACATATTTACGTGTGATTACAAGTGGGCTTCTTAAGTGTTGTGAAGTGATGGTCTCGGCCGAGTCACCAATGACTACGCAAAAGGCTCATCACATTACATTTGGCTCTGCACTTGATTGAAATGAAATCACTAGCTCGAAATAAAACTCTCCTTGACGCATGGCGGACCTAAATTCCAATGTCAATGACATCAGCATTAGGCCTGAGGACGCATTTACAACATTACATTTTGCTGTTGCTGCCCGCTGCAATAATTTGATCGCTTTAAATTTCGATTTAAAGCTTTCGTGACTGCAGGGATTCATGTTCTTGGTTCTTTCGGTAAAGTCACGTAGAAGGGAAATAATAAAATAATAAAACTTTTACATAAAATAATTCTCACGACGTTTCGGCCAGAACACAAGAAGCACCTGAGGACGGCTGCTTGCGTTGTGGCCGAAACGTCGTGAGAATTGTATTTTATTATGTTTATTTTATTATTTTATTATTTCCCTTCAACGTGACTTTACCGAAAGAACCAAGAAGACTTTACCGAATAATTTAATAAACAACTTGAATTTCTACCGTGTGGGAGCCACTCATTTCGCATGTGCAGACGCCGAGCACCTTTGGTCACCACGTGTGCATGTTTCTATTCTTGAATCTGACCCTTTACTTAAGGTGTTCTTTAACTTATGTGTCTCGAGACTGCATTGGAAAGTTGCCAGGCACAAGGAGAAATCCACCACTTTCACTGGGCAAAGTGTCGAGGCACTCATCAAATTCACCGTTTTAGTTTATGTTTTTGGTGGTAACTACCTCGCCTGGTATGCAGTATGTCGTGGGTTCGATCTCGTCCCTGATGTCCGCTGTGTGTTTGGAGTTTGCGATGTCTTTCTCTCCGTGGTCGCGTGGATTTTTTTTCAGGTACGAACGCTACAACAACAGACAATACAAAAACATGATAGGAGGCGAGGGTTAGATAAGGGCATCGTCACATGGTGAGTCTGTTTCCTCATTCGCCACCTTACTAGTTGTAAGACGTGGCAACAATAAAATGATTTTATAATCGTGACGGAGAGAAAACGGCGAAGCGCCACTCACAACCATTAGCATCGCCCCTCGTTGTCCAAAAACGGTGGGAAGAAAACAAATGTCCCTGCCCCTTTTTACCACGATGGGCAAATTGTAAGCTTTGATTTAAAGCTTTCGTGACTGCAGGGATTCATATTCTTGTTTTTTTCGGTAGTCACGTAGAAGGGAAACAATAAAATAATACAAATATAAAACAAACAAGAAATGTCTCACGACGTTTCGACTGCAACACAAGCAATCGTCATCAGGTGTGAAATCTTGCTGTGGATTTCACACCCGATGATGATTGCTTTTGTTGCAGTCGAAACGTCGTGAAAATTTTTATTGTTTAATATGTGTATTATTTTATTATTTCCCTTCTACGTGACTTTACCGAAAGAACCAAGAATATAAATTGTAAGTTGTCTACGTTATGACGACGACGACGAACAACATTACTTTCAGAGTGGTATTCTATTTTTAAATCCTTTATATTAAGTTCACTAGCTTGCTTGCTTGCGCGCTTACGACCGTGCAAATATTTCGGTCGTTTTTAAACCCACTTCCCGTGATCCAATCGAGCTGACATTTTGCACACAGACTCGTTGTGCGTGACAATTTATTTTCGTGAAATTTTTTTTCCAAATTTTTACACTTTTTAAGAAAAAATAAATTATATTTAATTACCAATTGCTTAATGGTGGCAGGCAATCATCTGACCCATAGGTGGCAGCCATCTCAAGCCAGAGGACGAGAGGACTCTAGCCGCCACGCATATAAAGGATTTAAAGTGAAAAACTTTGTTTTTACGGGTTATTTTTTTAATAAAAGCGGTTAGAAGCCGGTTACCATTTTCGCCACACGTACAGAAATGACTGGCAACAACAAATGCACCCTGATTTTTTTTCAAAAATAGTTTTAACACGTTAGGCTTTAAGAGCGGAAAAGTGGAAGACTCATTCACAATTCTGGCAATCGCCTGATGATGCTGCTTGTTGTTGTTGTTATTGCTCTTGTAAACACCAGCCAAACGCCCTTTGACTCAAATTGTAAATGTGTCGTGAGTTTACTCTCCAACACACATACCGCTGGTGCTGAAGTAGTAACCAATTGGCACCTTCTGTTCACGTGATAAACATTACCGATTGCATTTCGATTTAAAGCTTTCGTGACTGCAGGGATTCATCTTCTTGGTTCTTTCGGTAAAGTCACGTAGAAGGGAAATAATAAAATAATAAAGATAAAACATAATAAAATAATTTTCCCCGATAGACCTGGTCTTCACCTGAGGACGGCTGCTTGCGCTGTGGCCGAAAACGTCGTGAGAATTATTTTATAATGTTTTATTTTTATTATTTTATTATTTCCCTTCTACGTGACTTTACCGAAAGAACCAAGAAGATTACCGATTGCCTTTGTCGGTTGGAGGTGGGTTTAGATTTACGCAATCTAACCCCACAAAAATACTTGATTATGAACGACAGTTTCTTTTTTTAAACATTTTTAACTGAATAACGAAGGGAGCTGCCACAAGCGGTGTTCACGGTTACCACACCGATCCGATTCCATCTCCCGGTGTGGCAATTGAAACCAAAGTGCACGCAGTTGCCCACCTCGTAGTATGAGTACAGCACATCATGTGGTGGGTTAACATGTGGGTACACCCACCAATTTACCCTCTCGAGCAGTGGTTCTCGACCTCGTTTGACTACTGGTACCCCTTGTTGATTTGTGTGTCAACCGAGTGCAAAATGTTTCCCAGTTTACCCAAAACCTCAGCCGAGATCTGCCCTTTGGGGTTTGGTGGTGGTGGCGGCGCCGATTGAACGGTTCGCAAAGTGGTCCCCAAAGTTGCTCGCAGCAGAGAGTCTCGAAACGTCGTCCCTGTTGACATTCCGCCGCGATGGATTACCGGCTTCTGGACCTTTGATCGACGGGTCAATGTTCACCAAACCCGGACGTGTACTCACTGGCTGCGACTGAGGGGTCCATGAATAGAAAAAAACTGTACGGTACAGACGACGAGCCATCTGCAATGTTGGCAGCAGAGATGATTTTGCAACGTTCCCTAAGATGCTTTTTATTTCACAATACAAGAGGCACACACACAGATTGAGATGTGATAATAGTTTTTTTACCCTTTCATCTGCAACAAAACTGACACCTTTTTTTTTACAAGGAGTCATGTTTGCATTAACCACAATACCTGCAGTCAGAATGCAAACAAAAAACATAACACTGATAATGTATGCACTGTCCTTGAAATTTATTGGTCCACACCCGAGACGGCTTTCTTTAGAGCCTAGTCTCACATGGTGTTGGACCAGATGACGCCAAAAGGCGCACAACTCAAGGACAATGCACCATCAGAGTATGAGAGCTCGGGGTAAGCATTCTGACTGCAGGTATTGTGGTTAATGCAAACATGACTCCTTGTAAAAAAGGTGTCAGTTTTGTTGCCAGATAAAAGGGTAAAAAAACAATTATCATATTTTGCAACTGGCAAATGAGGTTCCAATGGTGTAAACTGAGATGTGTGAGGAGTCGTATAACATACCGGGGCGTGTATCCACACACAGGAGCTGGGAAGAAATATCTTCCTGTTATCTGCAATATCACATATCGGGGAAGGGGGTGGGCAATATATATTTAAATCATCAATCTGCATACTCTTCCCTGTAACATGACGGTTAGGTGTTTACTTACATTCCCCACAATAACGCGCACGATCGCTGTGAATTGTTAGTGGCCAAAACGTTTTTTTTCACTCACTTCCTCCTTTTTTTTCTTCAGGAACTGCCACCAGCCACCACCACGACATCTTACGGCTTATACGTGGCACGTTGTGGAGACGAGAACCACTCAGTTTAACACGTAGGCTTTCGCGACCAATATTATCCATAGTAGAGGTTTATGGGTTAGATTGCGTACACATATATAAAAGCGTCGTGAAACCCACTACAGCCTAGTTAGTAAGGGCTGTCAGGTCGACAGAACATGGGAATTTGTTACCAATCTGTAAGCCAGTCTTCGAGCGTGACAAAACACAAAGTCGCTCCGCTTGATTCCAGTGTCGAATATTACATACACGACGTTAAACACCACGTACATACAACTTAATAAAAAATACTGCACGGAAATACATCACCCCCAAGTCTTCGAGATTGAAGCGCGTTGCAGTGAATGCGGTAACTTTTTTTAAAAAAACCAGGATGCTTATATTCGTCTTATTTGAATGCGTATTTATGCGAAATATAATTTCGTAAAAGAAAAACGCCGTCGCCTTGCGATCAAGTAAGGCGCAATCAAGTTTCAAGTTTCATTGATTAGGTGTAGCCCTGTGAGCCATTCGGCTCTTGAATCGGGTGCAACCGCAACAAAAAAAAAAACATGAACAAGAAAACATCTTAAAGTGAATATGTGACTGAGCGCAAACAGAAAATCCAAGAAAAGACAGCAAAATATTGCAGAAAAAGCACCGTACACCAACACTGTGTGCAAAAATCCCAGTGGGATGCAAGTCAAACAACAACAACAACCACAAGACAACTTAGATTAAGGCCATCAGTCTAACTCTGTACTACAACAAACAAACATGGCTAAACCGAAACACTTTTGGAAAATCACCAAAATAAAGCCATAAAAGTCAAACAACAACAACAACCACAAGACAACTTAGATTAAGGCCATCAGTCTAACTCTGTACTACAACAAACAAACATGGCCAAACCGAAAAACTTTTCAAAAAATCACCAAAAATAAAGCCATAAAAGCAATGAAACAGTGATCATAGCGAAACAGTGACCACTCACCAGTATCAACGGATGCCCTCTGGCTCAGCTGGGCGAGGCTGAATGCAGAGCGGCGCTTTTGCCGGCTTTATTTATATTCGCGTCACCTGAAGGGGGCAACGGAGTTTCTCGGAAAGGCGGTCAGAGGCAGGCAGACAGCCGGGTCACGAAACGTGACGTGGCCATGGGCGCAAAAGCGACGCTCGCAAATTGCAAAGAGCGAACCGACAAGCGATTCGTCGCTACCATTCTCCACCCCCATCCCCTCTCACCCCCTTTGTCGCATTTCGACGTTGCCCTCTGTGTGTGTTCAGGTTGTACATGGAGCAGTGGCGTAGTAGCAAAAGTAGCTATAAATGTCTTCTTGGTTCTTTCGGTAAAGTCACGTAGAAGGGAAATAATAAAAAATAAAACATAATAAAATAATTGTGAGAATTATATCCTATGTAGCTAAAGTTCGATTTAAAGCTTTCGTGACTGCAGGGATTCATCTTCTTGGTTCTTTCGGTAAAGTCACGTAGAAGATTAATAATAAAATAAGTAAAATAAAACATAATAAAATAAATGTGATAATTATTTTATTATGTTTTATTTTTAGGGAAGTAATAAAATAATAAAAAGAAAACATAATAAAATAATTGTCAAAATTATTTTAAAACATAATAAAATAATTGTGAGAATTATTTTATTATGTTTTATTTTTATCATTGTATTACTTCCCTTCTACGTGACTTTACCGAAAGAACCAAGAAGATGAATCCCTGCAGTCACGAAATCTTTAAATCGAAATTTAGCTACATATGCTACGGGCACCGCACTTTCCAGGGTGCCTGCGCTAAATGCTTTCAAACTATCAATTTCGGTTCGGTGATTCTGCACTTGCTCTATTACTATAGTACTGTACCGCCTTCAACTTTTATTAAGGTTAGGGGCCGTCCATAAATGACGTCACGCACCTGGGGGTGGGGGGGATGAGGCGTGGATGGGGGAACATCTAATTTGTTTTATTAATTATAAAATTTTATCTCGATTGACGGGTAATGCTGCATAGTATTGCAGGGCAGTACAGTGAGGGAAAAAAAGTATTTGATCCCCTGCTGATCTTGTACGTTTGCCCACTGACAAAGAAATGATCAGTCTATAATTTTAATGGTAGGTTTATTTGAACAGTGAGAGACAGAATAACAACAACAAAATCCAGAAAAACGCATGGTAAAAATGTTATAAATTGATTTGCATTTTAATGAGGGAAATAAGTATTTGACCCCTCTGCAAAACATGACTTAGTACTTTGTGGCAAAACCCTTGTTGGCAATCACAGAGGTCAGACGTTTCTTGTAGTTGGCCACCAGGTTTGCACACATCTCAGGAGGGATTTTGTCCCACTCCTCTTTGCAGATCTTCTCCGAGTCATTAAGGTTTCGAGGCTGACGTTTGGCAACTCGAACCTTCAGCTCCCTCCACAGATTTTCTATGGGATTAAGGTCTGGAGACTGGCTAGGCCACTCCAGGACCTTAATGTGCTTCTTCTTGAGCCACTCCTTTGTTGCCTTGGCCGTGTGTTTTGGGTCATTGTCATGCTGGAATACCCATCCACGACCCATTTTCAATGCCCTGGCTGAGGGAAGGAGGCTCTCACCCAAGATTTGACGGTACATGGCCCCGTCCATCGTCCCTTTGATGCGGTGAAGTTGTCCGTCCCCTTAGCAGAAAAACACCCCCAAAGCATAACGTTTCCACCTCCATGTCTGACGGTGGGGATGGTGTTCTTGGGGTCATAGGCAGCATTCCTCCTCCAAACACGGCGAGTTGAGTTGATGCCAAAGAGCTCCATTTTGGTCTCATCTGACCACAACACTTTCACCCAGTTGTCCTCTGAATCATTCAGATGTTCATTGGCAAACTTCAGACGGGCATGTATATGTGCTTTCTTGAGTAGGGGGGCCTTGTGGGCGCTGCAGGATTTCAGTCCTTCACGGCGTAGTGTGTTACCAACTGTTTTCTTGGTGACTATGGTCCCAGCTGCCTTGAGATCATTGACAAGATCCTCCCGTGTAGTTCTGGGCTGATTCCTCACCGTTCTTATGATCATTGCAACGCCACGAGGTGAGATCTTGTATGGAGCCCCAGGCCGAGGGAGATTGACAGTTCTTTGTGTTTCTTCCATTTGCGAATAATCGCTCCAACTGTTGTCACCTTCTCACCAAGCTGCTTGGCGATGGTCTCATTAAAATGCAAATCAATTTATAACATTTATTACATGCTTTTTTCTGGATTTTGTTGTTGTTATTCTGTCTCTCACTGTTCAAATAAACCTACCATTAGAATTATAGACTGATCCTTTCTTTGTCAGTGGGCAAACGTACAAAATCAGCAGGGGATCAAATACGTTTTTCCCTCACTGTAGAAGAAAAAAAACCGGTTTGAAGTTGAGCCCAGCATATGTTTAAAAATAGAAAATTGCCTGCAACATGGGTGAGGCATCAGCAGTTATTGTGGCAAGCATTTTAAAAGCACATGGCAAACTGGTATATGCAAACGCAATTGCGGCTGCACCCAAACCAAAAATGTGTAGCTCACAAGAGTACCCTAGCCACGTGTAAGAAAGGCAGGAGTTTCTCAAACTGTGTCGTTTTCTTTTATATTATGTCTAAGAATAAGAAGAAGACGATTGTACCGTGGCCTCAAATCCCACCACTTGTGGGGTTCCCACGATCCGATTCGCCGCACGATTCGATTGCGATTAAAGAACCGATTTGTTGTTGCTGTTGTTGTTGTCTCGTTTGCATTGTTTCCCATTGCGTCTCGTGTTTGCAGCCACCGGTATCCAGTGTGAGCGAATCGCGAATCCATGAGCAGCGCCACCGAATTGTGGCTCGGCGAATCCGAGGGATGTACTGGCAGTTGGCACGAGGTGGCGACATTGTATAAATAATGATGATGATGATGATACTGGTAGGAACCTCTTGGTTACACCAGCCCACAGGGGATTATTGTGTCCGTCGTGCAGGGAGGGGCTGGGTGGGGAGGGGAGGGTGGGGAGGGACTGGGTGGGGAGGGTGGGGAGGGGCTGGTCACCCCGTGGTGCCCTTATACAACTCAACGTTTAACCTACTCACGCCGGCTTGTGCCCGCCCTCATTGTTGGCCATATTTGCGGAATACACCACGCCGCTGTTGACCCTGGCCATTGACCGAGCAACCCAACGTTCCTATCAGCTCCCTCCGCAGGAATGTGTTACATATTTTTTAAAACACACACACTTATTACATACATCTCATCAGCCACAGGGCCTTCCGACACCGTATAATTTCAACCGAAGTTTTATTTACGGCACAGGCAAAACCTCTGGCGTGGTTTCCACGCTCAAGTGCCCCCGTCAGCCGAGTCATTAACGCTCGTGAAGCAATGTGCGTGAAACTGACAGATGTGTTTAATAAGAATGATAATCATGCGACTACTACTACTCATGAGTTTTGAAAGGCGCCCTTCAACAATGGGTTTCAGAGCGCCGAGTCAAGAGCCGCATGGCTCACAGGGCTCTCTATCTATCTATATAAAAGGCAAAGTTGTGATTATGTGTGTCTGTTCAAAATGTTTAGCGTGCTTCCCGACATGCAACAAACTGGAAATTTCCCATGTGGGTACTTTCCAGACTGTACACCATGCAGAAATTATAAAATACACTTTTGTTTTTTTTGGGGAGCTCAATAATGCATACATTATTTGCACGGTGAGCTGTGACGTCAAATCTGTCACGTGACCCGCGCACGTGGAAGCGTAACGCATTGTAGTGTAGCGGTTAGCGCGCCGCTGCGCTACGAACCCGGCGACCCGAGTTCGATTCCCGCTCACGGCCACCACCGGTGACGATTATTTGAACCGGTCCTGGGCCTCCCCTAGGTCGACTCAGCCTCAAACGAGTAACTGCTGTGGTGTGTGAACATCGCCACTGGAGAGACAAAGGCGGCCGGGCGTGGTGAATCCAAGTCCCGTGCGAAGCCGGGTAGTAAAGCTGGTACCGAATAAGTGAAACTGAATATAAATGTGCGCTGAACTTATTTCACACCGTACGCAGCCAACCGTGCAAATCGGAAGTACGGGGAAGGACAAGAAACTAAACACGAAGAGCAGTCCTAATGAAATGATGTGTGGTTTAGGGGCCGTCCATA
>CM025666.2:1306009-1319769 GCA_014621495.2 Entosphenus tridentatus
TGGATAATAACCCACAGATAATGGATAACCCATGGATAATAGATAATGCCTCCTCACCCGTGAGTCTATAACCTTTGGATAATGAAGAACACGTGGTGGATAACCCATAGATAATGGACTACCGATGGATAATGAATAATAACCCATAGATAATGGATAACCCATGGATAATAGATAATGCCTCTTCACCCGTGAGTCTATAACCTTTCGCTAATGAAGAACACATGGTGGATATCCCATAGATAATGGATAACCCATGCATAATGGATAATAACCCATAGATAATGGATAACCCATGGATAATAGATAATGCCTCCTCACCCGTGAGTCTAAACCCATATATAATGGATAATAACCCATGCAAAATGGATAATTCATGCAAAATGGATAATCCATGCAAAATGGATAATACATGGATAATGGATCCTTACCCTGAATCTAAAGCAATGGATAATGGTTAATAACCCTTGGATAATGGATAACCCATGGATAATTAATCCTTACCCTGAGTCTAAACCCATGGATGATAATGGAGGCGGTGTTTCTCAAACTTTTTAGGCCCCGTGGACCGCTCAGGGAATGCAAACATTCTGCGGACCACACAACTCCCCCAACCCCTCACCCAAACCCCCACCCCTGGTGACAAAACGCATTCACTTATCTCTCTAAATAGCAGTGCCCATACAACACTTATACATTACCGTAGCATTCATTTTTTTTTTACGCCGCATTACGTGTTTAGGGTTAGGCTGGTTAGCTAACTTCATTTTTCTTCACATCGTGAGTAATATATTAATTCACGGCTCAAACAAAAGGTATAATAAACGTTGTCATCATTTTTCTGAATCAACCCTGGTGGGACCACCTAGGCCAGGGGTCACCAACCCCCGGGCCGCGGACCGGTACCGGTCCGTGGACTGTTAGGAACCGGGCCGCACAGTAGCAGGAGGTGAGAGTGGTGAGTCCGTGTGTGTACACACTCTACACACCGCATAGTGGTGAGCGGTGAGTCCGTGTGTGTACACACTCTACACACTGCATAGTGGTGAGCGGTGAGTCCGCGCGTGGAACCCGCCCCCATTGTTTTATTATTCACCACTTCCGTCCGCGCCTGTTTCCCGCACTGCGCACGCTTGTCTCAGTCACAGGTTTGGTGAGCCCACAAGCTCTAACCCCTAGTAGCCAATATGAGTAAACAAAAAGAGCGTCTTTGAAAAGGGGAGAAGACCCAATGATGAACCCCCCCCCCGGTCCGTGAAAAAATTGTCTTCCACGAAACCGGTCCCTGGTGCCAAAAAGGTTGGGGACCGCTGACCTAGAGGACCATCGGAGACCACCGGTGGTGCCGTGGCCCACACTCCGAGAACCACTGTTGTAGGGAAAAAACCATTCTGTCTCCAGACTAGGACTGACACTTTTTCGACAGACCAAACATACCCAGGCCTATATCATGGGACCGTTTTTGCCAGTATCAAAGTATGAAAAATTCAAACAGGTTTTTACACTTTCTGGCAAAAAAACCAGGAGGTGTTCAGATGTTTAAACACTAAATAGATAGCTGTTGCAAGGATTCAAGTCTGCAATAACCACGCACACTTGTGGTTAGCATGCAACCATCCTCTGATAATTCATGCATTGTCTTTGAAACCGATTAGCCGACACTAGAGACAGCAGCCATCTTTATGGCCTAGTCTAACGATTGCCACACCAGATAACGCCAAAAGGTGACCACTGTTCGCCTTATGATACACTTACCCCATGCGATGTCGGTACCGGATCTCAGTGAAAATTATTTCCTGACACCCGAATGCTGAATTCCCATTCGGAAATTGTCCAGGTGAATGAAACTCTGGACAGGTGGAACCCATAGGGTGCGTGGGAGGTTGAGTGCGTGAGTGAGTCAGTGAGTTACTGAGTGGCATTTTTATGTAAAGAGTCCGTGGATGAGTGGGTGACTGAGTGAGGAGTGGGGTTTTTCACCTTTTCCATAAACCAAACCACAGCAATATTTCCCAATCAGTCTAGACCTGTGCAGTATTTTAACAGTAATACAGTGCAACCTAAACCCCCAGATCTTGGTAAAAATGCATTCGTCACCCGAACGCAACTGCTAATACCCGAACTGTTTAGGTCAAACCCGGGCAGTTGGTAACTAGTCTCCTCCCATAAACACACACGTATTTTTTGTAAAATATCAGCCTGTTATTGGCTTTTCAGACCAGTATTATCGATGTTAGTTTTTAAGAAAGCAAACTCTGTAACCGGTTTCGACCTTCCGGATCTCATCGGCAAAGTCAAGTTGGTTAAACAAACGCCGCTGGATTAATCACACGTTACGAGCAAAGAGCGCCCGATCGAAATGATGGGGTCATAGTGAATGCCAGATTCGGGGCATGATCTCATTTATGGGGCGAAAAACACGAGGAGTGCCTTCTTGGCTGGGAGGGATATGCAAACAAAAGCGTCATCGTACCTCAGGGAAGGTGGGAACGTAATGCCCAAATAAATTACAATATAAGCAACACACAACAACGTTTTTAATTAAACACGCTGCAGCTGTGGTCGGCACGCCTAGCTGTGAACCCTGTGGGAATTGAATTCGATTGTGGCTAACAATCGGGTGCTGGGTGATGCGTGCACTTTGAACCGGCCCTGGATCTGCCTTGACCTCTTCACGAACCCATGACGGAACCAGTTTGGTGCAGTTCCCCTTATAGCCGCTGGGCTCAGCCTAGTGACCAATAGGTTTTTAGAATATATATATATTCTTGGTTCTTTCGGTAAAGTCACGTAGGTAAGAAAATTAAATTAATAAAAATAAAACAATAAAAATCACGACGTTTCGGAGGCAACACAAGCCTCCGTCATCAGGTGGGACCGTCACAGCCAGATTAGCTGCATCAAGTGAGGCAGGGATTCAGGATGTAAACCCTTAAAAGCAAGTTGAGGGGGGAGGAGAGGGGGGGTCATCAGAATGTGGTAGCCAATGAATGGGACGTATCGGGAGGGAGGGGGGCGGGGCTAAAAGAGGGAACGAACGGGAGGGGGAGAGGGGGCGGGGCCGAAAGTCGGCGATGTGGACGTGGCACCTATTGTGTTGGGCGGAGGGGGTGAGGGGGGCCGAAGGGGGGGGGGTGTACGTGATCATGTGTATGTACAAGCACCTGTTGGTACACATGATAGAAAAGAAACGAAAATGCCCATGTTTGTACCAGTGCTGGCTGAACAATAAAGAGAGTACTGTTAAACACTGGGGATGTTAACACTCGGTAAAGTAAAGTAAAATAGTGCCTGTCAGATAAGATGGTCCAAAAATGTGTCATTAAGTCTTTTTTGCATGGTTGATAACATCTTTCCAATGATTACTAAGGTTTTTAGAATACCTTGGTAAGCCACGCATTTTTCTTCCTTCGAGCGGCCTCCGAAGAGGACGTCTTGCAGATTTTAGTCGTGATTTTAGCGATGGCTTGTTACACAAAACACTGCTCGGTTGGCTAGTAGGTTCCGAACGCTCCATGGTTGGCACAGAAATGCAGACGCCAACTCTTGTTTCCTCGCACGGCGTTTCGCCTTCAAAAAACACTCCGGTACCCTCGTCTCCGAAGAGGTGGCTGGATCACAGCTTCTTCCAAGAACACCACATTCCTGTGCACTTAATTTATTATGACATCATTAATTGTTATTACAATAACGAACAATATTAAAACAACAAAAAAACCGCCGAGTGCATAGCCGCCGGCAGCGCGTGCGATCACAATCAAGCGCGCGATTCATAGCTGCTCGCAGCCCAGTGGCTGTTCACCGCAAAACTCAAATAAGTAATTTTTTGCGGTGGGACGCGTGTGTAAGGCTGCCAACAAATAATGTCCAATGTGGGCGGGCGTGGTGGTTCGCACAGATTTGTGAAACTAACCAAAAATAACACATCGGACTATGGCTTGGCAAGGAGACTGCAGTTACATGGATTACTGCATCCATCTGTGCAGTGTTGTCTGGATATCACACTTGTATTGCTGCCACTACTACTACTACGGTGACTGTTCCAGTGAACTGCACTCATTGATTCCTTATTGAGGCCTCGGTCTGCCAGACTGACTGTTCAACAGAGGTCGCAAACGGGTTTTGATTTCTTACCCGTACCCGTACCCGGCCGCACCAGGGTCGCAAACGGGTACCCGTACCCGGCCGTACCCGTACCCTACCCGTACCCAGCCGGGTACGGGTAGGGTACGGGTATCGGGTACCCGATTGCGACCTCTGGGATGAAGCCATGTTGCAGGCGCGGGTGGGTTGATTCTAGGAACTTGAATTGTGAGAAGAGACAAGACGTTGGGAAATGAGTGACAAACGGTGACTCACCAGTGACTCACGGCCTACCCGTACCCGTACTCGGCCGCACCAGGGTCGCAAACGGGTACCCGTACCCACCCTCTACACTAAAGGTTACATCAACTCACTCACTCACCCACGCATTCACTCACATGCCTACTCTCTCACTCAGTAACCCATTGAAGTGAATGGTGTTCATCTCCTCTTTACAGCCCTGCAAAGCCAGTGGTGGAAATTCCACATTTCTATGGCGGGGGCACGTTTTTTTTCTCTCCCATAGGACAACCACTTTTGTGATTCCTCACAAAGAAGGTGGTACTCGTTTTAACGACCATGGAGTAATGATGGGCTAAGTCACCCTCCCCCCCCCCTCACAACCAGGACTAGAACTTGCATCCTTCCACTTGCGAGCCATTCGCCGTAATTCTGAGCCACCTGGCCAGATAAATAAAATGGTAACTACGACCGTCATGTGAGGTCTACGTTCGGTTGTGGTTCACACGGCTAAATGTCGCGTCAGCACACACTGCGCTGGCAACCGCTGACGGTCTCGGTTGACATCGATTGCTTTACACCGCGACCCACGGTAAAACCAGACTCTCAAGTGTAGCGAGTTGATATAGTGTCAATTCATAAACGATTGGCTTCCAAAAAAAATATATATATACAAAAAAAACACGCTTTTTTTAAAACTACCTTTCATCACTAGACAAAAAAATCCAGTGCTCAGAGCAAGCAGCCTTCTATGACATCATCTTTCAAGGACTGCATCAGTCACAAAGGTGAGACAACACGAGCAGCGACATTCATTAATCTCGCCACAAACTCTGATGCTGTGATCATAATCGACACCACGAGACGCGTGATTGGTCCTTCTTTGATGGCCGGGGTGGTTTAAACACTCGTGTATCACGGCATGGGGCCCTATGTTTGATTAACCGACTCGGCACCGTTCTGCGTGTGGAGTTTGTGTGTTGTCTCTCTCTCGTCTGTTCTGCATGGGGTTTCCTCCCATAGGCTACAAACAACAACAACACAACTGCACTATGAGACATCTCCTTTACCAGTGGCAAAATATAGTAATAGGTTTTTACCCTTTCAACTGGTACAAAAACTGACACCTTTATACAAGGCATCATGTTTGCAATAACCACAACACAAGCAGTCAAAATGCAAACAAAAAGAAACAAATCTGATAATGATAATGATATGCACTGTCCTTGAAGTTGATTGGTCCACACCCGAGACAGCTTTCCTTAGAGCCAAGTCTCCATTGGTGTTGGGCCAGATGACGCCAAAAGGCGTACAACTCAAAAACAGCGCACTATCAGAGTATTGAGAGCTCGGGGTAAGCATTTACACTATAAGACCTCCTTTACCAGTGGCAAAATATAGTAATAGGTTTTTACCCTTTCAACTGGTACAAAAACTGACACCTTCATACAAGGCATCATGTTTGCAATAACCACAACACAAGCAGTCAAAATGCCTTTTGGCGTCATCTGGTCCAACACCAATGGAGACTAGGCTCTAAGAAAAGCTGTCTCGGGTATGGACCAATCAACTTCAAGGACAGTGCATATCATTATCATTATCAGAGTTGTTTCTTTTTGTTTGCATTTTGACTGCTTGTGTTGTGGTTATTGCAAACATGATGCTTTGTATAATGGTGTCAGTTGTTGTACCAGTTGAAAGGGTGAAAACCTATTACTACGACAACACAACTGGTTTTGACCAAAATATTCCAATGTTGAAAAATGTACCTGCATATTACTCCACATATGTACCTTTCCTTCCCCCTCCCATAAACACTTAGCAGGACCCTCCTAAAAAAAGTTGAGACATTTGTGAGGCGTTCCAAGTTGAACCAGGATATGCCACCTGCTATGCCATACGGATCAGAACTATTTAACATTGAAAAATAAACTGGAACAAAGTAGACGCAAGATTTTGACTTTGAAAAAAAAAGTCAGTGGGCTTGGCTGGGACATGTCACGGGATTTGATGATGACCGGTGGTCATCGTTTATCACAGAGCTACAGCCAAAGCTTCGTCGGTGAAATCATGAGCCAGGAGCTGGTCCTGGAGTGGACTTCAGTACCTGAAAGAAGCTCCCAGTATGTGGAGCGAATGGCGACAGACAAAGTTTAGTCAGCGAAGTCATGGGTCAGGAGCTGGTCCTGGAGTGGACTTTAGTATTTGAAAGAAACTCCCAGTATGTGGAGCGAATGGCGACAGACAAAGCTTCATCAGCGAAGTCATGGGCCAGGAGCTGGTCCTGGAGTGGACTTCAGTACCTGAAAGAAGCTCCCAGTATGTGGACCGAACGGTGACAAAGCTTCGTCAGCGAAGTCATGGGCCAGGAGCTGGTCCTGGAGTGGACTTTAGTATTTGAAAGAAACTCCCAGTATGTGGAGCGAATGGTGACAGACAAAGCTTCGTCAGCGAAGTCATGGGCCAGCAGCTGGTCCTGGAGTGGGCTTCAGTACCTGAAAGAAGCCAGTATGTGGAGCGAAACCACGTGACATCATGCCCAACAACACACGTGGTACGGACAGAAAATCTACCGGGGCGATCGATAACCGACTTCGTGTTCGATAGAGCCCGCACCCCCCCCCCGGCCCCCATTAACCCGGGGCGTCTCCGAGCTCCGTCGCACGCGATAAGTGACCTACATCTCACGTGAACGACATTTGAACAGGAGGAAATCCCCCCCATTGACAGCTGGTCCCTATGCTGCACAAGTGCTTTAGCGCCGGTCTGCAAGTGGTCATTAGTCTGCAAGGGGGGGGGGGGGGGCGAATGACATCGGGGAGGATGTTTCACATCTACTATCAAGACAGTCGCATTTTTAGCTACGTGATCTGACCAAAAATATTTATTTTATTAATCAGCATTTGTATCGTTAACACAGCACACACTGCAGTAATAACCAGGGTGGCCTGTTGGATTCGAACCACGAACCTCTGCAAACAGGCAGCGAATGTGCAACTACATGGCCCTGCCACCACGGAATGGACACGGGTCATTGTTTGTAGCTAATTCAAATTAAATAAACTACCCTTGAGCCTTCTGTTGAATTGATTCTAGCTCGTTGGGGAAGTCGAATGACAGTGATTTATCTACCCATTGCGGTCACAGTCCAAAAATAAACACATGTGATCCTGCGTTGCCAGTGATGCACAAACACAGATAACCAGAACTCTAAACATTAATCAAGCATCACGCATCTTTCTGAGATGAAAACAAGGCGTATTGCTTGAATCGTCACTTATTATATAGTTTAGTTCCCATGTATGGCCGTGGGGCTATAAACAAATGTGTTGAGTTCTGGCTGTCACGGCAGTCTGAGTTATCACCTGCTGAAAATCAGAATATGTATTTATACTGGAGGAATCCGATTAATTACAAAGCTCTTGTTCACAGATGTCCAGCAGTTTTAAAGATGTCCAATAGAAATTTGAGACCCAGTGAGGCTTTTCCTGGGCAAATAACAGAGATATACAGTTTTTTAGACGTCGTCTGCTTCAGAGATGAAATGTGGAGTTTGATGTGCTGAATTCAAATTTGACAATTAAAACAACTGATTGGCTACTGTTCCTAAGATATTAAAGTTTTGACATTTTACGTCTATGTATATTGTGTAGATAGAGTTTTACTCATAAATTGTAAACCTAGGTCTTTTAATGTGTTTACGGTTGCTTTACATGATAGCATGTCACCTGTGCTGTTCATGTAACACTTAAAAAATAAGCAAAAGGGTTATATAAATACAATTTATTATGAAGCAAAGGGCCAAACACTATTATGTATATATAAGTACATAGTTTAGTCCTTATTCAGTGTCTACTCGGCGCTTCTTGGCTTGTCTCTTGAATTCATTAAATGGAGCATCTCTTGTCATTTCCATAAATAGTCTGCAAGCATTGATGGGGCTCCATTTGCCCTGAGAATGTTTCTCCATTGTCGCAATGTCCTGGGGACATCGCTCGCCATGCTCGTCGCTCACTGCTCTGCAGTTTTGTGGGAAAAAATCGAGATGAGAGTGCAAATGTGTTATCTTTAGTGACATGTTGCAACCAAGGCTTTTGTGTGTCTTGAGGAGGTTTTCCACCAACTCCCTGTAGTTGTCTGCCTTGTTGTTTCCGAGAAACTTTGTTGCCACTAACTGGAAGGCTTTCCATGCCATATTTTTTTCATTGCCACGAAGTGCACTGTCAAATCCATAATCTCCAAGAAGTTCACGAATCTGAGAACCAACATAGACACCTTCCTTTATCTTATCTTCACTTAACCTTGGAAAATTTTCACGGAGGTACTTGAAAGCTGCTTGTGTTTTGTCCATGGCTTTGACAAAGTTCTTCATCAGACGCAGCTTGATGCATAAGGGTGGTAACAACATCTTCCTTGATTCAACAAGTGGTGGATGCTGAACACTTTTCCTCCCAGGCTCCAATGACTGTCAGATTGGCCAATCTATCTTGATGTAGTGGGAATCTCTCGCACGACTATCCCATTCGCAGAGAAAACATCAGTACTTTGTGTATCCAGTCTGCAGACCAAGCAAAAGAGAAACAACCTTTAAATCGCCACAAAGCTGCCACTGATGTTGGTCATAGTTTATGCACCTCAAAAGTTGTTTCATGATATCATAGGTTTCCTTCATATGGACTGCATGACCTACTGGAATTTATGGCAATAGATTGCCATTATGAAGCAAAACAGCTTTAAGACTCAATCAATGAACATTCTCCACTCATCTGGATCATGAACGATGTTGAGAGCTGCTATACCACCATCGATGTTGTCGCAGGCTACAAGATCACCTTCCATGAAGGAGAGTGGGACAAGATCTTTTTGATGGTCATGGAACATGGAAACCCTAACATCACCTGGCAGGATATCCCACTGCTGCAGTCTGGAGCCCAACAGCTCTACCTTACTCTTGAGTAGTTCCAACCTGACAAGGTCTTTCAGTTCACCTTGTGGTATGAGATGTGGTTCAGAGGAGGAGTATGGGAGAAAATCTGGGTCATGTGACCTTGATGGTTCAGGACCAAAAGTTTCATCCTCTTCCTCATCTTCATCTGACTCAAGTGAGAATGATTTTGGTGCATCAGGAACCAGCAGTCCTTCTCCTTGGGGTACTGGACGAATAGCTGATGGAATGTTTTGATAATGCACAGTCCATGATTTCTTCTTTGACACACCTTTCCCAACTGGAGGCACCATGCGGCGGTAACAATTGCTGATATGATCTGTTGGCTCTCTCCAAATCATTGGCACTGCAAAAGGCATGCATTTCCTTTTCCTGTTCAACCACTGGCAAAGATTTGTTGCACAAGTGTTGCAGCATATGTGTGGAGCCCACATTTTGTCCTGATCTCCAATTTTGCAGTCAATATAAAGGTGATAGGCTTTCTTAACCATAGTGGTTGTACTGCGCTTTTGTGATGCAAAATTCACTTCACCACAAACATAGCAGAAGTTTTCAGCTTTGTTCACAAAAGTACGAGGCATCTCTGCTCACTTTGGCTAAGCAGAAATGTGTTCCGTTACAAAATCAAACACTGACAAATAATAGAGCACGGCACTGGTTAATTTCTAGAGCTCATATAGGGCATTTTTTTCAGCAGAGGGATGTAAGCCTAGTTATGATTGCATTATCCATGACTTCTAGGAATAATATCACGTATGATGCAATACCAGGTTCAGATTGCATCATTCATTGTTTTGCTCAAAAAGCAAGTACAGTAAAACCTCGGAGATATAACGCATCAGAACTCGAACAAATCGGTGTTCGAACGATATTTCCGAAAAAAATTTGCCCCGAAAACCGAACGATATTCGGAGGTCGAAAGGGCAATCGCGATTTGAAAGAACCTGTACGGCTGAGATTCGCATGGCCAGCGTGCATGACGCTTGCCCAGGCAAAGGTTTTACCGCCTCCTCCTCCTCACCACCTTGCACTCAAGCCATCAACTCTCCTTACTACAGGTAAAGTGAAGTTCAATGTTCATTTATTCAATTTATTCCAGACATTTATCAATTTATTCCATTTATTTATTGTGTTTCTTGTTTTTTCGTATGATTTTATGCATGTAATTACTGTAAACTTCGTGTAAAAATGCTTTATAATGAGAGATTTCTTGTGTCTGGAACCAATTCATGCCATTTACATTCATTCTTATGGGGAAAATGAATTCGGGGTTCAAACAAATCGGTGTTCGAATGGCCTTCTGGAACGAATTAAGTTGGATCTCCGGGGTACCACAGTACTGTCCAAACCCGGTCATAGAATTATTCATAGATCCAGTCAAAGATGTATTTGAGCAATTTCTGGTTTAAATTGAGATCCCTTCCTTTCGTAGTGACGTTAAGGGTGTCACCATGGTGGTAGCGTCAGGCACCGTCATAAGAGTTCTACTGTCCGTCTGGAACCTCTCTCTGGGGCCAGAGTGAGTACGGCATGCGAGCGGGCCCTGGGGGGCATAGACCTGGTGGCGGGCTGAGAGAGGGCAAGTCAGGACATGGTCGTCTGGGTGAACCCGAGAGGGCACGTGACCGGGACAGGGTAGTGAGGGGGGGGGCCCGAGCGGGGCTTGAGGGACACGTGACGCTCCGTCGAGATCCGTCGGGAAAGGTCTCGAAGGGGGCGTGGTCGCAGGCGGATCGAGGCCACGCCCAGGAGCATAAAGGGGCAGTCCGGAGAGCGTTCGAGGCTCGTCTGTGAAATCATCGTGGGGTCCCGCGTCTCGTCGTCGTCTCCGGGTCTCCGGTTCTTCGCTCGGCATCGTGGGTCAGGCAGCGTGGACGCTGACTGACCCGTTCATGGAGTTAGTCCGCTACTGACGTAGTTAACCGTGTAGTTGTCACTGAGAGTCTAGATTTGAAGCTTTCGTGACTGCAAGGATTCATATTCTTAGGTTTTTTCGGTAAAGTCACGTAGGTAAAAAAATCAAAATAAAAAAAATAAAAATAAAATAAAATAAAAATCACGACGTTTCGGAAGCAACACAAGCTTCCGTCTTCAGATGCAGCTATCGTGCTGTGACTGTTCCACCTGAAGAAGGAAGCTTGTGTTGCTTCCGAAACGTCGTGATTTTTATTTTATTTTTATTTTACTTTTATTAATTTGAATTTTTTACCTACGTGGCTTTACCGAAAAAACCTAAGAATATGTCACTGAGATGTTGAAGCCGTGTACGCTTATGTAGTTAGCTCTGTTGGGGTGTTGAATTAACGTGTTGTCTCCAACTCCAGCGTGTGCCTCCGTACAACGCACTACACCTTTATAACTCACTTATCCTCCGCCATTCCCAAGTCAAGGGTCGTATATACTGACCCAGTAGCATATCTTGAAAACTGGAGCCAATCAACAATTTTAACTATAATTTAAATTCTCAGTGACCCAGAATGAGTAATGTTGGAAGACGTTTATTTCGGGAGCATTTTGGCTGTAGACCAGTGTTAATGGCATTATTGATGAATGGCATTATACGGCACTTAGACATTATAACGTCATTCATCCGGGGTAACGTCTTTACAGCGTGAGCCAAGAGGTAATCCATCACGGACAATGATCATCATCGCGGGAAATGTGACAAATTGAACCATCGGTCAATACGCCTCCTTGAACATTACTGTTGTCTCTCCAAAGACAAAATGTTTTACACATTCCATCAGCCACACACACACAGCATCCTGGGCGTACACAACTGCAACCGGGGTTGGTTCGACACACGCAAACATTCATCATCTTCATCGGCAAAAAGTTGGGCTCGCTCGATCGCAAGAACTGCCGAGAATTTCTAAAAGACCTCATCTCATTAGTATTTGGAACGCGGTGTTGTGCACCGTGCCGCGTTTACGACGTGCTCACTCGTGCCCACATTGCCGGCAGCGTTCTCGCATATTATTGCCCTGACTACGTGTGCAGGGCCTATGGGCGAATATGCAATGTGAGTGTGAGTATGGGTGTGGGGAGTGGTGGTGTCACGTGGCCTCAAGGTGCACCTGGCCTGGCGTAGGCGCCGTGGTGACGTCACCGTCACTCAGTTGCGAATGGCGGGTTTTGGGATTGGTGTCGTTGGTTAGTGCCCTGCGCTACGAATCCGGCGACCCGAGTTCGATTCCCGCTCACGGCCAACACCAGTGACGAATATCCCCTAGGTCGACTCAGCCTAAAATGAGTACCTGGTGCGGTGCATAAACATCGCCACTGGGGAGACAAAGGCGGCCGGGCGTGGTGCTGGCCACCCATCCCCTCGTGTGCCGTACCGGCCTTCATAGGTACTCGCGAACAGCACTTGCCCCAATCGTCTGTTAAGGCTATACGGGGGATCTTTGTCTTTGTCGGGAGGTAGTGTGGTGGTTAGCGCGCTGTGCTATGCAACCCGGCGATCCGAGAACGTTCGTCAACATGAATAATGAACATCTGCTCCGGTCCAGGGCCTCCCTTAGGTTGACTTAGCCTTAAACGAATAACCCATTGGATCGTCTAACACATCACAACTGGGGCAACAAAGATGTCCAGGCGTGGTTTTTGCCAACCCACCCCTTCGTGTGCTGTGCCGTCCTCCATAGGTGCTCTCTAACAGCATTTTCCTCCCAACAAACAATCATCTCAAAAAGGCAAAACGGGGCATCTTGGTCTCTGTGCGTTTCTGTGCATGTGCATACGCATCTGGGGAGTAGTGGTGCGTTATTAGCGCACACAGCACTTTGAAACCCGGTCACCTGAGTTGGGTCACTGCCTGTTCTATGGTCCAGTGTTATTGACGGATGTGGTGATTTTTGTGTCTTTTGCGCATATTAGCCACTGCCATTAACGCAGTATCACACGAAACATGTTTTCCAAAACGATTTACCCGTTCCTATATTGTAATTGGCTGTCCTTGGATGGTATCCGTCACGTGTTCCTCATTTGAACGTCGAATGCCATCGTTGCACCCCCATGCATTTCTATAATACATATACATACAGTATGTATGTTGAACTTCTAATTATACTGGTTGTGAGAAGGTGAGTATGATTGTTTGGAATGGGTATAAAATACGTGCACTCATGCTCTCGATTTTCCCAATAACTTTTATTCGAATTAACGACACTCTATCCTCGGCATGATGTTCAACTGCATACAGTTATGGTACCACAAGAAAACAAGAACACTCAACGCAAGGCAAGGGGAAGCCACGAGAACATCTTAACCTTAACATAGTTTAATGTTGAACGAGCGTTCACGTCTTACCCCTTGGATTTAGTCACCTGGCAATTCACCAGCATTGTTTCAAGCAAGCCTGGCTCTGTCAATGACGCGCGGAATGTCAAAACCAGTCCAGTTTGCTTTGGTGTCGAACATATCTTGCTGAAATTATGCACTTGTAGAAGGCCCGTGTGACTGATTGGACGCGTCAAAAAATACTTGAGAT
>CM025666.2:1329769-1344086 GCA_014621495.2 Entosphenus tridentatus
AGCGTCTGAATGAACACCACCAGGCTTGGTGGTGTTCATTCAGACGCTGTCTTTCCGTGGTGGTGTTCATTCAGACGCTGTCTTTCCGACAGACCTGTTCTTCACCTGAGGCCGGCTGCTTGCGTTGTGGCCGAAACGTCGCGATAATTATTTCATTATGTTTTATTTTTACTATTTTATTATTTCCCTTCTACGTGACTTTACCGAAAGAACCAAGAAGATGAATCCCTGCAGTCACGAAAGCTTTAAATCGAAAATTGTCTGCAATGATTAGGCACCCCCCTTGGCTGCCCATTTTGTTGTCAGTCTCACAGTAATCCCGCCCGTGAGATTGCGTCTGCGGTAGGCTGACATTTTGCTATAAACGAGTCCACTGTGAGGTTCATTAAAAAATAAGTCGAATGCAATCGGGCAAAGTGTGGCAGCCAGCGCTCCTCATAGTGCTAAAATTATAACTGTGCATTGTTATCAAACGCCTGCATCTCCTCTCGTGGTGAGATACGGTTCACTGCACTCAATTACACTGGTCAACACACTTTTTCTGGCATAAGGTATTCCAACGGTTGTAAGGTAATTTTGGGGTGCTGATTCCAAATCTGGCATCAGTTTTTGTCTATCACATCAGGTTTTTGAGATATCATATATTGCATTTTAAAAAAAACTGCGGAAGAAAAATATTAAATAAATGTGGATATCTACATAAAATTATATTATAAACACACTATCCTAAACACACAGCACCATATTTTAACACTAAAGCAGTCACTGACTCGCAACAACTTGCAATCATAAGTGACAGAGTTAATTTCGGGTAAAATCAACGAAAATGGGGTATGCCGATAGCATAAAAAAGAGATGTGATAGAGCAAATCTGAGATCAGATTTTGGAATCATCACCCTGAAATTAGTCTAAAACAGCTGCAAAAGTCCAGGCCAGAAAAAAAATGTTTTTTGTTGTTGTTGACCAGTGTTATAATTACACATCGTAATCATTGCCCCCTACTGGCAGACTAATGCATGCTTGCAGACCTGGTGCTGAGCTATCTTGTGCTGAGGATGGGTAGAGGAGGGCAGAGATGGAGAGGGGAGGAGGGATGGTGGTGTATGGAGGAGGTGGCATCGGAGGTGGAGGAGGGTGGAGAAGAAAGATGATTGTAGCCACGGGGATCGTGCTCACTAAGCCCAGTGCGCCAACCAATGACCCTGCGACAGCCGTGGGAGCCGCTACGGTGCTCACGCTGGAACTCATTGCCCCGGCAGATGTATGTGCACGCGTACGACGAGCAGGGCCAGGAAGTCGAAAATCCTGCTCAAATGACGGTGCTGGTGACCGACGTCAATGACGAGACTCCGCAGTTCGTGGAGAAAAACTTCACGGGAACGGTGCTGGAGAACCAGCCAGCTGGTGAGTGTATTAAACGAAAACGAGAATGATATATTTTTTTAATATATAAGAGCTGCCCTCCTTCGTGTCTCTCAAACTACTTTACGGTGAAATTAATAAAATAATAAAAATAAAACATAATAAAATAATTCTCACGACGTTTCGGCCACAACGCAAGCAGCCGTCCTCAGGTGGAGAACAGGTCTGTCGAGAAGATAGAGTCCGAATGTCGTGATAATTTTTTATTATTATTTTTAATTATTTCCATTCTACGTGACTTTACCGAAAGAACCAAGAAGATGAATCCCTGCAGTCACGAAAGCTTTAAATCGAAATTTACTTTACGGTGTATATGACAAGTGACTTGCATTACATCTCACTTCAAGTATTTTAGGGGGTGATAATTGCTGCGTTGTGTGTCATCTCTCCTGAGCAATGTGCGGTATATATTTTCTTTAAACTGGCAAATTTGAACCACCATAATGCTGTTATAAAATGGCCAACTGGTTTCAAATTATGGCGGGGATGTTTGAAGATCCACTGTGATTTAAAATATATATATATATAGTTGATTCACCTGCAGTAATAACCAGCATGTCTGGCTGTATCCTAATCGTGAACCTCTGCAACAAGTAGAAAACAGCCTACTGCTGGGCCATGTCACTGCCTCAACTGTGCAGTGCAGCAATAATAATAATGATGTATCATTTGTATACATGCACATGCTTTATTTTTTAAAACGCCGGAAGAATTTGTAACGTGTAAAGTTTTTTTGTAAGGCAGAGAGCGGGAATGCAGGCAGAACCAGCACCAGCAATTGCCCAAGCTCCATGATCCTATATTGGGATGTGATTGGGACGTACTTATTTTAACACAGTTAATGTCCACAGACCCACAAGATGACAACATCAAAGTGTGCATACTTTATCCGTAGGCTGTCACTACCAATATGATGATTCATAATTGGTTAATTTTGGGTTGGACAGTGCGGGTACAATGCCGACTTTTGTCCTATAACCCTCCACGACCCGACAAAGCCAATCAAATCAAGTTGTCACGTGGGCAAATATACAAATTGATTTGGTTTTTCAGCAAACCAGAATATTGAAAAGCAGGCAAAAAAATTTTGTCCCAATACAGTATTTTTATGGCGTATTACTGGAGATTACATCCAGCATCATCAACTTGTTAACAGGAGATAGTAGTAGCTTTTTACCCTTTAAACTGGTACAAATCTGACACCTTTATACAAGGCATCATGTTTGCAATAAACACAACACAAGCAGTCAAAATGCAAACAAAAATAAACAACTATGATAATGATATGCACTGTCCTTGAAGTTGATTGGTCCACACCCGAGACAGCTTTCCTTAGAGCCTAGTCTCCATTGGTGTTGGACCAGATGACGCCAAAAGGCGTTTGCATTTGACTGCTTGTGTTGTGGTTATTGCAAACATGATGCCTTGTATAAAGGTGTCAAATGTGTACCAGTTTAAAGGGTAAAAACCTACTACTATATTTAGCCACTGATAAAGGAGATGTCTCATAGTGTTAACAGGAGCTCAACTCTCCCATCAAAGAGTTTCCTGATCCAGGTCCTTAATTCGATGCCCAGGCATCTTTGGCGCGGTCACGCGCGTCATCCATTTTCATCTTCTTCTTCGTTCGTATGGCATTTTTGTAGATTGCAGCAGATTCCAAATTGATGTCGAGATTTTTGATATCCATTCGATTGCTTCAGGAGTAGCCGCGTGGGATTTGTTTCAGATCGCCGTTCACGATTTACGTTGCACCGTCCGAGATGTCGCACCACCAGTCACAAACTGGACTCTCGTTAATTTTCCATTCATGGAGAAAGTGTCCCACATCTTCCATGTAGTGGAAGATCGTTTCATCCATTTTAATAACTGCTGTTCATTGCTGGTAGCTGGTTGGTTGTGATTGGCAGGTTAGCTTAGTGTACTATTATTTAGGGGTTGGTGATAATTGTCCACCCTTAATTATATTACGGTGCATTGTGTGAATAATGAATCTGGAGTTGTAATGCTTATTGTGATTCTAGTTAAGCGTTAATTGGTGAATAGGCTCGGTTTGTATTTTATGAATTGGCACTACAGGTAGTCCTCTACTTACGATGGAGATGCGTTACGATGACCCCATCGTAAGTCAAAAATATCGTAAGTCGAAGATGGCCTCGCCTACCCAGGATTCTTAAAGAATTGTGACAATTTAGCAAAACAGAGCAATTTACAGTACCGTACTTATAAACTATATACTGTATGCATTTATTAATTACAATACTGTATTGTGCAGTAAAATATAAAGTAAAAAAGAACAAGGTAAATTCTAAGCCTACCTATATGAACTGCAATTTAATAGAAAGTGTTTTCAGGAAACAATCCTATCTGCATCACACAAGGCGGGAGATGCGTACATCCCAGCAGCGTCCCAACGTATAGTATCGTTCCTCGTAGGCCTGCCACGCGAAATTCAAAATATTTTACAATTTTGTTGTATCGCTATCGCATCGTAAGATCGAAATATCGTAAGTCGGACCATCGTAACTCGGGGACTATCTGTATAAGGAATTTGTAATACAGGTTGATTGAAGAGATTGTTGGTGTTACATTGTGATAATAAATGATCAATTGATGGCTAGAGTTGTTTACCGACATTATGAATTTAGTTCGCTACGACGCAAACACGGATTTTTTTTTTCTGTTCAGGCACGACCGTGATAAATATAGAGGCGACAGATGGAGATGATCCAGCTACAGACCACGTCATCATCATGTACACCATCATCTCCCAGAAGCCACCCTTACCCAAAGCGTTCACCATCGACAGGAGCAGTGGCATCATCACTACCCTGATCAAACTGGACAGAGAGGTGAGGCCACGGTCACCATCGTCACTACCTCCACCATCATCGCCAGCATAATGTGATTACAATCTCCGTCGTCACCAATACTAGCACCATCACAACACTGATCGTGCTGGACAGAAGTGAATCCACCACCACCACCACCACCATCGTCACCACCTACACCATCATCATTGTCACTACCTCGACGGTCACCAACGTAATGCTCCAGGACCTTCTGAATTCAAGCCAACAAGACGTTGCTTTACCCATTCATAAGCACGGAGACATGCTGCCTCCAGTGATCGAGGGTCTTGATGATGTCTGTGCCAAGATATGACCCATCTGCTAAACCTACAGAAAGCTGCTCCATTCACCGATGGACCATATATTCCATTCGTGGCACTCTTAGAAGCGCTTCTGTTCCTTAAAATCTACCTGCTGACAATTTCGTCGCACCAACATTTTTTCCATTTCTCACGCTGCACGAGTGTGGGCACGTGCAGCCATTTTATGCCTCGTGCAATCTGTCAATGGTGGCATTATTCTGGTCATAACCAGCGTGGGCACTTGCATCCAGTGATCTCAGGTACCCAAAGCCGTCCATAGGACACAGCGAATCGGGGCGACCACCCTGGGCCCTTGCGCTTCAACCTCACGGTGTCAGATGTAATACTTTAGTTTGAAGGTGTGTCAGGGGGCCCATATGGTGGGATTTGCCCCGGGCCCCGCACCTCCCATATGGACGGCTCTGCAAGTAAACCTCACAGACACCTCCTGAACTTTGTCCCTGAGGATCTGCGAATATCCACCCTCCATATCTAAGGAGGAATGCTCAGTAATATGCTCCCCTCGTGATGCTGTCAGGGCTTCCTGGAACTGGGTAATTGTCTCTTCAAGTTTGGTCCAGTTTAGTAATGTTGAGTTTCTTTGGGAGGTTTGACATTGACTTCTTGATTTTCAGGATGGATCGAAAGGGACAGCCCTTGCATGTACCAGAACACTGTGTCCACCTCAACCGCATGCAACACCCTGGTGACAAGGACCTCCGTAACATCTCTTTGCTTGGGGAATCACATAACACTGGTCAAAAAAAAAAATTCTGACCTGGACTTTTGCAGCTGTTTTAGACTAATTTCAGGGTGCTGATTCCAAATCTAATCTCAGATTTACTCTATCACATCTCATTGTATGCTATCGGCATACCCCATTTTCATTGATTTTACCCAAAATTAACTCTGTCACTTATGATTGCAAGTTGTTGCGAGTCAGTGACTGCTTTAGTGTTAAAATATGGTGCTGCATTTTTAGGATAGTGTGTTTATAATATCATTTTATGTAAATATCCACATTTATTTAATATTTTTCTTCTGCAGTTTTTATTGAAAATGCAATACTTGATATCTCAAAAACCTGATGTGATAGAAAAAAACTGATGCCAGATTTGGAATCGGCACCCCAAAACTACCTTAAAACCGTTGGAATACCTTATGCCAGAAAAAGTGTGTTGACCAGTGTAATCAATCAGACGTCAGTGTTTAGATCTTGGATGCATCCAGGTTGTTTTTAGTCTGTCTGGGAGGAGGGAAAAAGTGTTAGCGCGCCATGCCGGCCGCCTGAATAGGTGCTCACGGACAGCACTTGCCCCAACCCATCTGATTGGGTTGTAGTGAGTCAACTGAGTCACAGACGTTGTCTTTGGAGCAACACTATTTACTACATCAACTCAACACACAGCATAATGTAACCTACACTCGGGTGTTGAACGCCCATCTAACCACGCTACGGCAGAACTAGACACGGTCCCACTATCCCGGTCCGGACCACGAGCTGGGTCCCGGACCGCGTGGCTAGAGGCTTCTACAACCCGACGTGGATCTTCACTCCAACAACAGTCAAGAACCCCGAGCCCCACACGGGGCCCCCGTTATATCGGCCCGGGCTGGGGTTGGCTCCGCCTCTCGCCCCGCCCACCTTCTAGATCTCTCCAGCTCCTTCCCGAAGGCTCCCGAGAGCTCCTCTATACCACGTGACCACCCAACAGCAGAGGTCGCAAACGGGTTTTGATTCCTTACCCGTACCCGTACCCTGCCGCTCCAGGGTCGCAAACGGGTACCCTAACCCGTACCCGGCCGTACCCGTACCCTACCCGTACCCGGCTGGGTCCGGGTAGGGTACGGGTATTGGGTACCTGATTGCGACCTCTGGGATGAAGCCATGTTGCAGGCGCGGGTGGGTTGATTCTAGGAACTTGAATTGTGAGAAGAGACAAGACGTTGGGAAATGAGTGACAAACAGTTACTCACCAGTGACTCACGGTCTACCCGTACCTTTACCCGGCTGCACCAGGGTCGCAAACGGGTACCCGTACCCGTACCCGGCCAGGTACGGGTAGCCAGGTATCGGGTAGGGTACGGGTATCGGGTACCCGATTGCGACCTCTGCCCAGTAGCCCCCGTCCACCGGTGGCCCCCCTCCAATATCATCCGGTCACGTGTTGGTAGGTCAACCAGCGTATCATGCCCCACTCTCTCTCGCTCCCTCACCGGGAGCCCGCACCGCACACCATACCTGGTGCCTCTGCGCTAACCAGCGCACACCCAAGCCCCGCTAGGGCTGGTGGTACTACGTCCAGTAACCGGGCTGCACATAGTGACAACAGATTATCCGCCGTGGCCTCGCAAGTGCCGGCACCACACAGTGACATTCAGAGTCACTACACGGTCATAAGGGCGGTTTTTGTATGCGAGATAGGATGACGATATTGGTTTGTGCGCAGGCAGTTGATGGTGGCCTGTGGAAGCATTCATTCAGCAATGGAGTGACCGTCGCCTATGTTTATGTTGATACGTGCGTGCGTGTGTGCGTGCGTGCGTGCGTGCAGGCTGTGAGTCAGTTCCTGCTGGAAGTGAACGCCAGGGACTGCAACGGCTCCCCCATAGGGCTCAGCAACACGACCACTGTGACCATCATCGTGGGGGACACGAACGACAGCCCCCCAGAGTTCACCTCCCCCAAGGTCTTGTCTCACGCGCACACAATTCCCAGTGTCGCACAGTGATCATCGACAGCCACAGCAATAGTGTAGAGGAGTAAGCTGGGGACGTGACGTCACGGTGTGCCGTTCAGTGCGATGACGTCACGTCTCCTAGGGTACTTAAGGGAGAAAATTTAATTTGGAGCTTTTGTGACTGCAGGAATTATTCTTTGGTTCTTTCGGTAAAGTCACGTATCAAGATAAAATAATAAATTAAATACTAGCATACTGGCATACAGTATTTAATTTATTATTTTATCTTTATACGTGACTTTACCGAAAGAACCAAAGAATACTTAAGGGAGACCCCATGACGAAAGCGGGGTCACTGTGGTAACGGGTAGAGTAAGCAGGGTAAAGAGGGAACCAGGGGTAGAGAGAGGGATCGAATAGGGAGAAGCCGGTGGTCGCCGTAGAGGTGCTTCTCTCTTCGCTCGGTGGAGTCGGCAGAGTCCACGATCCGACACGAGAGAGAGAGAGAGACCGGAGCTAGCCGGCAGGGACCCGGACTCAGAGTAGGACCCCTAGCCCCTGGGAGTTGTGTACCCTGGTGTGTAATATTGTAACAGCTTTAATAAACTCTGAAGAAAGCCCTTAACTTATCTCCTTCTCCGAGTGTGTCCGTGGAAACTTCTCTACAATAGTATCAGTATCATCATCATCAACATGCCGAACATGGTGGCGAGATGTTAACTACATCGCCTAATAGACAAGTGGTCGTGGGATCCTGACCCTGACGCTTGTTGTATATGTAGAGTCTGCATGTTCTCCTGGTAGCTGCGTGGATTTTTCTCCGGGTCCTCTGGTTCTCCCTTCCACATTTAGTATTTGGCTGTTGTAAATTTCCACGTGCTAAGCCACTTCGTTGAACTATCATTTGTTACATGGTCGCTTCTAAAAAAAAGAGCTAAATAGCTCAGTAGGCTTTACCTGGTAAAATAAAAAAAAAATTTAATTTTTTGTTTATAATTTTAACAATTATAATATTTATTTGACTGTCAAGCGATGAATGTCACTCTCATAATCTCACTTTCTTGCAAATTAGACTATCCTGGCCTCTTTGGATTTCTCGCCTGGTTAAAACTAAATTAACTTGAACCATGCATCCCGAGCAATTGGGAAAGTGCTGCCCTCTACTGTGTGCGAACCAGAAGTTACTCGAAGGGATATGCACCAGAGGTCGCAACCGGGTACCCGATACCCGTACCCTACCCGATACCCGGCTACCCGTACCCAGCCGGGTACGGGTACCCGTTTGCGACCCTGGTGCGGCCGGGTACGGGTACGGGTAGGCCGTGAGTCACTGGTGAGTCACCGTTTGTCACTCATTTCCCAACGTCTTGTCTCTTCTCACAATTCAAGTTCCTAGAATCAACCCACCCATGCCTGCAACATGGCTTCATCCTAGAGGTCGCAATCGGGTACCCGTACCCGTACCTTACCCGATACCCGGCCGGGTAGGGGTAGCCGGGTATCGGGTAGGGTATGGGTACCCGTTTTCGACCCTGGTGCGGTCGGGTACGGGTAAGGAATCAAAACCCGTTTGCGACCTCTGATATGCACGTCTGTGGGCCGCTCTGCAAAACGGAAGGATCGCTTTGCTCTCCGAGATATCCGAATACGATGATGATGCTGACAGCACAATCGGGATGAAATTGGCGATTGTAAGCAGAGCCCATCACAGAGGAGGCTCGAACTTTCCCCGCTCCCCTCTCTCCCTGCCTCCCTCCCCGCCTCTCCTCGCTGTGCAGTACGAGGGGACGGTGCGGGAGAACGAGCTGGTGGCCCGGGCGGTCGTGCTGGACGTTCGAGATGCGGACGCTCCGGGCTTGCCGGCGTGGCGCGCCGTCTACACCGTCACTCGCGGCAACGAGGCGGGGCACTTCGCCATTGCCACCGATGGCAAGACCAACCAGGGCGTCTTGTCCGTGGTCAAGGTTTGTGTGGGCAATGTGTGTGTGCAGTGGGAGCGGTGGTGCAGCGGTTAGCGCGCTACGAAAAGCAACCTGGCGAGCAGAGTTCAATCATCACTTCGTGGCTACCAAGACACAGTGATGATAAATCTGAACCGGTCTTGGGCCTCCCCGAGGTCGACTCAGCCTCAAATGAGGACTTGGTGTGGTAATGTAAACATCGCCACTCAGGAGTCAAACGAGACTTAATCTAAAAAAGCTGTTTAATTACAATGAACATTATAACGAATCATTATAAATCGAATACATATCGGGGTACACCAGTAATGCAAAGAAGAAGACTTCCTGAATATGCTGGTTATATTTTCAAGCTAAATTCATGTCTAATTGCCGCTAAATTTGGTTGTGAAAATTGTCATTCGACTGACAGGTGTGAGCTGAAACAGACAAATGTTTTATTTTATTTTACTTTTATTAATTTGAATTTTTTACCTACGTGACTTTACCGAAAAAAACCTAAGAATATGAATCCTTGCAGTCACGAAAGCTTCAAATCTAGAAGAGACAAATGTAATTTGTTTGGCTGTGTTGAATTACAGGTTGAGGTAGAGTCTGGCCAATTTGGGGTAAGTGGTGGTGTGGGTTGTCTTGAAATGTAAAGATTTTAAATAAGGTCCTACTTGACAATAAAAATATAATATAGGTTTTTTGGGTCAGATCGCGTTATTTATAAATGTGTCGTAACCCTCCACCACCCGACACGGCCAAACAGTAAAAAAAGTGTCACGTTTTTCAAAGGACAAAATAATTCACTTCTTTAGCCCACCGGTGTGCTTAAGAGAGAATCAACAGCATTTTAAATTTGAGTAGAACGACGTTTCGCTGATAGTTACAATCAGCTTCATCGGGCAAGAATTTGGCCGTGTCGGGTGGTGGAGGGTTACGACACATTTATAAATAACGCGATCTGACCCAAAAACCTATATTATGAATAATATTGGTCGCGAAAGCCTACGTGTTAAATCAAAATATATATCATAGGGATAGGGGGGCAGGGAGCGTGGGGGCGGGGGGGGGGAGGTCAACGGCCCCGATTAGATCCGCTACTGTGTCGGTGGCGGAGGGTTTCACAACATCACTTTAGCCAGATCACGATACAGTCCAACCAACAAAAACTATAGGGAATCAAAAACAGAAACTTCCTTGAGCTGAGACTTGAACAGTTGGGCAGAAGGGCGGAAAGCAGAGGTCGCAACCGGGTACCCGATACCCGTACCCTACCCGATACCCGGCTACCCGTACCCGGCTGGGTACGGGTACCCATTTGCGACCCTGGTGCGGCCGGGTACGGGTAAGGAATCAAAACCCGTTTGCAACCTCTGGCGGAAAGACGATAGAGGGCAAGGGAGCACAAACAGCATGGACAGTTGGGCTCCACGAGTTCCAGGCCACGGAGATGTACGAGCTGACCCGAGCTGGTCGATTCACCGCCGCCCACATTTCTCACCACGGCAGCCACTGAACTTTGAAGCAATAAGAACGGCTGACAAGACGGTCCCTCTCGTGGTGACGGTGGCCAACGAGGAGAAGCCCCTTCCCGGCGTGGTCGCATCGTCGTCGTCGTCCACCGCCACGGTGCTCGTGCGCGTCACGGACGTCAACGAGGACGCGGCTTTCGTTCCGTCGGTGCGCACGGTGCAGTGCGACGAGGGGTCGCCGCTGGGATCGCCGCTCGGGGTCTTCTCCGCACAGGACCCCGACACTGGGACACTGCACAACTTTACGTGAGCATAAAGTCGCGCTGGGGGTAGGCCTCGGCAAGGTAAGGTAAAAGTGTAAAAAAAACGAGCCTACCTTTACCCTACCTTTTACCTTACCACAATACAATCACTCTACCCTACCTTTTACCCTTTAGCAGGTAAGGTTAAAGGTAAAAAGCAACGAGCCTACCTTTTACCCTACCCTTTACCTTACCACAATACGATCACTCTACCCTACCTTTTACCCTTTAGCAGGTAAGGTAAAAGGTAAAAAACAACGAGCCTACCTTTACCCTACCCTTTACCTTACCACAATACAATCACTCTACCCTACCTTTTACCCTTTAGCAGGTAAGTTAAAAGGTAAAAAGCAACGAGCCTACCTTTACCCTACCCTTTACCCTTACCCCTTGGCATGTCGACACCTTTACCCTTTACCTTTTTACCCTTTTACCCGGTAAAAAGGGTAAGTTACCTTACCTTGCCGAGGCCTAGCTCTGGGGTGGGGGAGGCTCGTAATAGCCATGTCAGGGATGGTTGAGAAGTCCATAATCAGAATTGAAAAAATTCCTGGAGGAAGCTGAGATGAGCTAGGAAGCTCTGTTTCACTGATGTCCAGTAACAGGTGACGGCCAGGGCGATGGCCTGTGTGTGTATCAAGCGTAAGATACCGCAAACCCATTTGCTTTATAGCCGACGTTACAGACCGACCCCATCTAATTCAAATTGAGTTGGCCACTGGTGTGCCGGCGTCAGGGCCCAGATATGGCACACGGCAAATGACTCAATGGGAATACACGTGACAATCAATGCCCGCTACTGGAAACACCAATGCCCGCTTGCAGGATAGGTTCTGAGTCACCTCGTGCCCTGCATGAACGGCTGCCACTGTGTTGAGATGAGATGTAAGTCACTTATCAAGTCTAAAGCGCGCTGAGGTGGCCCTGCCCAAAGGTGGTTCAGCTATATATATAAAATTATCTTCTTGGTTCTTTCGGTGGTGCTCATTCAGACGCTGTCTTTCCGACAGACCTGTTCTTCAGCTGAGGACGGCTGCTTGCGTTGTGGCCGAAACGTCGTGAGAATTGTATTTTATTATGTTTTTAATTTTAATTTTATTATTTCCCTTCTACGTGACTTTACCGAAAGAACCAAGAAGATGAATCCCTGCAGTCACGAAAGCTTTAAATCGATATTTATAAAATTATCATTCAACCCTTGGGGGCTTAGTATTCTCCATTTCTCATGGGGGTTCATAATGGCCATATAAGGGATGGTAAGCAGGTGGTAAGGGTGAGTGTATGGGTTCAAGACTTCGAGCTGTGTCTATGTCTCTATCAGGGGGGTGCATGCTGATGTTAACTCCGAGTGGACCGGTTGTCCACAGCTACAAGATCGTGTCAGACAGGGCGGGCTGGCTGGCGATTGACCCAAGGACAGGAGCTCTCAGCCTGGCTGGGGATGTGGACTATGAAGACCCCGAGTACATCCGCAGTGGGCAGTACAACGTGACTGTCATTGCCATCGATGCAGGTGCTCACTCATCCCAGGGCTATGCAAGGCAGCACGACTCTGCTTTAGCTGCCGAGATCTGGTGCGAGCTGGCTCAATCGGGGTGATTTTGGTCATCAAATATCCAAAAGCCAACATTGGCCTCCATCGAAAGCGACACATCATATCGCCCAGGGCTTAATTCCAGCCAGGGAACGATATGCACACCCAGCACACCACATCCAGTTTTCCCCGAGCTGTGCCTGTGGCTACTAGTCGACTCAAAACTGGTCTAGAGGAGTTGTACACCCCTAGCTGCCGGTGCTATTCAGTGGCCTAAAATAAAATGTTTCGCTTCGGATGATCGCTGCAAAGTATGACCTGTGTTTTGATTTAGTGTGCTGATTTTAAAGGTGCATTGAAAAATTATAATACTCCGATTGATGCTCGTGCTGTTGTGGAGTGACTCATGCAGCCAGCTATGGCTGCAGGGTTTTTGGTAGTACATGTTGTTTATGTCATTTATTGTGAAGATTCCGTCACAGTTCCTATGATCACTGTTTCATTGCTTTCATGGCTTTATTTTGGTGATTTCGAAAGTGTATTGGTTTGGCCATGTTTGTTTGTTGTAGTACAGAGTTAGACTGATGGCCTTAATCTAAGTTGTCTTGTTGTTGTTGTTGGTTGTTTGACTTGCATCCCACTGGGATTTTTGCACACAGCGTTGGTGTACGGTGTTTTTTTTGCAATATTTTGCTGTCTTTTCTTGGATTTTCTGTTTGCACTTAGTCACATATTCACTTTAAGATGTTTTCTTGTCCATGTTTTTGTTTTTTGTTTGTTGCGGTTGCACCCGATTCAAGAGCCGAATGGCTCACAGGGCTATACCTAATAAATGGACTTGAACTTGAACTTCAATCTACCAGTGACCAGGAAGGAATTCAGTTAGAATTAGGGCCTTGATGCCACAGTATCCGTACGATCTGGTGCCACAAAACCGCCACCTCGAATTCATCCTCGTCTCCTTCCACCAGGTGACATCATCTCCCACAAATGTTAAGTGATCCATCTTCGCATCATTAACACATCCAATGGGGATGATGTTAGTAGAAATCCGTAAAGGAGGCTGCCAAATTGCACTCAGGATAAATATTAGCAAAGCAAAGGTCAAGTACAATATGTGTGTGTATATCATCATCACGATCTATGGGCAGATAGCCCGTAGATGTCCACTGCACATTTCGTAATTTGGTTCCACCTTTCTCTGTCTTGTGCCAATATCCTCAAATAGTGCACAACTTTCTGGCACCAATCTCTTATTTTGGTCAGGCCAAATCTCTGTTAGGCCTTCTCTTTCCGGTTCCTTCCGTTTTTCCGAACAACGCACTTTTCATCTTCCCGTTGTTGTCCATCTGACAAGTGTCCAAATCGTGCCAATTCCCTTCCCATCACTGCCTTTTTCTACGTGCAACCTTTTTCTACTTCTACGTTGGTCACTCTTTTGGTCCAGCTTAGATGCAGTATCCTTCTGTAGCAATACATTTCGAGTGCCAATATCTTATCGTTGTCAGTCGTTTTTATAATGTCCAAGTATCGCAGGCACACAAAGCTGTACTGAACACGCATGTTCTTAAGATGTTCGGTTTGGTCTTGTCGCTGGGTTGCTTGCTTCTGATCTAAAAGGTGCATTGAAAAATTAGAATACTCCGATTGATGCTCCTGCTGTAGTGGAGTGACTCATGCAGCCAGCTATGGCTGCAGAGTTTTGGTAGTACATGTTGTTTATGCCATTTATTGTGAAAATTCCATCACAGTTCCTATGATCACTGTTTCATTGCTTTCATGGCTTTATTTTGGTGATTTCGAAA
>CM025666.2:1394258-1415430 GCA_014621495.2 Entosphenus tridentatus
GACATCATCCTGGACATGGCCACACTGACCGGGGCGCAGGTGAGCGTCAGAGGTCGCAAACGGGTTTTGATTCCTTACCCGTACCCATACCCGGCCGCACCAGGGTCGCAAACGGGTACCCGTACCCATACCCGGCCGTACCCGTACCCTACCCGGCGGGGTACGGGTAGGGTACGGGTATCGGGTACCCGATTGCGACCTCTGGGATGAAGCCATGTTGCAGGCGCGGGTGGGTTGATTCTAGGAACTTGAATTGTGAGAAGAGACAAGACGTTGGGAAATGAGTGACAAACGGTGACTCACCAGTGACTCACGGCCTACCCGGCTACCCGTACCCGGCCGCACCAGGGTCGCAAACGGGTACCCGTACCCATACCCAGTCGGGTACGGGTAGCCGGGTAGGGTACGGGTATCGGGTACCCGGTTGCGACCTCTGGTGAGCGTGTGCCACTGACATACGCGCGGTCTAAACAACAAAACAAACCCCCCCCCCCCCCCCCCCCCCGTGCAATTGGCGTCGCGTCACGAGATGAGACGTCCACTCGGAACACCTGCACATGCCACACGGGGCGGATGGTCTTTTGTGCCATGTGTATGTTGTGTGTGCGTACGTGTGTGTGTATATCTTCTTGGTTCTTTCGGTAAAGTCACGTAGAAGGGAAATAATAAAATAATAAAAATAAAACAATAAAATTATCACGACGTTTTGGCCACAACGCAAGCAGCCATCCTCAGGTGATGACAGCGTCAGACGCTGTCTCCCCGATAGACCTGGTCTTCACCTGAGGACGGCTGCTTGCGATGTGGCCGAAACGTCGTGAGAATTGTATTTTATTATGTTTTATTTTTATTATTTTATTATTTCCCTTCTACGTGACTTTAGCGAAAGAACCAAGAAGATGAATCCCTGCAGTCACGAAAGCTTTAAATCGAAATGTGTGTGTACTTGTGTGTTGCTTTCATTTGTATGTTGTGTGTGCCATGTGTATGCTGTGTGTGTGTGTGTGCATACGCGTGTGTTTAGACACATCTACACTGAATTGAAACATTCAGGCTGGCCCTGATTGCAATCCATCAAACTGGATTGTGGGAGGAGCTCACAGATCCTTGAAAGGCCTGGACACAGTCCCATCGCTGAGCTCCTCTGGCAGTCGAGGCTGCGTTGGCTGGGTCATGTAGCCCACATTCCCAGCCGCTGCATGTCCAAGCAGCTTCTGTTTGACTGGATAGATGGGGCAGAACGGGTGCAGCACAGGCTATAAAAGAAATTGGCTCATGTGGTACAGGAGGATATGGAGCTGAGTGGGCTTGCTGGTGCCCGGTATCACTGGTGTCAAGTCTCTGTAGAGGAGGCTCGTGAAGGACGCTACTTGTTAGTTGGAGGCAGTCGCCCTCCAGCAGCAATGGAGGGCAGAGGAGCGGCACTCGTAACAAGCAGAGCGCTGGGTGGCTAAAACGCAGCAAGTTGGCACTGGGCAGCAGGTGGTGCATCTGTCGGTCATCTCAGCCAGTTAACCCATAACACCCGGATCTGTTCCAAGCCCTATCAGAGTGAGCCTTTGACACTTCACATGACCTCAAAGTGGACCTAGCCTGGCACAAGCACTGTGGCTACGGCACCGCCACCTAATAACGAATAGCAGCTGTTGTTGTTGTGCTGTGCGCCATGTGCTTGCTGCATGTTGTGTGTGCCAGGTCGTGTAATCCGTATGTGTACATTTGTATATGTGTGTGTGTGTGTGTACGTGTGTGCTATGTGTGTGTTTATAAGTGTCTGTGAGAACGTGTGTGAGAGAGCGTATGAGTGCGGGAAGCGGTAGTGTAGTGTAGTGGTTAGTGCACTGCGGTACGAGTACGATTTCCCACTCACGACCAACACCAGTGGCGAATACCTGAACTAGTCCCTGGCCTCCGTTAGGTTGAATCAGCATTGGGGAGACAAAGGCAGGTGGGCGCGATTGGCCACCCACCTCTGCGTGTGCCGTGCCGGCCACCACATACGTGCTCACTAATCGCACTTGCCCCGATGGTCTGTGTGTTTCAGTTTTCAGTTTCATTTATTTGGAATAACCCTGTGAGCCATTCGGCTCTTGATTCGGGTGCAACCACAACAAACAATAAAATTACAAGATACATTAAAAATTTACTGTACGCAATTTGAAACATCCCCAACAAAAAACAATAAAATCTTCCAGAAAAAAGCACCGTTTGTTTATGCTGCGTACTAAACTGTGCAAAAAAAAATCCCATTTTGATGTTAGTTCACAATAACACAAAATACAATTTAGATACAAAATTAAAGTCTAACGCTATACTACATAAAAAAATCGGTGGGGAGGAGGAGGGGGGAGGGGGGTACCTTATGTTATCTGTTTGCGTGCGCCCGTGGGTAGGGCATCGCCACGGGGAAGCACCACGCGGCAGTGCTCACCAACCGCGCTGAGTGGGAGCTGGCGTGCTGCGTCGCGGGCCGGCGCAGTGGGGACCTGGCCCACCCGCTCGTCTACTGCCCCGAGCTGCACTTCAGCGAGTTCTCCTCCTCCGTCGCCGACATGAAAAACTCCGTCGCGGTGAGAGCCTCCCCTTGCTCCCCTGGGTCAGAGGTCGCAACCGGGTACCCGATACCCTTACCCTACCTGATATGTGGAGGGGCTGGGTGGGGAGGGGCTGGGTGGGGAGGAGGGGAGGGTGGGGTGGGGTGGGGCTGGGTGGGAAGGGGAGGATGGGGAGGGGAGGGTGGGGTGGGGCTGGGTGGGGAGGGGCTGGTCACCCCGTGGTGCCCTTATAAAACTCAACGTTTAACCTACTCACGCCAGCTTGTGCCCGCCCTCACAGTCGGCCATATTTGCGGAATACACCACGCCGCCGTTGACCCTGGCCATTGACCGAGCAACCCAACGTTCCTACCAGCTCCCTCCGCAGGAATGTGTTACTATCCCGCTGACCGCCGTAACGCTGTCCCCTCCTTGCTGCCTGCCAGGACCGGGGCAATGCCCAGAGCTCGTGCGCTGGCCTGTTCATCGCGGCGCACCTCGGCTTCGACTGGCCGGGCGTGTGGGTGCACGTGGACATCGCGTCTCCCGTGCATGTGGTGAGTCTTGGCTACATCTCTCCCCCCACACTCGTGTATTGCACGTCTCTCTGCCAAAGTCTTGCACTGTCCCATCACGCCTTGCCCTCGTCACTCAATTGTCAGGCCATATGTCGGATCGTGTCTCTCGCCCGTCTCCTTTGAGCCTTCTGAGTGTCTTAATCGCCCCTGTCCACCTCCTCTGTCCTCAACGGTGTATTCACCACCCCCCCCCCCGGTCTCCCTCTGGCTCACTCGCTCACCTGTAGGGCGAACGTGCCACGGGATTCGGCGTGGCGCTGCTGCTCTCGCTGTTTGGCAGCGCCTCCGATGACCCCCTGCTGCACCTCGCGTCTCCCCTCGGCGCCGAGCAACCGGGGCAGACGCCACCGCCCCCCTCTTCTGCCAACGCTGCAGCCACCAACCAATCCAAGCGACGCCGCCTCATCTAAGACTCGGCTCACTCGTCCGTTAGTCTTCCGGAAAAGCCCCTGCGTTTTGACTTTGTCTTTGGCGACATTGTAAACGAGTCTGTTCCGCCACGACCTACACAGTATTCACCACTTGCTCCTCCTTGTGATTTCCACAAATATAATCCCGCAATGCGGTGGTGCCTTCTTCTAAAACGCTTTTGATTGTTTCGGTTGAGAAAATTGTGATTTGTTTTTGATGGAATGTCTTCCGGGCCATCTCGGGGGGCGCTCTGCACGCGATAAGCGACTTGCATCACATCTCATCTCGAACATACGAAGGGCACCGCCATTGGCAGCTGTCTCTTGGTGGCATTAAGTGGCTCAGCACCTGACCGACAAGCGGTCATTAGTCCGCCAGTTTTGGGGTCAATGATAGTCCTCTCAATTGAGTAATGAGTCATCCAAATTTGCGGGTAATTCGCATTCGTCACATTTGGACAATGACGCCGGCACACAATGGCCCACTTGTTTCAAGACCCAGAATATAATTTTGCAATTGACCCCCATTCAAGGAGTATCCCATAATCATCTTGAGAGGTGCGACCCCCACCCCCCACCCCCCCCCCCCGTGGTTGCTGTGCCACAGCCCTCAAGGGTCAAACGTCAATCCGCTGCCCAGCGTTTGAGATCCGTGTGTGGTGAGCATATTTAGCGCGGACGATCGAGTGGTTCGTGATGACGCCGAGACATCTTCGTCGGGAGATGGTGATTTCAAATCAATTGCGGCAGACAGCGGTAGTCGCCACCCCCCCCCCGTTCAACGTGAAGCGGCAGCCCGTTGTGTTTTGCCGTTTGCAACCGCGTGTTGGCGGGCACGATGGTCCAGAACGCGGACCGAAATTTCGGGACGTCGTGCCGAAACGCCACGCGCGGTAAGAACCCGACGACGCCTCGGGAGAGCTGCACGGAACAATCCGCGAAAACTTAACCCAGTATTCATCGACGGTGAAACGGCGACACCATGCGTAACGTTTCCGTTATTACTGCTGCATGTTAAAGTTGACTGCCGCAATGTTGAACAATGTTAAAGAAATTCTAAAAAACCGAGGTGTGTCAAACATCTGAAGGGATAGAAGAGGTTAATCTGATCATGCCTGGGTCTTTCTAAAAACGCGTTAAACCTGTTGGATTTGTTCACCTTTGGAAATAAACCCGAGCGATATAACGAAGTGAAGTGTGGACCAATAAAGGAGGAAAGTCACAGATTTTTTAATTTACAAGTTCTCCGGTGGCATTGACAGTTTTGGATACTCCCTTTTGGCGTGTCAGCACCCCCATGAGTGATTACCAAAGTCCTGGTGGTTTGTAGTGGTGGTGGCCGCTCACCTCAGGGTGGCCACACCTAGACGACATTTTTAGGCACGGGGAGACAAACTCAACAGCCACATATACACGGGGTGACGGATTCTAGTCACGGCTTTGTGTGTTTCTGGTAATATATTCTCAGTCTCAACTCGTGAATTCTCATCGTCCAAATTCTAATAAACCACGGGAAAGTTATACAAAGTCTCTGTTACTTTTGTCTCGAGCCACGGGCCCCACCAAAAAAACAACCTCATACCAGGGCAAGGCTTAAGGCCAAGAGAAAATAACGTTGCATTTAAACAAGACAGACACCACAAGTCAAATAGACCAGACCAATGCTAATTGCAGTTAAACGTATTCGGTTACAACAGGACCACACGGCACTATTAATAGCTAACAATGAGAGTCCAGTGCAGTCGCGGAAGGCGGGGGGTGTGATATCCGAAGCTTACACGCTGGTCTCGGACACAGGCCCAAGAGGGGCCACTAAGGTCCAAGCTCGCAACACAGGCAGAGTTGCAACAGGTTGCATGGGGTTGGGGTTGTCTTGACTGGGTGACATTGGATGAGGTCTGTCTCCCAGGGGGTCTCCTAATTCCTGGCGACTCTTACCCTGCCTGAGTATCTGCAGGCTGTAATAACAAACCGGAAGTTACATTCCACAGGGTGGTCCAGGTGTCTTATCACCCCCCCCCCCCCCCATTTAAAACACGTTCGGGGTTAATTGGTTGGGGGGGGGGTCATGACATCTGAGCCAGAATGTACTACTGTCCCATAGAACTACAGTAAAAGCACTACATCACTGTCCTGATAAACGTGCGGCTAACACCGTTTCACTGTCCAGGTAATCAATGTCCAACGGGGGCTATATTACTGCCCAGATAAACGCTAAAGGGCTTAAAAATATCACTGCACAGGTAACAATCACTGTCAAGGCCAACACTATACAGTACTCCAGTGAACCGAGGTGGTGTCCACTTGACGAGGTTAGCACTCACGTGGTTGAACGAGGTGAGGCTCTCACGTGCAGCCAACGATGAATATCGGAAGAGTACCACCCAGCAATTGCAGGCAAGCACGAGGCTGACCACGTGCCGCTTAGGCCTCAGTCGTCAAAGAGTCGGCAGCCAGGTCACTTATTCGATGGGACGCTGGGAGCCACTTAACCGAGGGCCACGGTGGTGATATGTTAAGTATCTCGCCTGCTATACAGGAGATTGTGGATTCGATTCCGACTCCGATGCCCTGTATATTTGGAGTTTGCATGTCTCTCGGTGCTTGTGGGGATTTAGAAATATTGGCTGCTCCTAGAAATTTCCACGTAGTGATAAGCCACTTCGTTGAACGATCGTTTGTGGCTCCATTGCACAGCAGGCCTTCTTACCTGGTAAAAGAAGTTTGTTTTTAATCGTTTTTTTATTCTTTTAAACCTTTTTCAAGCCGCTTGCCACGCACTCACAAAACGGCATCCCACCCCTCGGCAGAATGGCGTCTCCAAAATATGTCAGTTCTTCTTGAAAAGCAGTGTTCTTCGCTAATTTGCAGAGGGGGGAGGGGGGGCATTTTCACCGATAAGACATCAGTCAGTGTGAGGGCCGCCACATTTGAAACCATTGGAGTTTGACGGTAGCGCAATGATGGGGCATTTTCACACAAGTGTATCGTTGGGGGCCGCACGTGAGTGGCTGCCAGTGGCCTGTGGTCCTTGCAATGAAGAACACTGCCTTGAGGTTTAAACACCCGGGGCGTTGGAGCAGATAGATCACTACAATTAGTAACAAAATAAGCAGACAATGCACCTTCACATATCTGTTCGTTAAAAAAAGTTTTTACACAAATCCTCAGCATTCTGGGAGTGCTGTTGCAATGTGTTGACCCGCCCATACTGGACATCTGTGATTAAAAAGAGCTTCATAGTTCATCGGATTCCTCCTGCAGTCGAAACAAGGATTGTGATTCTGAACAGGAGGAAGCCTGACTGCTGTTGAGCACTGAATCCGGTTTGAAGTTTGCTTGTTTAACCAGTGCTGCTGGAATCACTCCTAGAAGGCTGTTTAACCGATAGGATGTGTAAAAATACGTACATTAAATGTATGTGGAGGGACAGATGGGAAAGTGTATTGTTTATTTTGTTTATGTGAATAAGAGTTCACTTGAAGTAGTTGTGCAACAGGAGGATCGTGATGCACCACTCTTTGAGAGTTTCGGATGGACGCATTGAGAGCACAATTGGAAAATAATTGAAAGGGAAAAAAAAATATCCCCCCCAAGAAAATGTTTAGAAATTTATTGCCGGTATCAAGCGTTCCGTAAAAAAAGAGACCCACATGACTATAAGCACTGGGACGTCAGTCCTCCAGTAAAATGAATGTCCACATTGATACAGAGAACAATATAACATTTAAGGATGACGAAACAAAATATACATTTAGAAAACAAAATGCATTGGAATGCTGAACGATTGCTGGTCTAGTTTAAGGGTCACATTGGCGTGCTACCAGAGGTCGCAATCGGGTACCCGATACCCGTACCCTACCCGATACCCGGCTACCCGTACCCAGCCGGGTACGGGTATCCGTTTGCGACCCTGGTGCGGCCGGGTACAGGTACGGGTAGGCCGTGAGTCACTGGTGAGTAACCGTTTGTCACTCATTTCCCAACGTCTTGTCTCTTCTCACAATTCAAGTTCCTAGAATCAACCCACCCGCGCCTGCAACATGGCTTCATCCCAGAGGTCGCAATCGGGTACCCGTACCCTACCCGATACCCGGCCGGGTACAGGTAGCCGGGTATCAGGTAGGGTACGGGTACCCATTTGCGACCCTGGTGCGGCCGGGTACGGGTAAGGAATCAAAACCCGTTTGCGACCTCTGCGTGCTACCGACACACTCAAAACCAGTGGACAGGAGGACGGGTGGCTCCGATCCAACACGGCGAGCGGGTACCACTAAAATCCTGGGCTCGAATCCTGCATTTCAGACACCGGGGCTTTCAAGTGTGGAGATGATGGGCTCAGATTGGTCACCGACAACTTACACATAGAGACCCACACATTGTATGGAGCCCGAGCCCCAACCCTCCCATAGAATTAGCACAGAATGAGGTGGGAAATGGGCCGGGTGGCCTGTATTGAGCGAGGGTTTTGAATCTGGGTTTCAGCCGACGGTGATCCAACTGGGTGCTTAAATGTCGAGAGTTGGCGGAGTTAGACTGGTCACCAAAGACAAAGATCACTCGAATAGCCTTCACTGACTGTCGGGGCATGTGCTGTTAGCGAGCACCTATGAAGGCCGGCACGGCACACGAGGGGGTGGGTGGCCGGCACCACCCCCCGCTGGATTTGTCTCCCCAAAGTTGATGTTTACACACTGCACCAGGTACTAATTTATGGCCAAGTCGACCTAGTGGCGGGAATCGTACTCGGGTCGCCGGGTTGGTAGCGCACCCCACTAACCACTACATTACCGCTCCCCACCGGTCACCAATGACTTATATACACTCACACGTTTATAAATAACCCATAGACTCAGCTAATTGAGTTGTGATCAAACGGGCGTTAGATGTAATAGGTTGATGGTCTCAGACTCGTCACTAATGACTGCAAAAAAAAAGCCACCGTGTGAAATTTGATTGTGACTTGGCTAAATTCCAACTCTGAGAATGCATTTATTTTTTACAGTTTAAATGTTACGTGACATATCAAGCAGAGTGTGGGGATCGTTGTGGGCCATCTCCCGTGCAAAAGATAAACAGGCCACCCCAAGCAGTGTTCGGGTGGTCCTGGAGAAAAAAACAATTGCACCGCTTTGCGAGTTTAATGAATGATTTTTCATTTCATGGCAAACAAAAAGCACAATTGGAATAAATTGGGGGGGGGGGGGGGGAGACCAACAAATATTTCAAAACAAAAACAGTGGTTAGACCCTAATACATATTTCAAGCATCCTAACGCGAGATTGTCCTTTTAGCGTATCTTGTTTAGGATGTTTTGTAACTACTTCACTACTCTTGACTTTATTAAAGGACGTGATCTCAACGAGTGCTGCTGTTGCCACCATCCCACGACATCGCTTCCTTCCTCCTGTTCAGCAGATTGATGATCTCAAATCCAGTCACCGATGAAAGCACATGCACAAAAAGCATCACATTTGCTTGTTTACGTAACTTGGCAACAATTCCGGCTCAAATGAAAAATACAATTCCGCCCGACTGCCCATACGATGACAATTACACGCTGCAGCAGGGCATGTGGAAACGTGCAGCCCCCCCCCCCCCCACGTGTCAATGAGAGGTCACATGTTGGAAGGGGTCAGAAGTAGTGCTGCAATATTAAACTAAAACTATTCAACTTTTTCACCAGGTAAGGTCCACTGAGCTACGTAGCTCTTTTTCAGAAGCGACCTGGCCACAAATGATGGCTCAACGTGTAGCAGCCAAATAGTCTCAAACGCATGTTTGTAAATGTGGAGGGCAAAACCGTAGGGCCTGGAGAAAAGAATCCACGCGATCACGGGGAGAACATGCAAACTACAAATATACAGTCGTCAAGATCGAACCCACGACCTCCTGTATACCAGGCGAGGGAGTTAACATCTCCTAGTCACCGCAGCGTGCGCTTTCAGATACGCTTCCGTGGCCGTCTGGAACTCTCCCTTGTGCTATTAGGAAGCCACTGGAGGTATGCACCTTTAAATCTACATTGAAAACACATTTCTTTACGACTGTTTTTGTGTTTAGTTGTCCTTCCCCCGCACCTACGGTTAGCACGGTTGGCTACGTACGGTGGGAAAGAAGTTCAACACATTTCGATTTAAAGCTTTCGTGACTGCAGGGATTCATCTTCTTGGTTCTTTCGGTAAAGTCACGTAGAAGGGAAATAATGAAATAAATAAAAAATTCTTCTCACGACGTTTCTGAATTTCAGACACTGTCTTTCCGACAGACCTGTTCTTCACCTGAGGACGGCTGCTTGCGTCGTGAGAATTGTATTTTATTATCTTTTATTTTTATTATTTCCCTTCTACGTGACTTTACCGAAAGAACCAAGAAGAAGTTCAACACACATACACGCATGCACCGCTGCGAGTGCGAGGTCACAGCGGGTGTTGAGTTTCACCACGCAACGCCCAAGAGCACAATAGGAATACAATTGGGGGGGGGGGGGGGCGTGTGACCAAAAACATGAATGTACATACTGCACAGATGCCACTGACATGGTTGCACTTTCGTCTGTCATATACAGGATTGTGAGGTGGCTAGGAGATGACAGTACAGCGAACAGTTTCACGAATTTCGATTTAAAGCTTTCGTGACTGCAGGGATTCATCTTGGTTCTTTCGGTAAAGTCACGTAGAATGGAAATAATAAAATAAACCATATTATTTAATTATGTTTCATTTTTTTTATTTCCATTCTACGTGACTTTACCGAAAGAACCAAGAAGAGGAGTTTTACGAATGCTTGAGCGGCATTCCCTTGCACGCTTGGGGCTATTTTTTTTGCGGTGCCCCAGCGGGTTTCCTCACACATGCAGTGTTCTTAGAAATCACAATAAATGTTGTATCGTGTATATGTTGAACTTCTTTCGCACCGTACGCAGCCAACCGCGCTATAATCGGGAGGTGCGGGGGAAGGCTAACGAATAATGCAATTCGGAAAATGAAAAAAAAATCGTTTGAGCTCTTCAGAATTGAAACATTTAGCGATTTTCCAAAACATCGCAAGCGAAGGATCCTCCTGAAAGAGAGAACTGAAAACCTCGCGAGACCTTTGCTGGGTAAATAAATGACGTTCATCGTGAGATGAATGCTAACACTGGAGCGCAGTCGGCATGACCTATTCCTGAAGCATCTCGTTCTCCACAACGTTTGACCTCTTGTTCGCACACAAACGAATGCGTGCACGTGTATACGTGCAACTATATACAATTGTCTACTGCTATGCATGTAAATATATATATCATATTACACTCACCCATTCAAGTGGATACTTGACAAGCATCATGCAGTTCACCAGAATTTGGCTCTGCTCATGAGACGCTATGTCAAATGCTGCACAAAGTTTTTCTTAAGTTGAACCAATGCTGCTGAAATTATGACCCTACCAGAAGTCCGTGTGGCTGACGGGATGAGTTTTTTTTTTCATTTCATGGAGGGGCAGATAAGTGGAGGCTATTTGGCGGCTTGTTGTGTCACTTATAGGTTCCATTGTTTTGTGTTAACACTTATCTTGTGTAACAAGTCTTAATACAGCCCTGCATCCAACCACTCACGGAGGGGAAACCCTGCCCGTGTAATGTTGGCCGAGGGCAACGTTTGACCATACTTCACCACGCTGACCAAGTGTGGGTCGGCGAAGGGAGAAGCCAGGAACAGTTTCGGGTAGGACTAATCACCGATGTTGCCCGTGGCTGGAATTCGAACTTGGGTTTGTTGTGCCACGTGCTAACCACTGCGCCAACGCTTCACCCATAATCTGACGTATGTAATGATGATCGTGCTAGCACGCATATGTAGTAGCACGCGCTATCTATCTTGCTTAGCTTCCAAGATCTGAAGGGATCGTACATTCTGTATGCATAAACATTTGGTCCACATTTCAGTGTTTCCTACGGACTTAAAGTCGAAAAACGTTCACGTACATTCACAAATAATTATACTGAATTCTCTGGATTATAAGACACACTCCCAACACCACCCAAACCCCCCCCGTATTTCAAAGCAAACGTAGGAGGGCGTGCGTCACATAATCCGAGTAGCTGAGCTGTGTGACTTTGTCTTGTCTTTGTGAGTGCGAGTGTTAGTATGCCTTTGTCTTGGAGATGGAAACTGCCTCGGTAGCACACGATCACAATTCACTCATTACTTCCATAAAAAAAAAACTTGCAGCGCCACACCTACCACCACCATTAAGGGGGGAAAAAGGTGATCAGATCTCCCCCCCCCCCCCCCCCCCAGGAACAGGTCTGCAGAGAATTTCATAAGTCTTGGGGAAAAGGAAACCCCTCAGCTTAGATAATATCATACTCTTTGGTTCTTTCGGTAAAGTCATATTGGTAGAAAAATAATAGATTACGACGTTTAGATCGCTACACAAGCAAACGTCATCAGGTGGGCCAACCACAGCAAGAAAAACTGCTGAAGTAGGTGAAAGATCGACCGTGGCCTACTTCAGCAGTTGTCTCTTGCCGTGGTTGTCACACCCGATGACGATTGCTTGTGTTGCGATCGAAACGTCGTGATCTATTATTTTTCTACCCACGTGACTTTACCGAAAGAACCAAAGAGTATGGATTCGTGCAGTCACGAAAGCTTCAAATGAAGATTGATAATATCATGTTGAAAGATGGGGTTGACCCTGATGTGGGCTGCCATGCCTCAAATATTAAGAGGAAGTAGCCACTCCCTGCGAGTGGCTGGCTGATGTGCCATCTGTTGAGGAAGTACGAAGGGTGATCCAGAGCCTGAGACCAGAAAAAGCGCTGGGCAGAGATGACCTCTCAAGAAAAGTGCCGTGGAAGGGTTGCGTGCAGGCTATATCATTGCAACTGTCTGGTGCACAGAATGGGTTCTGCAGGATTGGAAGGATGCCCAATGATTGCAACTACCATCACGGCATCTCCCTCTATGCCAGGAAATATCCTGACGATGATTAGCCAACATCCCCTTTGCTGAGGATAGGCCTGTGGAACCCCATTGTGGTTTCAGACCAAGGCGTTTCTGCAAAGATGCCAAATTCTCCGTCTCATCGTCTACACCAGAGATGTACGGAATGTCAACAGGACCTACATCTCTTCTTTATTGACCTAGTCAAGGCCTATGATATACTCATGTTTACAGGGTCCCTGACGCTCTGTTCACAATCATTAAGAACCTTCATGCAGGCCCCGGTCAATTTTTAGATGGGAGTCCAAGCCACTTTCTGTTCACCTTTGGGAGCGACAGTGATGTTCTCTAGCCCTTACACGATTTAACATCTTCTTTAACCACCTAGTTCAAGACGCTTTCAATGGCTGCACCAGGGGATTTTCCATCTGGTACAAGTACAATCAGGGGCTGATCGATGCCTGGGTTCGATCAAGGAATGGCTTCCTATTTGTTATCCATGTTAGTTATGCTGATGAACTGGTATTGTTTTGTTCACTCTGAGAAGTCGTTGAAAACTCTGCTGCTGAACCTGGGGCCTTACCATGAACCCTGCCTGGATATTTTATGACATCAAATATGCCAACCAACTCAAATCCCCATGAGTGATGGGGCAGTTGTGTATTGAGTGGAACGTTTCCATATCGGGGCAGTGTGGTTACGGCCAACTCTGGTTTGGCAGTGGAAGTCTCACTCTGAATCAGTCGAGCAGCATTATCTATTCATCAGTGAAAGCTACTCGGCCTATAGTTCCAAACAAAGCTCTAGGTTTTTTTCGGACATTCAGGCAGGCCTGCATACAATCCATCCTGGGTTTAACCAGACTGGAATGGACATAGAGTCCTATCAGTGAGCTCCTCCAGCAGGCAAGGCTGCATTGACTGGATTAACAGTCAACACATGTAGCCTGCATGGCCAGCCACCGTATGCCCAAGTAGCTTCTGTTTGGTCGGACAGAGGGAACTAAACGGGAAAGACACAGGCTGGAGATGAGATGGACCGATGCGATACGGGAGAATGTGTATCTGTTTGGACTTGCTGATGAGTGACACCAGTGGTGTCAAGATCAGCCTCTGTAGAAGTGATTTGTCAAGGATGCTACTGGGAAACTGAAAGCTTTGCCCTCCGACAACAATGGAGGAGTGACGCTTACTACAACGTGTGGAGCACCGGGTGGCTAAAAAGCAGCAAGTCAATCAACCCACGGCACCTTAACGTGGTCTAAAAGTGCACCTAGCCTGGTACAAGTGCTATGTTAATGGCAGCTGTTGTTGACCAGATATTTGTATAACTTTATTGACCACTAGCCACACGTTTGGGGTGCATCTCACGTTTTCCAGAATGTTCTTATAATCCGGGAACATTTGCTCCGTCGGTAGGAATGCGTGAAAACTCATCGATTAAAAACCCAACCCCTACACCGCAGCTTACCACCCAGGCCTAACCCTCCAACATAGCTCGCTACCCGCACCAAGACCCAACCCGGGCCCCGCAGATTATGAGGCAAACAACACGAGCACAGGCCCTTAACACCGGTTTCACACCCTGAGCAGATGGATGCACACAACTAGATTGCTTTATGTGGGGGTGCCTCTGCAATCGGTTGCTTGTTCTTGGATGAGAGCACAGACTTCGCCTTTCCAGGAGACCTGCTCGGCGATGAATAGCGATGCGTTCCATCGCGTGACGCATTCACAAACTGCGTTTGATTACACTGGTCAACAAAAAAAAACAAATTTTTTCTGACCTGGACTTTTGCAGCTGTTTTAGACTAATTTCAGGGTGCTGATTCCAAATCTGATCTCAGATTTGCTCTATCACATCTCATTTTTAAATCCTTTATATTAAGTTCACTTGCTTGCTTGTTTGCGCGCTTACGACCGTGCAAATCTTTCGGTCGTTTTTTAACCCACTTCCCGTGATCCAATCGAGCTGACATTTTGCACACAGACTCGTTGTGCGTGACAATTTATTTTCGTGATTTTTTTGTTTCCAAAATTGTACACTTTTTAGGAAAAAAAAAATTAATTACCAATTGCTTAATGGTGGCAGGCAATCATCTGACCCATAGGTGGCAGCCATCTCAAGCCAGAGGACGAGAGGATTCTAGCCGCCACGCATATCAAGGATTTATAGTGAAAAACTTTGTTTTTACGGGATAATTTTTTATGCTATCGTCATACCCCATTTTCATTGATTTTACCCGAAATTAACTCTGTCACTTATGATTGCAAGTTGTTGCGAGTCAGTGACTGCTTTAGTGTTAAAATATGGTGCTGTATTTTTAGGATAGTGTGTTTATAATATCATTTTATGTAGATATCCACATTTATTTAATATTTTTCTTCTGCAGTTTTTATTGAAAATGCAATATTTGATATCTCAAAAACCTGATGTGATAGACAAAAACTGATGCCAGCACCCCAAAATTACCTTCAAACCGTTGGAATACCTTATGCCAGAAAAAGTGTGTTGACCAGTGTTATCAACTTAAATAAGTAATCCTGAATACAAGCGCCATTCAATATTTTGTTGTTGTTGGCGCATCTACTACTCGCCGAGAAGTGGGAAAAGCATTTGCAGGCGATCGATTAGGTTACGCAATTTCGAGAGCCATTCGGTAGCCGCAACTCCTCGCGGAGACGTGGACAAAGCAGTTGTGTGCCGGCGAGTTGCGCAATTTGGTTACGGGACGCATTGCTCGGGTGTTAGGCCCGGTTTTAAGCGGGCAAGCGCAAGGCCCCCTCCAACCTGCATAGTGCATTATCCCTGCTGCGTGCGGGTGGTGGGGAGAAGAAAACAAAAAAGCCAGTGCAAATATATATACCAACAATACAGCGTCACATATCCCACTCGTTGGGGACTGGCATATGGGGCAGAGGCGAAGGACGTCCACGTGGCACGGTGAGTCGCACCACGTGCGCGCAAAACGGGTCACGGGACCATTTCAAGTGCGGCTCGATTTAACGCGGTGGAAACGCTTGACTGTGCCCGAGAAACTAATGCGCGCTAAGGAACTGCTCAATCGGGACAACATTGGAATCGGCGCTCATCCACTGGCAGAACAACGGAATCGCCTTGCGTCGACGCGCAGGGACAGCTGCCACTGAGGGGGGGGGGGAGGGTGCCCATCGAATGGTTGAGATGCGTTGCGTTCCAAGGTGAGTTGTTGGGGTACATTAAGCCAAGTGTTATATAAATGCAAAGATATTATCACGATACTTTTGTGAAAAGGTCGGATTTGTTATTAGCTGTGGAAACCAGTATCTTGTTACAACCATGCACAGCTACCGCACGGGTGGTTAAGTGATCGGGTCGGATATGCGACGCTGCACTGCGTTAAAACAATTTCCGTAGAGTATTCAAAACAATAAGCATATTTACGAGTTGACCTTTTTAGAGGTAGAGCTATCTACGCTCGCAGGCGAGGAGCGCATTTGTGACCTCGGCTAGAAATTGTGCATCGTTGTTGTCTAGCGCGATGTGCAGTGTGTCGTGGGCTACGCGTAACCCACCGTGTCCCTGTGTATAACAGGGGGGGGAGCGGGAGTCCCAAAATTACGATTAAAAAAACATTGTAAATTTGACGATCACAATTACACCCGCTGCACCGGAATATCACCGCGAGCCAGCGCTGCCCTGGCGCAGTCCGGCAGCGACGGCCTTGCCATTTTGGAGTGTGCAGGTTCAGAATTGGCTTGTGACATTTTGGTGATTTTTTTTGCAGTGGTTTATATCTATTTTTATACAAAAAGCCATCGTAATAATAATAATAGAAACAATTCATTATTGTAAATGGGTAACGTTTGTTCTTCACGGAAATATCTGGATTTGTAAAGAGGATGGATTTAGTGTATTGCCCGCCCAACCCCCCCTCACTCAGCATTTCCCCCAGTATCTCGAAGACACGCTGTACGATCACCGTGTCATTAATGTAGCTGTCCCTACCCACCCGTGTGAATCGACGAGCCCGCAGCGATTCCGAGCGACGGTACGACTGCCGTAGTCTCGTTAGCTCCTTGACGTCCATTTTTTTAATCCAAGAGCCATTCAGGGGACGGATGTGGCGCATGAATGAGCGACGAAACCCGTTGCACGCTGCGAGCGCGGGAATCTTTCTCGTTGTCCCCTGCAGCCACCGCTGTCCCCGTAATGCAGCCAGCGCAACGGTCACTGCAGCTCATCCTTGTCGTCGTCGTCGTCATCATCATCCCCACCGTCATCAAGGCCCTGCGAGCTTGCTCGGGCATCGTCCCCAGTTTCCGAGTTCAGCTCTCTGGCGATTTTGGGCCGTACCTCACATCAGTCGGCGCGATGTGCCGACGTTTCGCTTGGCGTGCCACGGAAAAGCTTTTTCAGCCTCGGAGCGGAACGGTGACAGGTGTGGCTCCATCGGCAACTGAAATCGAGCGCCGAAGAAGCTCCCCAAACGCGAGGAGCGAGACGCCGGGCACCACGTCGAACGACGCGCGGCACAAGTCGTCATTGTAACAGTCACCGCCCCCCACCCCTCCCTGTACCCCCCACCCCCCCCCCGAAACTCATCACCCACCCACCATCACCGCCGCTCGCCAAACAAAGCACGGTAAGCGACGAACAGCAGGGCCGGCAAAATCACCGCGGCCAGCTGGTACAGCAACGGGTACGGCGCAGCGCGTCTGCCGCGGACCTGCGGGGTCCCGTCCACCTGTCGCACTGGATTGCCGTTCGGCCCGCCTGCGAAGACTCCGTCCGCGCGCTGATTCTCGACGCGGCACTCCGCCTGTCCCACCGCGCGCAGCCTGGGCTTCCCATCCACATCTCCCAGCCCGTCCGCGCGCAGCACGCCGCCACCTCCGTCCGCGTGCCCGTCCCCCGCTGCGTCTTCCCGCCCGGCCTCGCCCGCCCGCACCTCTCCCCGTCCGTTATCTGCGTCTGCGTCTCCCTGCAAGTCCGAGTCCGCTGGAGGCGGCGGCAGCTCGTCCCGTCCGTCCGCTCGTCCGTTTGTCCGCGAATCCCTCGGAGCGTCCACGCAATCGTCCGTACGCGGCTTTGCCCGCTCGTCGGCAAGCTCGCCCACCGGCGGCTCTCCCCGTCTCCCAATCTGCGCGTCTCCCGCCTCTGCCTCTTCCCGTGCGTCGCCCGGCCCGTCCGACTGTCCGTTAACGCACCCGTCCACCAGCATTCCACTCGCCGGGCCCGTCAGGGGTCTGTCGGGGAGTGCGGGGGGGTCTGCTTTACCCTCTGGGGTTGCCGGGAAGAAGGGGGGCGACGTAGGCTCGAGCGAGCGGCGGGGGGGCGGGAGCGGTGGCGTGTTTGGGGGGGGTGGCAGCGGGGTGAGGCGGAGCATCTCGGTGTCCTCATCTTCAACGTCGCTGTCTTTGTCATCGTCCTGCCAGGAATTAAAAAAAACAACTGAAATTTAGTTTCATTTGCTCATATTTCTATTCGATTCATTGTCGTACTCGATTTTTTTTCGTCTTGTAGCTTATGCCACTGTGGCAACCCAGGTCTCTCTTGCCAATGACTCTCATCCTGTTCTCTTTTGACTACTCACCTGGTTAAACAAAAGCAGTGCAAGCTTTACGCGAACGTTTCACGTAATTATTGCGCGCCCCCCCGCCCGTTACAAAGTTTGTTCAATCAGCTCAAGAGACAAGAATGAATCTCATTTGTTTTCCTTCCCCCACACGTCTGATCAAGGTAACTAGGGTTCCATTCCTGACTCAGGCGCCTTTCTGTGTGGAGTTTGCATATTCTCCCCCTATTTTGCATGGGTTTCCTCCAGGGTTGTTTGATTTCCTCCCCTTAGTAAAAAAACAACAACACAATTTAACTGGTGTTGAATTGAAAAATTATCTGGGATCAAACAAAGATCCCCGTACAGTCTTAATAGGCTGTTGGGGCAAGTGCTGTTAGCGAGCACCTATGAAGGCCTGCACGCACACATGAGGAGGTGGGTGGCCAGCATCACGCCCGGCCGCCTTTGTCTCCCCAGCGGTGATGTTTACACACCGCACCAGGTACTCATTTGAGGCTGAGTCGACCTAGGGGAGGCCCAGGACCGGTTCGGATGATCGTCACCAGTGTTGGCCGTGAGCGGGAATCGAACTCGGGTCGCCGGGTTCGTAGCGCAGCGTGCCGACCGCTACACTTCCGCTCCCCATTGTGGGATCACACACAGTGGCAGCAACATCGCACCCCCCTACTGCAAACACTTGGCAGGAACCTCCGAAAAAATTTAGTCTTGAAGCTCAGCGAGGCTCCCCTGGACGAAAAAGCATAACGCATGCAAACTTAAAATGTAGCAGCAGCGGTGGTGGCGGCGGTATGACTGTGACGTTCACCTGGGAGTGCGTGTCTTCCCCCAGCAAGGCGAGGTATGAGAAGCGCAGCTGGTCGGCGGTCTGGATGAGGCCCATTCGGGCGCGTCGCATCGACAGCAGCACGGCTCGCACGTCCACCTCGTCTCGCTCCGACAGCTGCAAGAGAGCGGAGGACGGCGACAAATGGAGCGTAACAAGGCACAACAATCGCCCACCCTCCTTCGCCAAGATCGCTTGGGAGGTCATCGGGCACCACGGTGGCGAGATGTTAACTACCTCGCCTCGTGTACGGGAGGTCGTGGGTTCGATCCGGACCCGGACACCTGCATATTTGGAGTTTGCATGACCCTCTCCCTGTGGTCGTGTAGATTTATTCTCCGGGGTCCTCCAGTTTTACCAATTAAGCCTGGTGCAGCACATGAGGGGGTTGGTGGCCAGCACCACGCCTTTGTCTCCTTAGTTGCGATGTTCACACACTGCACCAGGTTGTCATTTGAGGCCGAGTCGACCTAGGGGAGGCCCAGAACCGGCTCAGATAATTGTCACTGGTGTTGGCTGTGAGCAGGAATCGAACTCTGGTCTCCAGGTTCATAGCGCAGCGTGCTAACTGCTACACCACAGGTCGCAACCGGGTACCCGATACCCGTACCCTACCCGATACCCGGTTACCCGTACCCGGCCGGGTACGAGTAGCCGTTTGCGACCCTGGTGCGGCCGGGTACGGGTACGGGTAGGCCGTGAGTCACTGGTGAGTAACCGTTTGTCACTCATTTCGGGTAGGGTACGGGTAGGGAACGGCTACCCGTACCCAGCTGGGTACGGGTACGGGTACCCATTTGCGACCCTGGTGCGGCCGGGTACGGGTAAGGAATCAAAACCCGTTTGCGACCTCTGCGCTACACTATCGCTCCCCACACACCCGTGGGGAGCGATACACACACAGACAAGCTGACACCACCACCACCGCCGCCACCGCCGCCACCACCGCGTTTAACTGTCCCTACCAGTGCCAGGCAGGCGTCGACGAGGCAGAAGGAGCCGGAGCGGCCGATGCCGGCGCTGCAGTGCACGACCGTGGGGCCATGGCCGCTGTGCAGGACCCCCGATGCGCGCACCGCCTGCAGGAAGGCGCGGAAGCGAGCGGGCGACGACGGGACGCCGAAGTCCGGCCACGCCGTGTAGTGGAACTGCAGCACCTCGCGGCGCTCCCCGCTCTGCGCGACAACGCAGTCGCGGCCGTCATCAGATGTGCGTACGTACGTGGGTTTAACTTCGTTCGCGCTGTACGCAGCCGACCGTCATAATCGTAGGTGCGGGGGGGAAGGACCAACTAAAAAAGCAGTTCTCAAGAAGTTAGTTTTCAAACCTAGATGATTTAAAAGTGTATTGCTCCAGTGGCTTCCTAATATCGGTAAGGAATGTTCCAGACGGCCGCAGAAGAGCATCTGAAAGCGCCACACAATGCAGTAGCCGGCGATGACACAGCCCGGCGGTGAGGCGTTTTGTGCCACTTGTTGCAGAGGTTTGTGGCTCGTAACTGGCAGGCGGGCCTGGCTAATACCGCGGTCTATATTAACCACGCAACAATTCTGCGTGTCGTCGACTTCACAGTGGACGTGAAACATCAACCGCGTTGTCATTCGAAGCGAGTAAAAGACCATCGTTTGGTGCTGATAACACCGCCCAAATTTCCAAGTGAGATAAAATTTACACTGAAAATTATTCGATCGGGATGACACGTAGCCAATCAACGCCGCCCCCCCCCTACTGGCAGGCTAGTGCCCTCTCGCAGACCACATGCGGAGCGACCTTGTGCCGGATAGGAAGAGTTGTCCCTGGGGGTGCCCCTAGGCACAAAGCAATCATTGCCCCCTACTGGCTTCAGACTCATGCCCACTCGCAGGCCAGGTGCTGAGTCAATCATATGCCGTAACGGAACAGATGCTGCCACTGTGGGTGCCCCTTCAAATGAGAAGTGATGAAAGTCTTTTCACTGCACATAAAACCACGCTTGAGAAATCGTCAAGGAGGGCAGCTCTACAGTAAAGAACTCGTTATTAATGTGAATTGCTTGTGATGCCTGCTTTTCAGAATATTTATACTGGAGGAATCTGATGAGCTATATAAAGCTTTTTCACACAGTAGGGGTAGCTCAGAATGTTACAACAAACAATAAAAAACCACAATAGGAGTGCAAAGTATAGTAGAGGTAAACAAATCACTTAAAAAAAGATACAAATATAACTAAACTCCTTTTTTATCTTACCAGGCAAAACTTCTTATAACGTGGAAATGTATAGCAGCAAAACAATCTAAATAATGTAAATGCATGCTGAGGTTTTATTGGTGGGAGGTCAGTAGTCACGGGGGTTGGGG
>CM025666.2:1423379-1434517 GCA_014621495.2 Entosphenus tridentatus
ACCCACACACACATAAAACCCACACACACATAAAACCCACACACACAGATCCCGCATACACATAGAACATACACACAACCCATACCACACACAGTCTACACCACACACAGAACCCTCACCACACACACAACCCACACCACTCATATGAAACCCGCACACACACACACGCATAGAGCCTACACCACTCATACATAGAATGCACATCTATCGAACTCACACCACACACAGAACCCATACCACACATATCTATAGAACCACACCACACACAAAACCCACACCAAACCTACACAATACACACACAACCCACACTACACACACCTACAGAACCTCACGACACACACAGAGCCCACACCGAACCTATAACAACACACAGAAAAACGTAGAACTTTGTAAGATGGTGATAATTTTGCGAGCAGTGGATTTATTATGGCTGATGGTGGTAAAGATGATGGGAGACATGCTGACAGCCCTCTTTTTTCTCGCCTGCCCGAAACGCACGTGCAGGTGTGGGGAAGTCGTGCCTGCTGCTGCAGTTCACAGACAAGCGCTTCCAGCCCGTGCACGACCTCACCATAGGTGCGTCTGTCCGTCCCCATCTCGCCCTACTCAACCCCACCTGTACATGCCACGAGTTCCGTGTCTGAGCACTTGCATTGCCTGATCAGCTATGGGGGTGATTGTCAGTTTATTAAAATTATTGTAATGCTGCCTGTGTATGGTTGTTTGATTTGTTGTTGTGTTCTATGTGAGCGTGCTGATATGAGTTTGTGTGCTTCTCTCTGTGTTGGCTTCCCTGTGCCTGTGAAAATGCATGTTTATTCTCTGCTCTGTGTGAATGCTCCTTCGTGTGTGTGTGAAATTGTGTTCTTCGTTGGGAGCAGTAATGTGGTGTTTAGTGCTAAGTGCACAGTGGTACGTTACAGGTGGTCAGAAGTGGGCTCCCGCTCCCGGCCAACGTCGGTGGCAAATGTCTGAACGAGTCTCCTTGGTAGACTCGGCCTTAAATGAGTACCTGGTGCAGTGTGTGAACATTAACACGGGGTAAACAAAGGCGTCCAGGTGTGGTACCGGCCACACCACCCCTTCATAGGTGCGCCGTGCCGGCCTTTCATAGATGCTCACTAATAGCACTTGCCTCAGAAGCCTGTGTAAGCAATACGGAGGATCTTTGTCTTGTTATTTGTGTTGGTGTGCTCTTCTGTGTCTGAACTTCTTTGTGTAAACATGCACGTGTGTGTGTTCGCTCTGCTTTTTTATTGGAGTGTATCTGTGAGCATGCAAATGCTAATATTGGTTTTATTGAAGAATGTATCCGTAGATCACACAAGTGGATGATATAGCACGGTCACCATGGCAGCTTATCAAGGAGCATTTTGTTAAAGAAGGGCAGCATGGTACGCTTGAAATAGAATATCATTGTGGAAAAAAAACATAAAATAGCAAGTACATACACTCAGCTTTCTGCCTATGGTGGGCATTGCCCATGGTGTACACGGGTAGAATTTGCCACCCCAGGTGATACCGATCATCTCCCTTTTGCTCATGACCTCATCTAAACCAGTCCTGTGCCTCCCTGAGGTTTACTGAGGCTTACATAAGTATCGGGTATGTTGTCTCAATATCAGCACTGGTGCATAGTGCTTTCCACAGGACCACCTCATGCACCGTGCCAGTCTGCATAGGTGCTCACTAGCAGCACTTGCACCTGTGGGGTTTGCAAGGCTAAATGGGGGAATACCTTCTATTTGTTTACAGGAGTCGAGTTTGGTGCACGGATGATCAACATTGATGGGAAGCAGGTGAAACTACAAATATGGGACACGGTACGTGACGCCAGTTGTTACTCGTTGCACAACTGCGGTAGGGACAATATGGGGTCGGAACTATTGGTCTAGTCAGCAGAGGCATGAGGTTTGGATGTGGTCCCAGTGTATGTGTGTTGAACTTCTTTCGCACCATACCTAGCCAACCATGCTAATCAAGAGGTGCGGGGGAAGGACAACAAACAACACAAAAAGCAGTTTTAAATAAATGTGTTTTCAATATAGATTTTAAAATGCAGAACTCCAGTGACTTTCTAATATCGGAAGGAAGATCATTCCAGACGGTCGCAGAAGCGAATCTGAAAGCGCATTTCCGCTATGGACAACAACATACAACATTATAGTATGATTCACAAAACTCTAGTTTGAGAGTTTTTAGTTATATATTTACATGAACATTAATGGCACAGAGCAGCATGTGTTTTGCACAGTAGTGTTCAAAATGGGCTATAGCAGAGCAGCATGTGTTCATGGTGAAAAGGTGATTGCGGATGCTGGAGGCTCCAATATTGAAAATGCATATACATAATTAAAAGCTCACAAACTCTGTGGTTTGAGAGCTATAATTTCAAGTTGTATGTGTGTTACCATAGCACATATGTATGAAAACTGTATCTGTTTCTGCAGAATCTGTAAATGCAGCCACATCCGAAAGAACAGTAATCATTACATTAAACTATAAACTAAACTATTTTTATTTTCCAAGTAAGGCCCACTGAGCTATATTGCTATTTTTTCAGAAGCGACATGGCCATCACATGATAGCTCAACTAATTTAGCTTACGTGACATGTTTCTCAATATTGAGGGAAAAACCGGAGGACCTGGAGAAAATTCCATGCGACCGCGGGATGAACATGCAAACTCCAAATATACAGGCGTCAGTCGGAATCTAACCCACTACCTCCCGTATACCAGGCGAGGCAGTTAACATCTCACCACCATGGTGCCCCTAACACGGCGTGTCTACGCAAAACCATGACATACCAACCTCTAAATTTGGTTACTTGGAAAAGCGGTTGAACGCTGTTAGCGAGTGAGCACCTGTCGAGGACGAGCCGTGTGACCCCCACGTGTGCCGTGTGTAGGCGGGGCAGGAATCGTTCCGCTCCATCACGCGCTCCTACTACCGCGGTGCGGCCGGGGCCCTCCTGGTCTACGACATCACCAGGTGATCGCGGTCCTCGATGCCCTGCGTTACACACCAAGGCCATTTCAGCGCAGTAGTCTCTGGCACCGCAGTCACTGCGAGCAGTTGCGGCGACTTGGTATAGCAGTGGTGTGGAGTCATGTCTGGCCAATGAAAACAGAGTTCGTGGAACAGTGTGTTTAACGGACAATGATAAATGAGCGAGTGGGCATGAGTCTGCCAGAAGGGTCATTTTAAGGAGGGTCCTTCCAAGTTTTCGCAGTAGGTGGCGACGTTGCTACGTTCATTCTCAGTAATTTGCAGCGTAATTTTTCTAATCTGGACCATGACGCCGACAATTTTTGAGTACAATTTTTGAGTACAATTTTTGAGTACGACGTTTCGCTGGTAATTCGCCAGAATTCTGGCGAATTGCCCGATGATGCTGATTGCAATTACCAGCGAAACGTTGTACTCAAAAATTTTAAATGTTGTGGTTTCACTCAACACACCGGTGGGCTAAAGTAGTGAACTATTTGTCTTTTGTCAACGTGACACATTTTTGCTGATTGGCCGTGTCGGGTGGTGGAGGGTTACCACACATTTATAAATAACGCGATCTAACCCAAAAACGTTTATTATGCTTCATGATCAACACACGTGTTGTGTGCACTGAAGCCCACGTATAAAATAGTCATTGACGGAGTTGGACGAAGGTCCAAATATAGAACCACAGTTGGGCTCTTCAGCCAGTGGACACATGGGCCACATCTAGCCCATGACAGCTGTTCGAGTGGTCCGCCAAGCTGTGACCTGCCGAGAGATGTGGCTTACTGCGAGATAAAACGATTCGGATTTCTGAGATGAATCGGACTAGAGAGGACCATGCCAAGTTTCAGTTTGATGTTATTTTGGTTAACCCGTTGAGTACTTAATAGACCAGGATAATTTTATTTGTAAAAGTTTGACCTTGGTCATCAAAATGACGAAAGAAATGCAAGTACAACAATGAGGCAAATAGAAATCGGGGCAAAAACACCCACATTACAGAAGACTTTTTTAAAAGTGCACAAACAAAATCATAATTTTTTATACATTTCGAGAAGCAAAACTTGGTTTGGACAAATGACTGTTATCAACCATGCATGGTAAAATTACCGAAACATCGAACATAGATTAAGGGTGACAATTGCAACAGTTTTTAAATGCTCGAGGACTGTGTCAAATAATAACAACTGCAAAGTGAGATAATCGCTAATGAATCGACAGCTCGGCATCAACATTTTCATGCCGTCACGTCTAGAGCGCAGAGCCTTGGGCAGTCGTAAAGCTACCTCTCGTTTTACGTGGGGGGTTGTGTTCTTGACAAACGGCACGTATCTCAAAATCGCGTAAATTAAGCGTAATTTTCCCATAAGAAATTAAGAGAAATGGTTGGGGTTATGGGGAGCATGCTATCAAACCTCATTCTTACGTCTACATATTTCACCGCTTACAGTACATATTACATTCACAATACTACCATACATGTATTTAAGATAGTAACAGCCGAATTAAAGAAAAAAATAAGATTTTTAACACGTAGTGAGATGCTTGAATGTGGTGTACTGGGGCTGGTGGATTGGAGAAGTGGTTAGTGGCGCGTGGTGGAGATGCTGATGCTACCCGCGCTTGTGGTTGTCAGTACTGCGCCTTAGGTATCGCTCATGAACTTTGCTGCCTGGCTAACAATTAGCTCGCAAGCGCGTTCCATACACCGTGACCGACGCGCTGGAGCGCGTTATTTCAACAGTAGTACATGCATAACAAAATGAGTGTAAGTTAATCTCACGCGCTATTTCATAATCGCGTTATGTAAACTGCGCGTAAAATTCCAGGCAACTATTTGCCTTAGTAATTTGATTGTAAATGCCATCCCAAGTGTCCACTAGGGGGTGCAGTGATCACATTTGTCCAAAGTTTGGCGGCTTTGTGTTTTGTTTTGACAATAGGGATTGTTGGGTGAACAAATACCGGTGGTAGTGGTAACTGCTCCGTTGTTGCGTCCGCACCCCTCCTCTGCCCCTGCCCCCCACCGCACTGCTGACGTCAGGAGAGACACGTTCAACCACCTGACCACATGGCTGGAGGACGCTCGCCAGCACTCGAGCTCCAACATGATCATCATGCTCATCGGCAACAAGAGGTGCAGCCACTACATTTGTCGTGGAGGGGAAAGGCAGAACAGGTGCAGGGATAGAGTAAGGAAGGAAGGAATGAGGGGAGATTGGTACAGTGGGGAGAGATTGATAGAAGGAAGAGAGAGGGGATGAGAGTGAGCCAGGCTGGCAAAGAGAGGAAGGAGGAGATGGGCATGAACGGAGGGATATGTATGTTGAACTTCTTTCACACCTTATGTAGCTATCCGTGCTAATCGGAAGTGCAGGGGAAGTACAACAAACTAAAAGCAATTTTAAAGAAATGAGTTGATGAGATAGGCTGAGAGACGGAGTGTGAGGGTAAAACATGAAAAGAGAGAGAGGTGAGACAGGAAGGGGGGGTGGTGGAGAGGGATTTATTAGAGACATAAGTATAGACGAAGTCGAATTGATAGAGGGATAGACAGAGGAGAAGAGACCAGGAGAGGCTGAGAAAGCGATATGAGAGAGCGTGATGAACAGGGATAGACGGACAGGTAGAGTAAGAGACACATTTCCGGAAACAGATACAGGGGGGGAGTGATGGAGATTGAGATATTCGGAGACTTACAGATAAAGAAAACACAATATGATCATTGACATTGTTGTGTAGAATATAAGTTACGAAATAAATATGAAGGCAATACATACCTCCTTCCTATGTCTGTTTTTCCAATGTTTTGTGTACTATACAGTTGTGCATTCAACTAACCGCCATGCCAAACAAAGATGGTCCTTGATTGTAAACGTCTGGCACTTCACGAGTATTGTTCCAAGCAAGCCTGACTCGTGATAAGACACTGAATTTCTAAAACGGCGCAGAATTTACACGCGTTGAACCAATACCGCTGAAGTCGTGAACCCGCAGAGGGAAGGTCGTATGGCTAATGGACAGATATACGTGAAGGAGCTGGGGTCTATTAGAGGTGAAGGAGACGATGAGTGATGGCCCCCCCCAACCCACCATGTGCGCAGTGACCTGGAGTCCCGGCGTGACGTGAAGCGCGAGGAGGGGGAGGCGTTTGCGCGCGAGCACGGCCTTGTGTTCATGGAGACGTCCGCCAAGACTGCGGCCAACGTCGAGGAGGTGAGGGCACCGGCGTCAAACGGAGGACGAAAGTCGCAAAGACTCCTCCTTGCAGTCGCTTCACGGAGAGGCCTCTTCACTCGTGGCGCAACAACACCTCGTCGCTGTTGTCCCCTGCGACGTGTTCGCTGCGTGACTCGCCGCGGAGAGCCGTAGCGGCACGACCGCGCTCTATGATTAGCCGGCGCCGAAATGTGCCAAAAGGGTTAATTGGTTGAAAACAACTTAATATGTAGAGGACCGCAGAGTTTGGGAAATTGTTGGCAATCAGCTCACCGCGTGGCTGCCGGCTCTTCTCGCTGGTTTGTGGGTTCCGGCTCGTGCCTCCAAGTCGTTCTGTCTTTGAGAGCGAATACTGTGCGGCCCGTTACACTGGTTGACGTCATTTTCATTGATGCCTTCTAAAAGTGTTGTTTACGATTGACGTGTTTAATGTTTGCGTACCGTTTATTCAAATAAATGCTTGTTCTGTTTTTAATCTCCCCCCGCCATAGGCCTTCATCAACACAGCCAAAGAGATCTACCAGAAAATTCAAGAAGGCGTATTTGACATCAACAACGAGGTGCTTGCCTATGTCACAGCCTTGTACCACACCGTAGGCCCACAGTTGTCGGCACGTGCATACCATCACTGCTCACAAGGACATTTTATTTTTATAGTGAATTTTCTGTGCTAAACTAATGACTATTTGCCAAGCCTCCATTGAAATTGAGAAAAAATTATTCAAACAGAGTTGACAGGTATAGACTGAAGGGTGGCTTGGAAATGCATGATTCAGTAATCACATGACAACCTTAATATAATATTGTATTAACATGTACTGAAACGAATGCAGCACCAACATACTTATTCTCACACAGATTTGTGAAGAAGTCCTGTTTCGGTCTTAAATAGGGGCGTAAAGGTGATGTCATCACCGAGAGCCTATCAGGTGCGGCGACTAGAGGGGTGGGCGGGATTAGTGCACCTTTTGGCGTCATCTGGTCCAACCCATGTGAGATTAGACTCTAAGGAAAGCTGTCTCGGGTGTGGACCAATCAACTTCAAGGACAGTGCACATACATTATCAGAGTTGTGTTTTTTGTTTGCATTATGACTGCAGGTATTGTGGTCTATGCAAACATGACTCCTTGTAAAAAGGTGTCAGTTTTGTTGCCAGATAGAAGGGTAAAAAAACAATTTTATATTTTTTACTGGCAAATGAGGTTCCAATGGGGATTAATGTCGTCAAATAAGTCATGTAATATTGTTTTTTTACCCTTTTATCTGGCAACAAAACTGACACCTTTTTTTACACGAGGAATCATGTTTGCATAGACCACAATACCTGCAGGCATAATGCAAACAAAAAACATAACTCTGATAATATATGCACTGTCCTTGAAGTTGATTGGTCCACACCCGAGACAGCTTTTCTTAGAGCCTCGTCTCACATGGATTGGACCAGATGACGCCAAAAGGCGCACAACTCAAAGACAATGCACCATCAGAGTATGAGAGCTAGGGTAAAGCATTTACACCATTGTAACTTCATTTGCCAGTAAAAAATATGATAACTCATGTAAGTTTGTAAGACCACACAAGGGACCTCACGCTCCGCATAACTGTGCATTCGTATGTTTCTCTGGCAGGCGAACGGCATTAAGATCGGGCCCCAGCACACACCGGTGGGTTCGGCTGCTCCTGGTGCAGCAGGCAGCGCCCAGGGTGGCGTGGGCTGCTGCTAAGGCTCCTGCCAGTGCCTCCTGGGAGAGATGATGACGGTAGTGGCGATGGCGGCGGCAGCGGCGGCGATTGCGGTGTTGGTGGTCACGCGTACGTGTGGTGCTGGAGGTGGGGGGGGTGGAGGGTACTCCAGAGAACGAGACATCCACCCAACCGTGGCGGCGATCGGGCACGAGGGGCAGCGCTCGCCCTATTTTGCTTTGCGTGATGTCACGGTGCGTGCGTGTGTATGTTACGTGCGTCGTGACAAACCCGTTTCCCCCCCCCCTCCCCCCGTCGACCCCACGTGAACCCCGCTTCCCCCATACACAGCCCTCACCACACTCAATACACCGCTGTGCATTCTGGGTGTGCTGTTTGCCCCTCTACCCACATCCCTCCGTACATCACTCCACAGCCCAGCTGACATCTCCCTGCCTAAACCTTTGTCCTCTGCCTTCCAACCCCCCCCTCCCCTCCCTGCCTCCCGTTATTCTGCGACGGGTTTTTGCACTCCGGTTTGAGTTTGTGAAAATGACAGCGCTGCCCGCCCCCTGTGCGCTCCGAGTGTTCTCCGTGCGGGGGATGGGGTCACCTGCAGCTGAGCTGCCCAGGAAGTTGTCGGGTACGGTTGGAGTCTTGAGTAGGTGGCGGTGACGCATCTGTTTTCTTTTGGCCATTAGACTGAATATTGACCACTGCTTGTTTTTTTGTTGTTGTATTATATACGGATTAAAGACCACGATGCTTTTCGTTAATGATGGTGATTATTATGATTTGTTGACATTGATAATAAGGGTGGTAATGTTGGTGATAATTATAATGACGTAACAAGCTTGTTTTTTTATGTTTTCATACATTCCCATAACCTTGTTTGTGTGCAAAAATGTTGGATTTAGGCTCAAGGTGGCTCGGAGAGTGTGGGGAAGGGTGATTTAAGGAGATGGAGCAAGGTTAGAAACTCCTAAATTCTACGATTTTTGCTTTGCACAGGAATATTTTTAGTGCCATGCAAATGTCTGTGTTGGGCATGGACTTTGTGTTGAGCGAGACATCTGTTCAGATTCGTTTGGTTTAAAACATGGTATAGTCGTCTCCATGAGCATCGGTTTGGATCGGGGTTTTTTTTGTATCTCCGGATTGAAATTTTTCCGAACCAGAAGCTGTGGATAGGAGTGGTCGTTAGCGTCGCCAAAAAAAAAAGCATTAATTTCCCCGGGTAACCAACTAAAGCGATGGCTCACAAAACATTAAGTTGTGACCGTGTGTCGCTGCAATGCTCGCACGTTTTACATATAAAGGCACTACAGTAGCGATCCCTATGCCCCCAAACTGTCGGCAAGCACGTATGTGGTGGGATGATGGTGACCGAATGGAGTGTGTACCGTCTTGTTATCGCTGCTCACCATTGGGTATCAAATGCAGCGCGTTTCACACGTTTTACACATGGCGCACTCGACATTATGTATGCATACGTATGTATGTTGCACTTCTTCCGCACCGTACTTAGCCAACGGTGATAATTGGAGATGCGGGGGATGGACAACAAACAAAACACAAAGCAGTTCTAAAATTACTCTTTGGTTCTTTCGGTAAAGTCACGTATAAAGAGAAAATAATTAAATTAAATACTACCATACGACGTTTCGATTGCAACACAAGCAATCATCATCAGGTATAAATGAAATAGAAACAATTCTTGTATACTTAGAAATGTAATGTAATACAATAGAGAGTCGGATAACATAACAGTCAACACCCTACCTGGTTGATTACGTTTTTCCTGAGAATGCTACATTTGAGAGAGAGATAAAACAGTTCTATTATGTCGTGCTCAAGTTGACGGAGAGACGTGGGCATTAGGCAATTTTGCGTGGGTTCCCTCTCCGATTTGTGCTCACTTGTTCCAACCGCTGTCGTCGTCGTCGGCTCTCTCGGAGACGGTGCAAAGCCGCCTCGTACAGCCCCCAACGTAAACGTCTTGAGATACTCGCAAGCTTGGCTGCTCCTGGACGTCAAGTCATGGTTGTACCTTGGAATAATCTGCACATGCAATACGGAAGCGACAATACGATGACGGCTAAACAACAATAACATCAAGTTGAGTTTATTATCTGGCGGCTGGAATGCAACTGCATCTCAGGACGAGTCGATCCATGCCGGTTGATTGTGGCGGTGACGCAGAGTTGGTGGTGTGTCCCACCTTGTGGCTTCCAGTGACCGGAACTTTACCGATAGGTGCCCCACCGCGTAGCACACGACACGGTTGTACATAAGTTAATGTACATCCTTGCCGAGCACCAAGTTTACGGTGGCTGGACACAAATATAAAGATGAACAAAATATTGAAGGAAATTCTGTTAACACTTCTCGGTGCCGTAAAACTTTAGGTACGAGTAGGGCGCTGCTGCTGCTGCTGCTGTTACCTGTCGGGTGTGCCCGTGGCTGGATCGTGAAACGAAAAACTGCATTGCACTGTCCTACGGTTATCTTACCTCCAATTAAAGTGGGATACTACACAAATAAAAACTATATATAACGTTCTTGTTTCTCATTCGTTGCATCCCAACTGCATTCAATTGACGAATATCACCCTGCACTGTTTTCCAATAAATTTTAGATTTTTTTTGCTTTTCATGTAAAAAAAAAGTGGACATTAAAATTTCAAATAATTATAGTTATGAAATAAATTATTTAACTCGGAACGAGGACACAAATGTGCACGTTTATTTTTTTTCTCATGCATTTCGGATGTTTTGAATGTCATCCGAGCCAATTATTACATATTCGTAATTCAGAAAACTCAGATTGGCCGTGCACAGGAGACATCACTTAAGCGGTCCGTGTGGAACGTGATCGGATTCACTGTTGGTTGGCTCTGCTGAGAGTGACTCTTGTTGTTCAAACTGCAGGGCAGCTGCAACCTTACCCACATTCATCTTGGTTCTTTCGGTAAAGTCACGTAGAAGGGAAATAATAAAAAGAAAACAATAAAATACAATTATCACGACGTTTCGGCCACAACGCAAGCAGCCGTCCTCAGGTGAAGAACAGGTCTGTCGGAAAGACGCTGTCTTTCCGACAGACCTGTTCTTCACCTGAAGACGCTGTCTCCGACAAACCTGTTCTTCACCTGAGGATGGCTGCTTGCGTTGTGGCCGAAACGTGAGAATTTTATTATGTTTTATTTTATTATTTCCCTTCTACGTGACTTTACC
>CM025666.2:1524517-1539752 GCA_014621495.2 Entosphenus tridentatus
CCAGTGTCATGGTGGCCAAATGGTTAAGGCGTTGGACTTGAAATCCATTGTGGTCTCCCCCGCACAGGTTCAAATCCTGTCCATGACGGTTTGAAGTATTCTCACTTAATTTTTTCAATGTTCATAAGTAATTTGTTATTGGACCAGACTAATAAACTTAGATATTCGTTAGAGAAACACATGGATCAGGGTGTCATGGTGGCCAAGTAGTTCAGGCGTTTGACTTGATTTCCAATCGGGATTGGCCACACACATTCAATGGCCATGACTTGTTGCAAATGTACTGTCATTCATTTTTTCATTGTAACTATGGCTGCGTTTAAGATGCTTTTTTTTTGCTTCTTTGGGTCAGCTGTTGTTAAGTTGCTGACCTTTTGATTTCCTCTCACAGAGAATTAGGGGTTACTTTGCTTTTGCTCCTTGGGTCATCATTGGCCAGTTGCGGTCCTTTTTATTTCCTCTCACAAAGCAGCTGTTGCCTTGAGGTCATGAACCCTGTTGTGTCTGGGTGTGTGTCTTCACCACCGCCATGTTTGGTTCGCTTGTGAGCAGGGTTCACAGCACTCGCATCGCAGTTGGAACTCTTGCATGGTACGTGATTTATCAGAGGGAGGCGCCCCCCACATAACATCATTTTCTGCTACCACGTGCTATGATAGCTACTGGGAAGACAAAGGCGGTTGGGCAGGCTCTGGTTATACCCCTGGAATGCATATTATTTTGGTCATGGAGAATTGACATAATTTGTATTGTATATCTTCTAAATTATCCTTTGGTTCACTACTTCAATACAAAACTTCCATAATTCGTTATCATGTGTAACCCAGATCTCATGGCACTTATGTATAAATAGGTGGGTGTTCACAAACATGCAACTCGTCGTATTCAAAACCTCCTGAGCTACATCATCATATAACAATACATTCTATTAAGTTAAATATTCCTATGAGGTGGTGGTAAATCCAACTTACCACTTTCCCAAGCCAAAGCTTGTGAATAATTCATCTCCAGGGGGCTCCTCTCCATTACTGCGGTTTTTTTTCACTCGCTAAATTCAGCGAGGTTGTTGACCGAGACCCCACCTCCCGGGGCTGACTGAAGGGGGGGGGGGTCTCCTCTTTGTCCTCTTCCTCATCATCCAAAGTCGCTTCAGGTGGGTTTTGTCACTGGTAATATCGTGACATAATATCAGCACTTCTGACACCAGTTGTAACGACTCCAGGAGACACTGCCTTTTGATGATTATTTTTGAAGACACAGTTGTAACTTGACAGGCGAAGACCCCGATTCCAGCAGCAGCAGCCTCAGCCTCACCTATAGACCCCTTTTATCCCCAGCGTGGCCATCCCTTGACCCTTGGCCACGCCCATACTCTCGAACCCTCTCACTGGCTGGCTCTCAATCCTTGATCCACACCTGTCCCCTTCGATCACTTGGCCACAGCCCTTATTCTCAATCCTTCTCGTACATCCTAGATCTTCCCCTGTCTGTCCCTAAACCTGTGATTACCTCCTGTGGCCCCTAGTCTCTTCCTATGATAATTCCGCTGTCATTACCCCCTGTGGCCGCTAGTCCCCTGTACTGTCTTTACAAATGCATTGTTTTCTCTGTAACGTTAACAACAGCGGCTACTCAACAACAAGAAATATAAGTGCTACTCTATATGTAGATGTAAAAATATATATTAGTTTGGAGTTGGAGAGTTCTCCCGCAAAACGACTTGCCGAACATAAGCACATACATCAGAACGGAGGTCAAAGTTATTCAACGGGACAGAAGATTACTTCCAAAAAAATGAACTGGAGTAACAGAGGCATAAATATGAATGGAGAAAATATTAAGAATCATAAAAATACGACAAACACATGTATACAATTCTAGATTTGAAGCTTTCGTGACTGCAAGGATTCATACTCTTAGTTCTTTCGGTAAAGTCACGTAGGTAAAAAATGAAATTATTATTATTGTTTTATTTTTATTAATTTCATTTTTTACCTACGTGACTTTACCGAAAGAACTAAGAACATGTATACAATATCTCTACATTAATGTGTTTCATGAAAGAGGCAGTGTTCTGATATTTCCCAGTTGAATTGTATTGCTGGATAGACGGTGTGAGCATAAGGGATTACTAAACAGGAAACCGAACAGTGTTACTCGAGCTTATAAATTTAATATATACACACACAATCACACATACGTTAAGTACTATACAATCTTATAAAAAACGCACAAACGTGTATGTTACATTGCAAAATAAATTTGACGCACTGCTGAGTTGACCAGTACTCAGTAACAACATATATCGGTTCCCAAACTTTCTTGGCCCTTTCTGAGCTCACAGAACTTTGTTTACCCTCACACATATTTCACGGCCCACCAATGGAGTAAAAAATACGGGTTTGTGAAAAAAATCCTATCTACAAACGTGCCAGGGAATACTTCCAAAGGTCTTGCGGACCCACCAGTGGCCCGTGGCAACCACTGATCCCAAGGTTTCCGAACTGCCATTCAACCTTGCCCAGTGGACCATATAGTAAACAATTGTCGTCTGCACTCCTTCAATGGAGGAATAGCAAAACTACACAAATTATTTTACTGAAACTTATTTAGCTCTTCAAGATATTAGAATGAAGAGCTCTGCTGACCGACTATGCTGTGGAGGTTATTAGGTTTTCTGCTGCGGTGGACATGTCTAAATTACTAAAACTAAGGCTGGTGATGGTCTCAGATCCACCTTGCCTTGAGATATAGTCATATATGACCAATTAAAACGTAGATTTTCACAACCAATATGTTGATTCATTATTGATTTTTGGATGAGGCGACGTCATGATCTGTCCAAATGTATGTGGAAAGACCCTCCACCACCCGACAGCCAAACCATGCAGCCTCGCGCCCGCACGTGGCTCAGCTGACTAACTTGCGCTGCCTCTTGCCGGCGGCTGGGCTGGCGTAGTCACCTGCGCCGCTGCCCCCGGCCGGCTTGGCGCGCTTGCCCATCTGCACCTGCGACTGCGCCGTCAGCTGCAGCTTGATGGCGCTCGTGTTGAGCTTGGCGCTCACAAACAGCTCCTTCATGCCCTTCATCTTCTCGCTGAGCAGGGCAAGGCCTGGGTTGCCGGTCGCCGTGGGGACGGGCGGGGGAAGCTGCTGGTGGCACGTCGCGGCCCGATCGCCGTCTTCCGAGGGAGCTGGCGGCGCCGCGTCACCAGAGTTCTGGCGCGACACACGGCGGCTTGCCGCTGCCTCGTCACGGCCACCCCTGCCTGACGCGGCTGAAGCTGTAGCCGCGGCTGTTGCAGCCCCCTTTTTGCCGCCCGCAGCTCTGACCCCATCTTCGCGAGCCCCGGCCTCCTCCTGGCTCTCGTCCGAATCCGATTCTGGGTCCTGAGACTCCACCGTCACCAGCTGCCGTGCCTACACCGATCATCACACGGTGCAAGCGCAGGAGCAAGGAGATTATTGTGTGCGTTCGTGCTGGCTAGGTGTGTAGGTATATGGGGTTGTGTGCTGGTTGTTGGGCGGAGTGGTAATGTCATCGGTTAGTGCACTGTGCTGCGAACCTGGCGACCTGTAATTAATTTCTGCTCAAGCCAAACATCATTAACGAATATATTAACTAGTCCTGGGCCTCTCCGAGGTCAACTCGGCCGTAAATGAATACTGCAGTGTGTTGAAAACATCAGGATCCCCTCGGGCGCCTTGCTGGCCTTCATAAGTGCTCGCCAACAGCACTTCCATACTGTGCACCTGTATACCCAGGTTTTATCCGGTCATGCCTAATATAAGTGGGAGAAAAGCTGCATGATTGCTGAGCCTCGCCTGGTCAACTCAACTTAACATAAGCACTGGAGAGATGGCGGCGATCAGGTGTGGTGCTAGTCACACCATCCCCACGTGTTCTGTGCCAACCTTCACAGCTGCTCACTTACAAGCACTTGCCTCAAAAGCCTGTAAAAGCTGCGAGCTGGGTGTGAACATGCGTGCATGTGTGTATGTGGGAAGTGGTAATGTAGCGTTTAGCGTGCTGCACCATCAACCCAGCGACCTGAGTTCAATTCTCGCTCACGGCCAACACTAGTGACAATTATCTGAAACGGATCTGGACCTCCCCTAGGTCGACTCAGCCTCAAAGTAACATCTCGTGTTATGTGTAAACTCTGCCACTTGGAAGACAAAAACGTGGTGATGGCCACCCACTCCCTCATGTCCTGTGTCGGCCTTCAAAGGTGCTCGCTAAGAATATAATTTATCTTGTTTTGTATGGCCAACAACGGCGACAAATATCTGAACTGGTCCTAGGCCTCCCTTAGGTAGACTCAGCCTTCAAATGAGTACCTGGTACGGTATGTAAACATCAGCACTGGCCAGGCAAAGGTGGTCGCGTGTGGCGTTGGCCACATCAACCCCTAGTGGGCCGTGCTGGCAGCTCCCGCCGCTGCTGGCTATCTGTGAAAAAGAGCTTCACAGGTCATCAGATTCCTCCCCTTTCTGATTTAACGACTCTGGCACCCCCCCCCCTCTCAGCCAGTCTACATAACAAAGGCTCAGTCCTTTGTTATGTAGACTAGCAGTAGTTTCAGCCGCACTAACCTTACCATAATAATAAAAAGGGGGCCTGTCCTGGCTCCTCCTCCCCCCTCAACCAGTATATATACGGGGTCGGATCCCTTGGAATTTCTCATTTACTTGATACAGCGAGCGTGTTGTGACGGTTCCACCTGAAGACGGAAGCTTGTGTTGCCTCTGAAACGTCGTGGTTTTTATTTTATTTCTATTTTACTTTTATTAAATTTAAATTTAAAATTTTTACCTACGTGACTTTACTGAAAAAACCCAAGAATATAAATCCTTGCGGTCACGAAAGCTTCAAATCTAGAATTCTGATTCCGCTTTATAGCCGCCACTCACTAACAGCACATGCCTCAAACATTTTGTTCGGGTCACATGGATGGACCTTTGCGCGCGCGCGTGCGTTTCGTGTGCGCGTGCCTTGCTGTCGAAGCGCGACACGGACTGCACGAGGAAGGTGGCCCAGCCGACGTGCAGCACGGGCGTCGTGCTGCCCTCCTCCCACTTGCAGATGCCGTCGTAGAAGCGGAGTAGGTGCGCGAACGCCCAGGGGTCGTGGAGCCCCGTCGCCTTCCCCGCTGCTCCCACCGCACCGTCCTGGTCACGGCCAGCAGCATCGGATCAACAGCGGTAGCAGCAGCAGCATCAGCAGCAGCAGTATCAGAACTAGCAGTGTGGACAGCTAGCGGTGTGGCCAGCTAGCGGTGTGGCTGGGGTGGAGGTGTGGCCGGGGTGGAGGGGTGGCTGAGATAGCAGCATGGCCCGGAATGCCCAGGTTAACGGCGTGGCTCGGTTGGCGGTGTGGCAGGTGTCTGGCCAGTGTGGTTAGCGCGGTGCGGCAGCTACCTTGCCCTCGCTACCCTCCGCCTCCACCTCCTCCTCGCTGCTCGCCATCTCCTTGAGCAGGCTCGGGATCACATCGTTGGCGATGTCAAAGAACTCCTTGTATATTTCTTCATCCTCCCGGTTATAGTTGTAGCTGCCAAGACAGAGAGAGAGAGAGAGCATCGCGCCTTGACCAATTGCGAACGCCGACGCGCGGACTGCCGTGGCCCTTCACGCTATGGAACAATACAACGAAATGCATTTACCTGACCTCTACAACAGGACTGTATCTCACAACGATGCTCAGAGACGTTGGGCATGTTTACAGAGACCGCTGGTCAGGCATGAGCAGAGGATAAAGTCTTTAGCCCTGAACTTGGAACAGGGGACAGCACGGACAGGTGGGGAAAACCCAAGAGGAACGTTCCACTATTCACACTATTTTTAGTTTACCAGGAAAGGCCCACTGAGATATGTAGCTATTTTCCAGAAGCCACCTGACCACAAATGATAGATCAACAAAGTGGCTTATTACGTGGTAATTTATAGCAGCCAAAACACTTATTTTATACCAGGAGAGGCAGTTCAAATCTTGCCACCGCGGCACCCCGGACCCATCACACACTGGACACAAGACCCATCACAAACTGGCTCACACAATGCTCTGCCTACTTTTCCCCCCATCTGTTTTGCCCACTGAATGAAAATCGGGAGTTGGTGCAGGTGACCATGTCCACGATGGGAGCATGTGACATAGAAACCTTAGTACGTGATATCTGGAACTCAGCACGTGGTAGGGAAATCTCAGTCCATGATATCCAGAACTCGGTGTGCTTTGGAGGAACGCTGTGTGGGTGGCTGTGTCTCGAGATACCTTGGCAAAGTCTTTGCCATTTTCTCATTAAATGTCTGGGTGGTCCAGGTAAGCACTGCCTGATATGTTGAACTCTTTTGCACCATACGTAGCCAACCGTCCAAATCGGAGTGCTGTTATCGAGCACCTATAAAGACCAACAATGCATACAAGGAGGTGGGTGAGCAACACCATTCCCGGTCGCCTTTGTCTCCCCAGTGGTGATGTTTACGACACACCACACTAGTTAACTCATTTAAGGTTGAGTTCACCTAAGGGAGGCCCCGGACCTGTTCAGAAAATTGTTACCGATGTTGACCGTGAGCGGGAATCCAACACGGGTCGCCGGGTTCGTAGCGCAGCGCACTAACCGCTACACTACCACTCCCCGGCACTGCCTGACACAGCACTGCCCGACAAACACGGCCGGGTTAGTACTGTAGCTTAGTACTGTGGGTTGGTGCTGTAGGTCAGTGCCGCGGGTCAGTGCCGCGGGTCAGGGATGCGGGTCAGTGCCGCGGGTCAGGGATACGTGTCAGGGATGCGGGTCAGGGATGCGGGTCAGGGATGCGGGTCAGGGATGCGGGTCAGGGATGCGGGTCAGGGCTGCGGGTTAGTGCTCCGGGTTAGTACTGTGAGTTAAAACTGCATGTTAGTACTGCGGTGGCTTAGTACTGCGGATCAGGACTGTGAGTCAGTACGGCAGGTAATTACTTGCGGATAAGTACCGCGGGTAATTACTATGGGTCAGTACTATGGATCAGTACTGCCGGTTAGTCCTGCCAGTAAGTATTGCTGGTTAGTACTGCAGGTGAGTACTGCAGGTCAGTACTGTGGGTTTCGGGGCGGCGTTGCTCGCCGACAACTCACGTCTGCACCACGCTGGCTGCCTCGCCCCAGGCCTGCAGCGCGCTGCGCAAGTGGCGGTGGCGCTGGTGGAAGCTGGCCAGGTACAGGTACGGGTAGACGTGCTGGTTCCGGTAGAACTTTTGGGCCGTACCGATTGCCTGCGAGGTGAAAAATAAATATATAATAATAATCGCAGACAATGATGGGTTACACAATTCACGTATTCTCCCGAACCGTGACTCCTGCATTCGTACAGCTCCCGTCGTCAAGCCACCGCTGGATGAGGCCTCCACCTTATCACGCCGTGTGCGTCGTTGGGGGCTTCATCCACCGGTCTTCGCGGGTTGATGACCGTCTCTTAACCACAATCCTTCAGTTAGCCATCTCGTGCACTTATTGAACCCTCTCATTCCACGTAATGATCTGGTCAAATTTGTGTCAGAAGACCCTGCACCGTCCGACACGACCAGATGAAATGGTCAAGCGTTGAACAACGCGCCAATTGTTATCAAATGACTTCCTGGATTTTATAGTAAAAAAAAATTACATTATCCTGACCCGATCAAACACAAAAGAAACGAATTATGAGCAACGAAAATCTTACGTGTCATTATGTATTCGGTTTCACGTGATTTTGGTCAAAGGAACCCTCCCATAAATTTCAGTCATGTCCATTGTGAACGATAAGGATGACATGTGTGGCGGGGAAGTCGATAGAGACCCAGGGCAGCTTGGTTCAACATTCCAATGCAGGGATCTCGTGGGCGGAATGACACACTCGTGAAAACCATTCCTGAGTCGTCCGAGTCTAAGTTTATTTAGTATTAATCAGGTGGGAACTCACGGGACCTGGATAGAGGAGCCTCGCTTGCAAAAGCGGGACCCGGGTCACCAAAATGACCAGAGCAAAACAAATAATGTAACTCTTTGGTTCTTTCGGTAAAGTCACGTAGAAAGAAAATAAAAGAAATCATAGAATACACTTAATTTCTTTCTACGTGACTTTACCGAAAGAACCAAGGAGTAATTCCGGCAGTCACGAAAGCTTCAAATCAAGTTCAAATAATGTAACGTTTGCAGCAACTGAAGCAAACAGAAATCAAAACAACTGCGGTGTCACGTGAGCAATCGAAAATATCGCACGAAGATTAATTTACGTGAAGTAATAAATTCCCTGTAGCACAAGTCGGCTCGGGTAGAATAAACATTAAACAGATACAGGCTGACTTAAACAAACACTTAAACGGACAAGGATGTATATCAAATGCACAATGTTAGTCTTTGGGCAATGTAAGTCTACGGGCAGACAAAATATGCAATTGCAAGTGAAGTTATCGTGAAGAACGGATGGCTCAGTATCGCATTGTCATTTAAATGTGAGTGTCTGCTAGTATCTGTGACATCGGATAACCCAGTGGTGCAGAGGCTACACCATGGTAGAGGCAACACCGTGCTAGATGCCTTCGTTAAGTGGGAATTAACCTGTGCATTAAGTACAAATGGCTTTGGGAATCATTTACCTGCGAGAGCCATCCGGTCAGTAGATGGCTAATTATTTTTCATTTTGAGAGATCTGGAGAAATCTCGACGCCGAAGTCACAATCGGCGCGAAGCTGTGTGAACAACACACGGTGTGTCTCTGTGAACAACACGCGGCTTTAAAAAAGACCGCAGAGGGAAAGGAAGTGGGGATGCGTTGCCCGTGTATTCGTCGCGCTCAAGAGTTCGGTGGTGCACCTGCTGATAGAGGGCGAGCGGCTCGGGTCGGCCTGGCGTCGCCTCCATGTCCTCCAGGTCGGCGAGCGTGCCCAGCGCCATGGGATACCTACAAAGACAAAGATCCCCCGTGTAGCTTAACAGACGGTCGGAGCAAGTGCTGTTCGCAAGCACCTATGGAAGCCGGCACGGCACACGAGGCGGTGGGTGGCCAGCACTATGCCTGACCGCCATTGTCTCCCAAGTGACGATATTTACACACCGCACCAGGTACTCATTTGAGGTTACGTTGACCTAGGGGAGGACCAGGACTGGTTCAGATAATCGTCACTGGTGTTGGCCGTGAGTGGGAATTGAACTCAGGTTGCGGGGTTTGTTGCGCAGCGTACTAACCGCTACACTACCGCTCCCCACAGTGGACACACACACACAGAGACACGCAGAGACACGCAGAGACACCGCATTGATCAGTGTACACGTACAAAGCCACTCGCGGACACAGGCAGATGACACGTGGCACCGAACCAAACCAAGGGACGTGCTCACCTGTCCAGGTGGCCCAGATCATAGAGCAGCCACAGGAGTTTCTGTGGAATAAAGCACAAACAAGATCATCTACACAACAAAGGCTCATTCCTAACAGCGTGCTTCAGCCTCACAATAATAATATCCAGGGCCTACCTTGGCTCCTCCCACCCTCAACCAGTATATATACAAGGACTGTTTTCTTGGAATTTCTCTTACTTGATACAGCTATCGTGCTGTGACGGTTCCACCTGAAGACGGAGGCTTGTGTTGCCTCCGAAACGTCGTGATTTTTTATTTTACTTTTATTTTACTTTAATTAATAAAAAAAATATTTTTTGACCTACGTGACTTTACTGAAAAAACCTAAGAATATGATCATTGGGGTTCCACTCAGAATTCAAGTTTGCTATTTTCAAGGTCACACCGCCCGGTGGTATTATTTCCCCCGTTATACTGAAGCCACTGCGCTATAGAGGCGAAGACCCAGAGAAGAGTAGGAAGTTCTGAATGAGTGGGTGAGTAGGTACGTCAGTAGTTTAGGTGAGCGAATAGGTGAGCAGGTGCGTGAGTAGGTGAGTTATTAGGCGAGTGATTTAGTGAGTGAGTAGGTGAGTTGTAGGGTGCAACTCAATGCACACAGAGTCGCGGTATAGAGGCAAAGACGCAGAGAAGGGGAGGAGGGGGGGGGGGTCCAAGAGCGAGCTGTGATGAAGAGCAGAGTAGAATGTGACGCATTGAAAGGGGTGGGATCCCAGAAAACTGACTCCACTTTTCCCACGTGCACATCGAGGGCTTCACCGAGTGATTCTCGTCAGTGTGACCACCGAGCCCCAGCTGAGCTGACATCATCACGTTCCTCACAGACTCCCCCGTGTTTCACTTTTTACTGCAACTAATTCCACACGTCTACACGCTCGCCTACAACATTAGCTTATGACCACATCTCTTAGGTATGTTGAACTTCTTTTTCATCGTACGCAGCCAACCGTGCTAATCAGAGGTGCGGGGGAAGAACCTCAAACTTAACACAAAAAAGCCACTGCCGATGACGGTAGTGGCGAGGATGATGGTGGAAAGATCTTCCAAGAATTTTCAGAATTTAATTGCATTTTCTTTACGCACGCCATGATTTCCAAAATAATTTCGAGCAGATTTATTTTGTGTGTGTTGGTGTAATGGCTCGTGGTCATGGCCCATGGCAGCCATCGGCAGGCTCCCACCTGCTGCAGCTGGCACAACTCCAGGCTGTCGGTGTGGCTGTCAATGGACGGGTTGATGGCCGCCACCATGCACGCCACCTCCATCTTCCTGGTGCACCGCAGATACGCCCCGTTCAGGTACAGCCACATCTGTTGGGCAAACATCACAGCGTGGGACCACAGCGCTCGGGCAATTGCTGGTGCCGGTTCTGGCTGCCTTCCTGCGGGTTTCCCCCCCCGCCCCCCCTCCGTATGAAAACGGTGCGCATTACAAATCCAGACTCACGGCACAACCCATAATTTTCTCATCAAGAAACATAAACCATCACGCAAAAACGCAGCGGCTTTTGACCAGCAATTGAATAAAGACAATGACCGCATCGCGTGCTTTCAGATGATCTTCCGCGGCCATCTGGAACGCTCTTCCTTCCGATATTAGGAAGCCACCGGAGCTATGCACTTTTAAATCATCTAGATTGGAAACTTGTTTCTTAAAAAGTGCTTCTTGTATTTAGTTTGTTGTCCTAGCCCCACACCTCCGATAAGCACGGTCGGCTACGTACGGCGCGATAGAAGTTCAACATACATAAGTACAGGTTTGTACTTTACTTACGATGGAGATGCGTTACGACGACCCCATCGTAACTCGGGGACTACCTGTACATCATTAAACCCATGGCTCTTGGCAGTGTCTTCTCAGCTCCCAGTTAGGAGCCTCAGCCCCGACTCCCCCGAGGGGCTCCTAACTGTGAGCAGCGGCCCGCAACCACCCAGCCGCGGCTTGCTCACCTTCTCGGCGACCCCGGCGTCCACCGTCTGTCCGCGCTTGTCCTCGTTGCCCTTGCCGTGCCACGTCACCTCCACCGTCTCCTCGCCGACGGGGCCGAACGCGAGCCACGCGTGGTCCTCGGAGAGCGCCAGGTGAACGTCGCGCAGGCCCAGGGCCTGGCACGCGGCTGACACAGCGAACGCGACGCCGAATGCATCGAGCTTCGCTCCCGAGAAGTTCACCGGCTTCTCAAAGCCTGCACCGGCACATGGCAGCGGGGGGAGGTGGGGGGAGGCGGCGAATCATCAGTATAGGCATTCACTCATTACAGGATCATTCCATTGGAACCTCATTTGCCAGTAAAAAATATGATAATTGATTTTTTACCCTTTATCTGGCAACAAAACTGACACCTTTTTTTTTTTACAAGGAGTCATATTTGCATAGACCACAATACCTGCAGTCATAATGAAAACAAAAAACATAACTCTGATAATGTATGCACTGTCCTTGAAGTTGATTGGTCCACACCCGAGACAGCTTTCCTTAGAGCCTAGTCTCACATGGGTTGGACCAGATGACGCCAAAAGGCGCATTATGACTGCAGGTATTGTCGTCTATGCAAACATGACTCCTTGTAAAAAAGGTGTCAGTTTTGTTGCCAGATAAAGGGTAAAAAAACAATTATCATACAGGATCATTGTTATGTATTATGCACAATGTCATCACCATCACCCACACAGCATCTTCATTCGTATAGCATTATTAAAAGCGAACTGGCCACAAATCATAGCTCAATGAAGTGGCTTATCACGTGGAAATGTATAGCAGCCAAATACTCTTAAACGCATGATTATTGTTTATAAATGTGGAGGGAAAAACCAGATGATCCGGAGAAAAATCTACGCCTCCACGGGGAGAACACGCAAGCTCCAACTATGCATGTTGAACTTAATGCGCACCGTGTGTAGCCAACCGTGCTAATCGGAGATGCGAATATAGCATGGTCAGCTAAGGAGGTCAGAGTCGGGATCGAACTCACGACCTCCTGTATACCAGGCGAGGTAGGTAACATCTTCGCCACCAGAACGACCAGCTTTTCACTCATCCTAATCTACGACTCTCATGAAGGCAGGATCAGCTTTCTTAATGAACTTTCAGACTTTTTTTTTCTCTCCAACGTGACCAAACTGTTGGTGCTCACAGACGACTTCAATTGCCCAGGCCTGACCTCAAACTATTGACAGCCGTCTCGAGGTAAGTTTGGCTCATGCCATAATGTGGAAATTACCACCGCTGACCCAATCCGAATATCACCATGAGCACCTCTTCATTGAATCTGATCTTGGCTGTTGACCCTCTCCGATCGGGTCGTTCCAAGTCAGCTATTCTGACCGACCAACTGATCGTCACTTCTCCACAATCACCCAGACCTCTCGTCATCAAAACTACCCACTACCTGCGCATTCTCAAAGGCATCGAATTTCTCACTCTCTTATCCCCTTCACGCAAACTGTGCGTTTGCACCCATCAGAGCGAAGCTCATCCCAGGACAGCGTTGATCAAAACTGGCTGGACTCTCAGACCTGGAACCACCCCACGTATCATTGCACGACTCCTGCTGGCTATCCGCTAATTACATCCACGCTGAAGGATTCAGGAGGCGATCGGAACGAACTTACTCCCACAGTGGGCTCACCACCGACTGGACCCGTTGCAAGATAGCCAACAAGCTGGGTCTTGATTCACGCACCTCCTGTATCAAAACTCACATCCAAACTGCCTCGGGATGCCCTCGCGACCTCAGCAAAGTCCTCAAAGACCTCCTCCACCCCAGCAGCAGCCTGGTGCCTCAATCACAATGCTCCACAAGCATCGCTGAAGCTCACAGCCTCCTTCAGCACCGACTTCATCAACACACTTGTCACCATCATCACCGAAACCATCAACGCATCCCTCAAACGTCACCCAAACCCATTTTGTACGTATATATGTAAGTTGAACTTATTTTTCACCCTACGTAGCCAACCGTGCTACTCGGTTGGCTACGCACACCCCAGCCCCCATACCACTGACTCTACCTCCCTCGGCGAGCCTTAGCCACTTCACGTGAAGTGTACCTAGCTTGGCGTGAGCGCCGCGGCGACGTCACCGGCACTCTGTGGCGAAACCGCGGCTGCCAGAGGTCGCAATCGGGTTTTGATTCCTGACCCGTACCTGTACCCGGCCGCACCAGGGTCGCAAACGGCTACCCGTACCTAGCCGGGTACGGGTAGCCGGGTATCGGGTAGGGCACGGGTATCGGTTACCCGGTTGTGACCTCTGGCGGCTGCCACCGTGGTCCTACCGGTGAGGTAGCTGTAGAGCGAGTGGATGTGCGCACGGTCCTTGTTGTAGGAGCGATGCAGCGTGCCCCACACCACGTCCGACACCTTGTTCACGAGCTCGCGGCCCGTGCCGCCACCCGCGCCACGCCGGAACTGCGTCAGGTCGACGGTGCCGAGCACGTGGCTCACGAAGCGGCAGCGCAGCGCCTCCACGGGCTGCCACGGAACGGGCGGGAATGAGCACGCCGCCTCCTCCTCCCCCCTCTCCTCCTCGGCCGCCTCTCCCGGCGGTGGGGCGGCGGCTGTTGTTGTTGTGGCAGTGGCACGGGCCGCGGCGGCCACCGTGAGCTGGTGCTCGACGTAGCCCAGCACGATGGAGAGGAGCGCCAGGTCGGGCTCGTCCGAGCCGAGCTGGAGCGCGAAGAGGCGCACGACGCTGTCCACGCTGAGCAGTGGGAACAGCCTCCTCGCCTCCTTCATGCCCATCGCGGCGCAGGCAAACGGCGCCGCACGGAGCAAACCTGCACCGCACAGATCCACACCACAGCGTACCACACAGCACTGCAATGCACCACACCACCACCACACAAAATCACACAGAACCACACCACCCCATACCACCGCTCCACACTGCACACCACCCCACACCACACCAAGGGTGAACCGGAAGAATGAGAATGGTTCACAGAATCGAACAGATGATCTCTGATTGCAATCCCCGTATGCTAACCATCACAGCTCTATGGCAGCTCTCTTCATTTCTTAGTTGACAGGGTAACCCGTTGTGTATTGCCAGACACATCGATATACGTATTTGCGAAAAACAGTGTTTTTTTTTAACACATTCCTGCGGAGGAGGCTGGTAGGAACGTTGGGTTGCTCGGTCAATGGCCAGGGTCAACGGCGGCGTGATGTATTCCGCAAATATGCCCGACTGTGAGGGCGGGCACAAGCCGGCGTGAGTAGGTTAAACGTTGAGTTTTATAAGGGCTCCACGGGGTGACCAGCCGCTCCCCACCCTGCCCCACCCCTCCCTCCCCACCCAGCCCCTCCCTCCCCACCCAGCCCCTCCCTGCACGACGGACGGACACAATAATCCCCTGGGGCTGGTGTAACCAGGATGTTCCTTCCAGTAATACACAGTATATAGGTGCTACTCGCGAACAACACTTGCCTCAAAGGTGTGTGAATTAAAAGTTTTTACAGCACAACATATCCGGGGGGGGAGGGGGGTATTTGCGTTGGTGTGACCGACACGCAGCGTGATGGTTGTGGTTGAGCATCGTGTGTGGGTGCGATTAGGGGCCGTCCATAAATGACGTCACGCACCTGGGGGGGGGTGGGGTTCAGACATTTGTGACGATGTGGGGGGGTTTGAAAAATGTGACGTCACATCAAAATGCGCAACTTTAATTAAATATAGACAACACGTTCTACTTAATTAAATATACTTTTTGATGAATGTTTTATCCTACAACATCAGAGTGCAGCGGCACATTAAATACGCACAACAATGACAATAGTTTAAAGCGATTTGAAGCATGTTTTATTGGGGGGGGGGGGGGCAGAGCTTTGTGACGTCATATTTGAGGGG
>CM025666.2:1540242-1553517 GCA_014621495.2 Entosphenus tridentatus
GTTGGTGAGTGAGGTAGTGAGTGAGCTGGTGAGTGGGTTGGTGAGTGGGTTGGTGAGTGAGTGAGGTAGTGAGTGAGCTGGTGAGTGGGTTGGTGAGTGGTGAGTTACCTGCACAGGAGTCGGGGCTTGTCGTCACACAGCTGTTGGTGGATGGAGCCGAGTTGAATGAAATGAATGAACGTGAGAAAATGCGCGGGAAAGCGCAACTCGGGGTGGGGTGGATTACTGCAAGGCGAGGCAGAAGCTGTTTCTACACAAACCTCCTCAACCTCCAACACCGTGACCACGACGATGACGACGATGACGACGATGATGATGATACCGCATGCTGACTGATGGCGATGATGATTGCTGGTGGTTGTTTGCACGATGGCGTGGTTTGCTCACCGCTTCTCAAACGGGAGATGCGCAGGCCGCCGAGGTGGTGTGGATCGATTCCCGGTGACGATTAAAATTGCGAGCGGATCAATTCTCGGTTTGTAGGGAGGCGCGCATTGAATTCCGATTCCTCGCGATTCCATTACTCAGGTTCGATATAGAAATCGATTACTTTGCCGGATTAAGAGCCCCCCCCCCAGCTGCCGCGAGTGTTGTCGGTCTAGCAGGGGTTGTTTGACCATACTTCACCACGCTGGTAAGGGCGGTTTGATGAAGTGGATCGTGTCGTGGCCGATAATTGAGCTCAGGTTGCCTTTTGGGGCGAATCGATAAAGTTTTTATTTCTCGGATCGCGATTCTTAATGTTAGTGAAGCCAAATGATCGATTCTAACGATTTCCTCGTGTGTGGAGAATCGTAATGATTGATTCATTCATGAAAGTAAACAATTCCAAATGCGTCTTACCAAGTGCAAATTTGTTTTGGTATTTTTTTATTTGCATTTTTTTCACATCCTATCACCCTTCACAAGAGGGCCTTCATTCACGTTGTGCAGAACTTCAGCAGCCATTGGTTCAACACGAGCAGAATCAGAATCTATTTATCCTTGGAGGAATCTGATGAGCTATAAAGCTCTTTCTCACGTCGCCATTCACCACCGCCACGAAGCGGTGGTGACGTCACCATAGCGCTGGTGCCAGGCTAGGTGCACCCCGAGACCACGTGGCATTATAACGGGCTCGTTCAGCTTCAGCTGATGCCCTTATTTCAGCCAATGAGAGCCTAGATTTCACCTTCACTGCAGCCAATGGGAGGCCACATCTCCCCCCCTCCCCCCCAGCTACGACCAGTCGCAGCCAATGGGGAGCGCGCGTCTCATCCCAACGCAACAGCTCCCCCTTCGTCTCAAGCTCTCAGCCAATGGGAACTCGCGTCTCTCTCCCGGTCTAAGGCTCTCAGCCAATGGAAGCACGCGTCTCATCCCTGGTGTCAAGCTCCTGGCCAATGGGAGCGCGCGTCTCATCCCACTGCAACAGCTCCTCCCTCGTCTCGAGCTCTCAGCCAATGGGAGCTCGCGTCTCATCCCTGGTGTCAAGCTCCTGGCCAATGGGAGCGCGCGTTTCATCCCACTGCAACAGCTCCTCCCTTCGTCTCGAGCTCTCAGCCAATGGGAGCACGCGTCTCATCTCACTGCAACAGCTCCTCCCTTCGTCTCGAGCTCTCAGCCAATGGGAGCTCGCGTCTCATCCCTGGTGTCAAGCTCCTGACCAATGAGAGCGCGCGTCTCACCCCCTTGGTTTCAAGCTCTCAGCCAATGGGAGCGCGCGTCTCACCCGCTGTCGTTGGGGGGTGGTTGTTTACCTCACCGCAGCGCGTCCAACCTTTCCCGCGTCTCCGTCGTTTCGTCTCTCCTCTTCGTCGTCTCCTCGGGCCGCCCTCGACACTTACAAGGTGAGGGGGGGATGGGAAGGGGGGCTCTTGCGCAGCGATGCAATTGTTGAGAGGCGGGGTCTCGGCCATAGGAACGTGGAAAGCGCGCTCGGGGCGAGGCGGAGTTGCCGTGCTGGATTTTTTGTTGTTGCGTGAGACTCAACGATTCGCGTCGTGACGCAGTTAACGCCGCGCTAATTTATTATATGGCACGTTACCCCCCCCCCTCTCTGCGTTACGTTACACCGTCTGGCGTTACATTTGCGTAACAACGCAACGTTCCTCTCACGTTACGTTACGTTACTTAGCGTTACGTTACTCTGTCGTGTTCACGTCGATTTGCTGTTCATACACCGCTGCTGCTGACACGAGATGCGTTTTGTGGGTCCCGTAGCATTCCGAGTTTGTAGGAGATCAGGCGTGGAATCACATGACATGGATTCGACCATTAGTTATATTTATCTGATAAGTCACGGGCCTCCCCTAGGTCGACTCAGCCTTAAACGAGTGTAGTGTGTACTGGGGAGATAAAGGTGGCCGGGTGTGGTGGTACTCGCTCACAGCACTTGCCCCGAAGGTTTTTGTCTTTGTGTGTGCGAGTGGATGGGGAGCGGTCGTGCAGTGCTTAGCGCACCGATAACACTGGTCTGGACTTTTGCAGCTGTTTTAGACTAATTTCAGGGTGCTGATTCCAAATCTGATCTCAGATTTGCTCTAGCACATCTAATTTTTATGCTATCGGCATACCCCATTTTCATTGATTTTACCCGAATTTAACTGTCACTTATGATTGCAAGTTGTTGCGAGTCAGTGACTGCTTTAGTGTTAAAATATGGTGCTGTATTTTTAGGATAGTGTGTGTATAATATCATTTTATGCAGATATCCACATTTATTTAATATTTTTCTTCTGCAGTTTTTATTTAAAATGCAATATATGATATCTCAAAAACCTGATGTGACAGACAAAAACTGATGCCAGATTTGGAATCAGCACCCCTTAAAATTACCTTAAAACCGTTGGAATACCTTATGCCAGAAAAAGTGTGTTGACCAGTGTAATCGATGGCGAATATTTGAACCAGTCCTGGGCCTCCCCTAGGTCGACTCAGCCTCAAGTGGGTACTTGGTGCGGTGTGTAAACGTCAGCAGTGGGGAGACAAATGCGGCCCATCGTGGGGTGTTGACTGCCTGTCCCGTTGTTGTGAACCACGTTAACTCCTAAAGGTGCATTTCTAACAGCACTTTCCTCGTCTAGATTTGTTTTCGTGACTGCAGGGATCCATACTCTTTGGTTCTTTCGGTAAAGTCACGTAGGAATGAATACATTAAATCACGACGTTTCGATTTCAACACAAGCATCATCGTCTGATGATGATCATCATCTGATGATGATTTCTTGTGTTGCAATCGAAAAGTCGTGATTTAATTTATTTTATTTTATACCTACGTGACTTTACCGAAAGAACCAAAGAGCACTTTCCTAGTCTGGTGAAGGCTACATGGGGGGCGTCGTTGTTCTTGTTGCTGCTGCTGCTGATGCTTCTTGTCCGTGTGGCCGCAATCACCCCGTTATTGCAGCAGTCGTGGTGGTGGTGGTGCCGGTGATGTCCTCGGTAGAAGCGATGGACTCCCTGGAGGTGGCACCGGTGGCGCCTGAGCTCCACGCTGAGGCGCACTCCGACGACCAGGACCCGGACGTCGTCGCCAGGAAGGGCAAGGCCAGGAAGGCCAAGGTGGCCATCAAGGTGGGCGTCAAGCCGTCTCCCGCCAAGCCGTCCTACCTGCACGTCGGTGGCGGCGGCGGCGGTGGAATTGGCGCCGGCGGCAAGAAAAAAAAGAAGAAGAAGAACCAGCCGGGAAAATACAGCCGGCTGGTGATCGATGTGATCCGCGCGCTGGGTGAGCGCGGCGGTTCATCGCTCGCCCGCGTGTACGCCGAGGCGCGCAAGGTGGAATGGTTCGACCAGGAGCACGGGCGCACCTACCTCAAGTACTCGGTGAAGGCACTGGTGCAGAACGACACACTGCTGCAGGTGAAGGGCACGGGCGCCAACGGCTCCTTCAAGGTAAGTGGGGCCGGCCGGCGGATGGGCGGGCAGGCGGTCGGGTGGCAGCCGGCGCCTCTGGGTTATGTTGGAAATTGTCAAAAATGTGATTGGGCTTTGCAGCATTCTGGTGTTGCTGAAAAACGGAATCAATTGGCACATTTGCACACGTGACAACTCCATTTGATTCTCCGTCGCAAAGCAGAGGGTTATAGTAAAATTATTACATACTTGCACGACGATTCAAACCCAAAATAAACGAATTCTAATTGGTAAAACTTTCAATTGAGTCTCTGTGCATTTCATTTTGTGATTAAAATGAAATATGCTGACTTAAATTAAGTAAACAGACTGAGACTTGACTACAAATCCACAGGTGGTCCTCGAAGGAACGGAATTCTGTCTAAATTTACACTGAGGACCGATGTTTTCCCATACTATACTGCATGTCCACCCTGTGTGTGTCTCCAGTTCGATCGGATTGTCTCACTAGGCTGTCAGCTGATTCTCTTGAGCTCGTGTCTCCACCTCGTGCGTGTGCGAGTCTCTCAGTGTTCTCACGTCATTTTCCGGCAGCTGAACAAGAACAAGCTGGAGAAGAAGGCGGCGGAAGAGAAGGGCAAATCCAAGCCTCCCGCCCCCACCTCCTCCAAGCCGGTGGGCAAGAAGAGCGTGGTAAAGGCCGAACCCAAGGCGCTGAGGGGCATAACCGAGGAGAAGAAGAAGAAGGAGCAGAAGCAGAAGAGCCTCAAGGAGAAGAACAAGAAGGCCAAGCATTCCAAGAAGTCCGTGAAGACCTCGGTGGGAAAGTCGGTGTCCAAGACCATCGCAAAGGGGAAGAAGCCGACCAAGGTGTCCAAGGTCAAGAGGTCGTAGGTCCCCCCGCGCCAGCGCTGGTGTTCTGTAACCAGCCCCGGGCGTCTAGCGTCACTGAGTTAAGGAGTAAATGCCGTCGTCGGTTTAGTGCGTGGGTTTTCGCCGCCATTATTACGGAGCGTAATTGATTTTTTCGGTAATTCGGCCAATTTTATTTCGCGAGACCTTCCACCAGCAGATAAAAGAGCCAAAACCAGGTCAATGGTCACGTGTACGAGTGTTTAACAATGCGCCGATTATTCATGTGTCGGGTCCCTCACTGGAGATTTGACGAAACCTTTTTGGAATGGCTGAATTTAGCAGCAATTGGGTTCTGGAATTTGGTTCTGAAAATCACGTAGCCTAACCCGGAGCTCGCTTCTCAGTTGCCAGCATTAGTCTCGCGCTGCTGTGGTTCTCAGTTTGGTTCTCAGTTGGTTATTGAGTACACTGAGTAAACGTGACATTCTTGTCGGGTGGAAGAGGGTTAATGACAAGACATTTGACATAAAACTATAACGTGGCCTAACACCCAAAAACTATGGGATTGTCTTATTGGCTACAGACACCTACATTTCATGCATTCTCTATTTCATTGGGATGGTGAGTGACCAGAATCAGAATATTATTTAGACTGTAGGAATCCAATAAGCTATGAAGCTCTTTTTCACAGATGTCCATTATTTCAAAGGTGTCCAGATGAACAATCCAAACTACAGCCGAGGCGTAATTGATCACACACCCATAGTCGTCAATGCAGCTCTACATTGACGCAGTCATTAATGTTGGGTTTTTTTTTCCTTTCTCAAGGCTTATGTTGCTATAATTGTGCGTGCTCCTCTCTACAGAGCTCCCTTTACCCTGCAAAAATATCCGAGCTCAGCTTTTTTCATAATGTATGTCCACCACGGTATCAAAATATCCTATTGTCCAGCGCCGGGGGATTGTGAATAGGTCACTCCATGCCCTCGCTCAAGAGACAAATTCGCTTGGCGAGAATCGCTTAGCTGGGATCCCCTGAGCCACGAGATCGGCAGCAGTGTCGTACACACTCAGTGCCCGCCCACTCCACTCTCGCCAAATTGACCGCCGCCCCGCCTTGGGTTCCTTACAAATTCGAGATCACTCTGAAGATAACGTTACACCGGACGACTCTCACACCACCTCGGAATCGTTTGCGGTTGATGCTGTTGCTACGGCAGAGTCCTTGAGTTGGTGCTTTGGTCTTGCTGGGTGTGGGCTTAATGCCCCCGTGGTTGCTCACGTTGGCTGGCCGTGCTGCCCCCCCCCCCGCCCGCTGAGTGAGGACACTTGAAAGTAATGAAAAAATTTGATTTAACAGTTTAATGGGCAAAAACATTGAACAGAAAAAGTCACATCCGTCAATAACACGTCAACAAAAATTATTTTAAAGAAGTTAACGAATAACACTGAGGCCTTAATAGGAAAAGTATACGATAGGCCATGTTTCGGGCAAATGGTCCTTCATCAAAGCTAAGTATTCAGTAGTGCACAAGCACAATTTATAAACTCGCATTCGTGAACAACAACAGCGTCTCCACAAAAAACAGATCGTTGTGCGCAAATCAAGTTTAATGTTGCACAAAATGAACTGCATTGTACAAACACTTCCATGGGTGGTATCTCGTCAAGGAGCACAAACCATCGCGTGACCTGTCATCGCTCGCACTGACGGCTTTTAGCTCATCAGTGAACAAAGACTCCACGTATTGCGCTTTTACAGATGCGCTTCTGCGGCAATCTGGAAGCTCTTCTGATATTAGGAAGCCACTGGAGCGATGCGCTTTTAAATCATATAGATTGAAAACTCATTTATTTGCAACTGCTTTTTGCGCTCAGTTTGGTTGTCCTTCCCCCACACCTCCGATTAGCACGGTTGGCTATGTATGGTGCGAAAAAGGTTTGACATGTACACACGTAGTGTGGACCGCCTGATTCGAACTGCGTACTCTGGACTCCAGGGTGCACGAGTGGCCAATGTTTTTTTATTCTAGGTCAAGGCTTAAACGTCATGGACTGGGTCAGTGCTAAGTAGGTCATGGTCAACGTCTGGGAGGCCTACACCATAATCCACAATCCAGATTCTGGACTCCAGCGTCCTGAATCCAGTCTCTAAACCCAATAATCTGGAGTGCAGGTTTTGTATTCCAGGCTCCATGGTCCGGGTCTTTAGGCGAAACTCTCCTCGCTCAGCACGGAGGCAGAGAAGCAGAGCCAGGAAGTTAATTTGACATTGGTGTAGATCAGGGGTCAGAAACCAAAATAACAAGAAGAGCCTTTTTCGAATTCGGTAAAAAATTCAATATTTGAAGAGCTGCAATACATGTGAATACGAGACGGTGATCCTGAATACATAACATCACGAAGCAGTCCTGAAAGAGCCGCAGGTTTCTGACCTCTGGTGTTGATGAACAGAGCCAGCTTTCACGATCCAAACTTCAAGTGTAGATCCCTGTGTGATGTCTTTATCGAGTGTGCATGTGGTGCAGCTGCACCAGACCTATGAGACGGAGGGTTCCAGGCATTCAGCTTAAGAGAGGGGGGTGGGGGGAGGGATAGTGGACACTGCCAACCACGCTACGTCACCGATGCCACAACACGGCTACCCCGGTGATCTGTGCACCGATTTGTGTCCGGTCACTTGGCTGCACAAATTGGCATCTGGTGAAGTGGAGTTTTCTCATCATTTTGGTCAAGCGCCGCTTGGAGAGCAATATGTGTGTAGTTAATAGGATGATGTAGTGAACCACTGCATGCGCGGCTTATTTGTCAGCCCGCCGCTGCATGATGGCCTCTCCATGCGATGCGGTTCGTGAGGGTTATTTGACCATACTAAACCGTGCTGGTCAGTGCGGGTTGGTGAAGGTGGGGAGCAGAGTTGTCAGACTCGTACATTATGTAGCTGATCCGCCCTGTCCCTGTCCTGCAGATTCTAACGAGGGGGACAGGTTAGCTCAATAGACAAAAAAAAGTTCGGAGACGAGGAGATTCTGCGTGTTCTGTTCTGTCCTCCGGAGAAGTGGGCGACTCCATAGCAGTGGAGCACCAAAGGTTTGTCGAACGGCTAAACGTTATTTCAAAGTGTTCAGCACGGAGTCCGCCTAAATTTATATTGAGGGCGTGCCCCATGCTCTACAGTGTATGTGGGGCTCGCCATCCTATCCCTAGTCATCATTGCCTTCTCATAATACAAAAACGCACCTGTAGTAATTAGCAGAGTACATTATAAGTGTAATTGATCAAAGGTGAGCTCACACCGGCTACAATTAAAACTATGCACGTTTCTGCACTGCCCTCTGCTGATAATGTAGCGAGGGCAGTGCAGGAGTGTGGAGACAGGACATTGACAAGGGAGGCCGTTTGAATGATCACCTTCAGGGTTTGTGAGTGATATCTCCAGTCCTCCGAATGGACCCTTTGCCTTGTGTCCGGGGAAGCGGTTGCGGTAGTGATCGTGCAGCGCTAGGAGGGGCAGGAATGTTGTCTGAGCGGTGGTGACCCTTGGAGAGCTGTGAAGGTGTCACGTGTGCAAAGTGGTCTCCCACCTCTAGTGCGAATGCCCCTTAAGTTTCACAACCACCGGCTGAAACTTAAGAAATGTTTAAACGATACCTATTTGCAAACAGGTAAAGCCTTATATTTACTTGTGTGGCCATATTACAACATCTGGGCGGTGGTGACTATGCACGTGGCCTGCAATCCATCACTGTGAAGGCAGTAAGGGTTCGTGGATCACCGCACATTTTGCAAAACTTATTTCCCGTGGGACTCGAGGAGGAGCCATACCCTGGCTCGCCAGAAAAAGGGAGTAATGCAAAGTACGAACAAATATCTGTACTGGATAGAGTGTTGCCCCCTCGCACGGGTGAGTTTTCTCGGTGCTCTGGTTTCGTCCCACATGTAAAAACGCTCATGAATTGTCAGAAAATATCTAAATATTAAGAGGACCACAGAGCTTGGGAAATTATTGGTAGTGCCGGCTCCGTGCGTAATTGCTGCCTTCCAGCTTTTGTGGTTCGCATGGAGATTGGGAGATGCTATTTGTATGGACGATGACGCTATATGTAATACTAAACAATTATGCATTGGCAATTTGCATTATTATTGTTGTGACTGGCCGCTGCGTATTAAAAAAAACGATTGCAATACAAAGGTGAAACATTTTAAATTTCTTGTAACTCACAGACCCAGGACCAAAAGCTTTGCCGACCTGGGGTGTCGAAAATTGGTGTCACATAAACTCTGTCACATTCTAATTTTATATCATTTGTCCAATCCAAGTTCTTTTGCAGAACATTTTCACCAAGCAGACACAACAAAAATTGTATAACCCACGTACAAATATATTTTCTTGGGTTGCCACACTGACGATCACACCTTCAACTCCGTGACTTAGAGGTAAAGGTTGGTGGGCCACATAGAGATCGGAGATCTGCATCGGGTTAGGTGACACGGCTCAGCGTTCGCGGCGACCACCGCTTGTTGCAGAGGTTCCCAGCTGAAATCTGGCAAGCCGGCCTGCTGTCTGCATCACTTAGTGAACAGTAAAGATCTTGTGACGTCATTCGCAAGAGAAGGCTATCGTGTGCTGGCTTCGTGATCCAAATTCTGAAATATTTAGTAAATTTCAGTTCATTTTTCAGCATTCGGATGTCTTGGTGAATTACAGTTTACTCAATTGAGATTACACAGCAGAAACCATCGCCCCCCTACTGGCAGACTAATGGACTTTGTTGCTCTGCCCTCTGCTTTCAATATAGCCGCGCAGCAGCCTACCACCACTGAATCCCTGCATGATGGTTGCCCATCCAAGCAATAGCCAGGCTGCAAACTGCTTAGCTTCTGATATCTGATTAGATTGGGCACATGGTTGGTGATTTGGTCGTCGGCTCCCTACGGAGTCAAAAGTGTCCACGTGTTTCCCCCCGACTCGAATGAGCCGTCCAGCGTCATCGGATATACGGCTGACCCGACGGTTTAGCTTGCCTGGCTTTGTGCTATCCGCTTACCGCTTTTCGAAACACGTTTTTGTTGTGTTGTTTGATTTTTATCGCTTTTTTTCTATACATAAAATGTTTTTCAATATTTGCCAGTTGTGAAGACCATTTATTTCGTTTTATTTTTTTGGCCTTTAAAGTACATCCGGGCGCCGCGGTGGCGAGATATGAACTCCCTTGCCCGGTATGCAGGAGGTCGTGGGTTCAATCCCGACCCTGACGCCTGAATATTTGGAGTTTGCATGTTCTCCCCGTGGTCGCTTGGATTTTTCTCTGGGAACTTCCGGTTTTCCCCTCCACATTTAGAATCAAAATGCGCTCAAGAGTATTTGGCTGTTATACATTTCCACCTGATAAGCCACTTCATTGAGCTATCATTTGTGTGACCAGGTCGCTTCTGAACAAGGGCTATAAATGCAAATTCCTTTGTCAAGGCGCTCTTCCCCCTCCAACCCAGCTTAAATATACGCTGCCAAGCCTGGTGCTGTTCATTCAGACGCTGTCTTTCCGACAGACCTGAGGACGGCTGCTTGCGTTGTGGCCGAAACGTCGTGAGAATTATTTTATGTTTTCTTTTTATTATTTTATTATTTCCCTTCTACGTGACTTTACCCAAAGAACCAAGAAGATGAATCCCTGCAGTCACGAAAGCTTTACATCGAAATTTAAGGGCTATAGTGGTGCTTACCTGAGTACTGCAGATGTTGGGCAATTGTTGGCGCCGACTCAGCGTGTCGCTGCCTACCTGTTTGTGGTTCCTCGTGCCTCCGAGCCTGCCATTAGTTGAAATTGTCATGCTCATTGCACAACCCACCACGTTTATGCCGCTCTCACGTTTATTATGAATCGTCGCTACGGCCCTGCCTTCGTGTCCTTAAGATGTCATCACCAATGTCACTGTTACGAACCCGGCCGCCCGAGTTCTATCCACGCTCAGGGCCAACACAGTGACGATTACCTGGGCCTCCCCTAGGTGGACTCGGCCTCAAATAGGTACCTGGTGCTGTGTAATTGCCGCTGGGGAGACAAAGGCGGTCGGGCGTGGTGTTGGCTACCCACCCCCTCGTGCGCCATGCCGGCCTTCATAGGTGCTCACTAACAGCACTTGTCCCAACAGTCTGTCAAGGCTATACGGAGATATTTGTCTTTAGTTACTTCCCTACACCTTACAATCAGTTCCTTCTAATGGCAAGTCTCACAACTGCCACATGATCAACTCAACTCTAAAGGGTCTGTTTTGTGGTCTCAACGCCATCACCAGCAGTCAATTTTGTTTTTGCTCACACCCATCACATGAATTATAATCACTAATTGAAAATGCTATACAATAAGAAAATAATATACACTATGCAAAATATTCACGTGTTATATAATGTTTACATCCAAATAGGAACCAATATCTTTATTAACAGTAGTCAGACTTGCCTGGATCAAGGCTGATCAACTCGGCAAGGACCTCCTGTTAGAAATGGGTCACGGTTCCACGCAGCATACCGAATTGTATTAACACGACGGCTTAGCCAATCGGATAGGGGGCGTGGTCACTGGACATGGGGCGTGACTTGTGTAGGAGGTGCAGACTATTGGGCAGGCCGCGTGACGACTAATTAGGGGGTGTGGCAACGGGCCCACGGGGCGTGGCTACTGGGTTAGAGGGCGTGGTTACTGTAAAGTGACAAGGCGACTCGACAGGGGGGCGTGCACACTGGATAGGGGGTGTGGCCTTATAGAGGCACCGTCACGTGATGCCGCCCGGTGGGCAAACCTTACTCCATATATGGGACTAAAGCATTAACATAATTTATCATTCATTTTGTCGCGGATTCATTTCATTTGGTACAGCGCGCGCCCCCCCAGGCCGTGTTGGGCTTGTTAGCATAAGAAGGGGTGTGGCTACCGGGCAGGGGGACACTGGAAAGGGGACGTGGATATTAATGTAGGCGTGGCTACTGAACAATTGGGGGGGACGTCAAGAATGTGAGGGGCGTGGTTACTGAGCAAGGGGGCGTGACGGTTGGGCAAGAGGGCGTGGAAGCTAAATAAGGGGGCGTGGTTGTGGATTAAGGGGGCGTGGCTGAGGAGCAAGGGGGCGTGGCTACTGAGCAAGGGGGCGTGGCTGTGGAGTAAGGGGGCGTGGCTGTGGAGTAAGGGGGGGCGGCTACTGAGTAAGGGGGCGTGGCTACGGAGTAAGGGGCGTGACTACTGAGCAAGGGGGCGTGGCTGCGGGCTAAGGGGCGTGGCTGTATTAGGGGCACGTGGGTTGCCGGTCTTAGGCCGCGGTCCGAGACCGCGTTGTTTGTGTTTGTGCGGGTGGGTGGAGGCCGGGCCGCTTTGGACGGAGAGAGACGCCGAGAGAGGAGAGGCACTTGAGCACGGCGGAGCGAGGCACTGGGGCTGCGAGCCCCGGTTTGCGGGGAACCCCCCTTCGCCTGTCTCCCTTCCTCGCGGTGCAGTGAAGCTCTCCCCCCTCGTCGCGTGCGGCTCCAGGCGAGGAGAAGGCCCCGGTGCGTGCGTGCCCCGTGTGGTTTGAGGAAACAATCGGCGGGTTTTTGTTGTTGTTGTGTCAACACCATAACCAAAAAAAGCCACAACCGGTCATCGGTTTGCCGCGCGGCTGAAATGTTGAGCGATACACGCAACACGTTAACGCTTTTTTGACCGACCCTACCATCCCTGTATTAGGCAGATCGCATATTTGGTGGGGTAAAGTGTGGGTACGCCGAACCTCTTTACAAGACGTCTCGTGAACGTGGAAGAGGAGACCAACACTTACAACCACCCTCTAGGGCAGGGCTGGGGAACGTCCGGCCCGCGGGCCGTATGAGGCCCACGAAATCATTTGGGTCTGGCCCTGCCAAGGCAACCACAGGCGGGACACGAAATTCAATAAATCTAGGAGCAAACCTGGAAAAGCATACTCTTAGTTCTTTCGGTAAAGTCACGTAAAAAAGAAAATTATTTTTATTAATTTAAAAATAAAAATAAAATAATTTTATTCATTTTAAATTTTTTTATCTACGTGACTTTACCGAAAGAACTAAGAGTATGAATCCTTGCAGTCACGAAAGCTTCAAACCTGGAAAAGCAGTTGCGAGTAGCAACAACATCATCAATAGCCAGCTAACATCACACGCCTTGCCAAAGAGAAGCAGTTCCAGCCATCGCATTAGGGGCGAGTTAATTAAACGTTTGACCAAATTTCACAGGCTAATTTTTTAAGTTGATAATTTTGTATGGCCCGCGAATTATGTTATAAATATTCAAATGGCCCTTGGCAGAAAAAAGGTTTCCCACCCTCTAGCGATTCGCCAGCATTGGCGTGAGCGAACGCTACAGAAACGAGAGGGCACACGTGCCACTACTGATATTCTATTGTAAACGGTTACCGGTTTACCGGTAGAACCAATGATACATCCCACCACAGCTTCTCTATGTAGCGTGCTCAGGGCGCCGTGGTGGTGAGATGTTAACTACCTCGCCTGGTCTACAGGAGATCGTGAATTCCATCCCGACCCTGACGCCTGCTGTGTATTTGGAGTTTGTGTGT
>CM025666.2:1577196-1587940 GCA_014621495.2 Entosphenus tridentatus
ACGTCGTGAGAATTGTATTTCATTATGTTCAATTTATTTTATTTTATTATTTCCCTTCTACGTGACTTTACCGAAAAAACCAAGAAGATGAATCCCTGCAGTCACGAAAGCTTTAAATCGAAATTCTTTAAAACTGCTTTTAGTGTTGTTTGTTGTCCTTTCCCCACACCTCCGGTTAGCACGGTAGGCTACGTACGGTGCAAAAGAAGTTCCACATACATACAGACTAAAGACTGCTCGCAGGCCAATATCGATACACATCGTGTCCACAGGGACAGCCGCTGCTGCAAGTCCCCCTTTGAATGTTTGAGATGAGATGTGATGCAAAAAGGCACTTTCAGTTGCCGAGGAATTTCAGTAACGCCAGATAAATGCAAAGAGATTATTATTCATTACTGGTATTACTGTTCATATGTTAAGCATCGTCTATGCAACAAAACTTAAACTCCTGCACTTGTGGTCGCAGCCAAATGTTGTGCTGTGCGCAGAGGGGCTACTTGTATAGGGCTAAGACAGCATTAGTGGCACAACTGGTGCTGTATATCCCTCCACGGCATCGTCCCAGCTGATTTTGCTTCTATCATCTCTCGCTGCTGTCCCGTCCCGTCCTCTATGCTCCCAATCTCCACTGTCCCTCTCTGCGCCTCCCTCGCCCTGCTGCGGCCAATCTCGCTCCCACGCTCCTTCTCGCTCGCCTTCACTGGAACAAACTCCCCCTGCAGGACTCGGAGCAATCATCTTCACTATCACCGGCTTCTGTTCCTTAAAACAACCCCCCATCGCTTCTCCCCTAGCCCATCATCATCCTGCTACTGCTGCTCCTCCCTGCCTCTCCCCCCGCCAGGTACGACCAGGCCTACCCCTATCACTACCCCTTATCACCACCCCTACCCCCTATCACTACCCCAACCCCTATTACAACCTCAACCTCTCCTTAACCACTCCCACCTGTTCTTCAGTCATCATAACTACACCAGAACTTTTAATAACAACCCCACTCGTTATTTCAACCACCGTCATATTATGTACAATGTTATTATTGTTGTAAAGCAGCCTTGGGATAAGGTGCCGCTAAATAAATACATGTAAATTACAGGATAGGAAGATAATATGCCAATCCTCACCTGTTGAGCACCACGGGATGTTCCATGGGATGGGGGAGGACCTCCTGCACCGAGTCCCACTGCACAGCGCAACAACACACACGCAACAAAGATCCCCCGTGTAGTCTTAACAGGCTGTTGGGGCAAGTGCTGTTAGCGAGTAGCACCTATGAAGGCCGGCAAGGCACACGAGGGGGTGGGTGGCCAGCAATACGCCTGTCCGCCTTTGTCTCTCCAGTGGCGATGTTAACACACCGCACCAGATACACATTTAAGTCTGAGTCGAACTAGGGGAGGCCCACGACTGGTTCAGATAATTGTCACTGGTGTTGGCCGTGAGCGGGAATCGAACCCGGTTTACTGGGTTCGTAGCGCAGCACGCTAACTGCTACACTCCCACAACTATCAACTCACACAAACAACCATCAATTTACACACCGCACACAATCATCAGCTCACACACTGCACACACAACTATCAACTCACACACACGATGCCGGAAACGCACACAACAGCGCTGGCAATATAGGGGGGTTGCCACCATGGCGAGAATATGTTATCTATCTCGCTTGGTACGCAGGAGGACGAGGATTCGACACCAGAGCCTTGCGATGCACGTGCAGTATATTAACAAATAGGAGCGCCAAAAGACGATTCAGAGACTTCAGAAGAGAAAAAACACAGGACGATACAATGTGGATGTACACTAGACTGCTGCATTACAGACACGGTGGTAACAATTATATAAGAGAGAGTGAGGCAGTCAGCCATAGACAGAAGAGAAGAAAAACGTGTTGAGCCTCGACTTGAATAGGGGGAACAGGGAGCCGACAGCACGGATGGAAGGGGTGGAGGAAGACAGACCCAGACTGTGGGTGCAGCAGAAGAGAACGACCATCGATCGGATCAACAGCAGAGCTCGCCGTACAGATGGTGCTGAAACGAACTAGTATTTTTATCTTACCAGGTAAGGCCCACTGAGCTATGTAGCTATTTTTCAGAAGCGACCTGGCCACAAATGATAGCTTAACAAAGTGGCTTATCGTGTGGAAATGTATAACAGCCTAAATACTCAAAAAGCGTCATGTCGATTCTAAACGTGGAGAAAAAAACCGGAGGACCAGGAGAAAAATTCACGCGACAATGAGGAGAGAGTGATATGCAAACTCCAAATACACAGCAGGCGTCAAGGCTCGGGATCGAACCCATGACATTCTGCATACCAAGCGAGTTGATGAGTTAATGATGACGTCACCCTGCTGCTGCTCTATATAAGAACGGGAGACATAGCAGAGCCTCACCATTCTGGCGAATTGCCCGATGATGCTGGATGCAATTACCAGCGAAACGTCGTACTCATATTGTAAATGTTGTGGTTTCACGCTTCAACACACCGGAGGGGCTAAAGCAGTGAACTATTTGTCTTTGGTCAACGTGACACTTTTTTACTGATTGGCCGTGTCGGGTGGTGGAGGGTTACGACACATTTATAAATAACGCGATCTAAACCCAAAAACGTTGATTATGAATACCAAGCGAGGTAGTCAACATCTCCGAGCCATTGTGGCGCCCCTCTCGCCACTGTGGTGCCGAGCCACGGAGCGCTGCGCGCGTAAGGGGACAAACCCCCGCTAGGCCGTCTCTTCGCGCGCGCCGCTCTCTCTCTCGTCACGCACGGCGCTCACCTTGGTGTAAGCGGTGATGACGAACGGCTCCTTCTGCAGGTCGCTCGAGTCTGCGAACACAAAGCGGCCCGTCACGATGCAGTCCCACTAAACGTAGCTGCGGTCGCCCGACTGAAGGTCGCGGACCTCGCACACGGTCAGTCACCACCGGCGCTACCAGACGTGGAAATTGAAAGGCCTCTGAAGCTATGAAGACATTTCTCCATGTGTGTGTAGTGATTGTGGTATCATTGCTGGGTACATACACACACGTATGACAATCAAAAATAAAGTTTGTTGAACTATCGCTCCATCTCCACGGAAAACGTCCTATCGGGGCGTGTTCTCCTCCTTTGGCTGCCACTTCTTTTCCGGTCTCGACCGGCTGTCATCATCGTGCCTACTGGCGACGACGTGTGCACACTTTCCAACTTTTATCACAAATAAGAAGTTGCGCTCGGAAACCAAGACTGTCTCAAGCTAATATAATGGTCGCCGGAATAAAACATTTAATTGCGAAAAAGATTACCCTGCGAAAACATTTCTCAAATGGGATTCTGTACAGGGGCAACATCGTCCCCCCCACCTGCATAAAACTTGACAGGACCATCCTGACAAAGAGTCTTTTGAGATTCAGTGAAGTTTTCATGGGTAAATTAGCCGGGCGGTTGGTGGCTATGCACGTGGCTGCCTGTCATTCAGCACCGTGGAGGCGGCAGCAGCGAGGATTGATGGATCACCGCACAGATGTTGTGAAACTGCCTTCCTGTGGGCATCGAGGTGTCATGCCCTGGTTTGCCAGGAGGCAGTACAGCAAGAGGACTAATCGCCATCTGTTTGTATCTGTACGGTGGATAGAGCGTTGTCCCCTCGCACGTGTGGGAATGCTCCGGGTGATCAGGTTTCCCCCCAACATGGATACACACTCATTCATTAATTGGCTGAAAACATCTTAACACTTTCCCATTCCAATGTACGTCATCAGTTTTTCTTCAGATTCTCTTCCGGTGATGTATGTGTACATCATCAGAACAGAACCGGAAGGAAAACTAAAATAACTGTATCGTTACCGAGACTCCCACAAGGCTATACGGTGAGGGGGTGCGGCACAGTTTGGCACCAGCTATCATAGAGTGCGGTCGTGTCACTACAGTTCTGTGCGGTGAGTACAGTGTTTTAAAAACAGCGTTGCTACGCCCCTCTAACTAAAGCTAACGCTGAGCCGCTCACACGTTCCGAGATTCAGCGGTGAACGGGAAAGGGTTCAAATAAAAACCGAACGTAGCGGCAGGACCTCCCTAAAAATGAGCCCTACGATTCGATGTGGTAAGTAAACCATTAATAAAACAAACATGAAGTGCAAACCAGTTGCCTACACGTTTCTCCGTGCAAGAGCGACGTGAACTTTGAAAGTCGAAGTGAACGACAGAGACGCTGGTTGCCCTCTGCTGGTGTTTGCGCTTTGAATGGGCCCTGGGCGAGGCCGACGAATGTTGAGGGGGTGGAGATGAGATTGAGTGCTCACCGAATCGAGAAGAGATTGGAATCCGGAAGTCGCATCGGTGGTATCTGTGGATAGAGGAGCACCACCGACACTCTTAGCCCGAGTGACCGCTGCGGGTGTATCAAACGCTTCGTGTGCCATTTAAAAAAAAAAAAGTTTTGCCGGCTGGTTTCCAGCCTAGACTCCTGGCTAGCTGTTGCCGCGCAAGCACGCGTGTGTGCGAGGTTGACGTCACCGGGCACATCTAAGCGATATCGTCACCCGAATCGCAGGGCGCTGAGCCGTGTACGTGACATTATGCCCGCCCACTATCCACCCTCAACCCTGGCTGTGGATCCACGGCGATCAAACTAACATCCTACTAGATTCAAAAACAGTTTTGCTGGCTGGCTGGATGGTCGGACAAGTCCACAGGGCATGGGGGCTGCTAGTTTGGTAATGAAGACACGTGCTAAATATTTTCAAGCCTTTAACTCAGCTCCCAAAACCAGTCTCTAAAACGGTAGTACAGTCATCATTATACGGCAACTCAAGAATTGCTTTTTGTATTTAATTTGTTGTCCTTCCCCCGCACTCGCGACTTGAGTACTATTATTGATTTCTTACCAGAAAATTATCTTTGCCGCATTCTTAAGTGTCATTTTATTTCATCTTGGGGCTGAATCGGTTTTCCCAAGGAACGCGTACTCCCAATTGCAAATCGTAAGTCAATGGGTAAAAAAACAGGGCTCGACAAATGGAATTTCACTTTACGGACAAAAGTATTAGGAACGTTTCGATTTAAAGCTTTCGTGACTGCAGGGATTCATCTTCTTGGTTCTTTCGGTAAAGTCACGTAGAATGGAAATAATAAAATAATAAAAATAAAACATAATAAAATAATTCTCACAACTCTAAGCTTAAATAGACGCTCCAAGCCTGGGGTGTGTCATTCAGACTCTGTCTTCACGACAGACCTGTTCTCCACCTGAGAACGGCTGCTTGCGTTGTGGCCGAAACGTCGTGAGAATTATTTTATTATGTTTTATTTTTATTATTTTATTATTTCCATTCTACGTGACTTTACCGAAAGAACCAAGAAGATATTAGGAACGTATCCGTTCGGTATATAATGGAGGGATGGCCAGGATTAAACGTTGGAGAACGTGACTCGATGAAGAGACAGCAGGCGGTCGCACCACGCGCCGCCGGCGTTTGGCGCGGCACTCACATATTGAAATTGTAGTGTCCCGGGTAGTTTGTGTGCAGCACAAACTTCTTAACCTGATGAGATGCCGCGTCAAATAGAATGTCCTGTGGTGGAAACGGGGGGCGGATGGGGGAGGGGGGGTACGCACACAGATGGCAGATGGCGTAAACTGCTTAGCCCGTCGCGTGGGACGGGTTTCATCCTTTCCCCTTCAGAGACGTCTGCAAGTTGCAGGGTGGTGGGTGCCCCGTTCACCGCCAAATCTCGGAACGCACAAGCGGCTCAGCATTAATTTTACTTTGAGAGGCGTTGCACCGCTGTTTTTATAAAGACATTGTGCTCGCCGCAGAGGTCCGTAGCTACACGACCATTGCACTTTACGATCGCTGGCACCAAAACAGCCACGTGCACGGCCATGTGCACATGTGTACGTCATCGGAACGGGAATCGGAAGCCAAATTGATGACGCGCATGCACGTCATCGGAATAAGAAAGGGTCAAGACGATCATCATTGGGTGTGTGCAGCGTGTGCAGCATGGAACGAGTCAATTTGTATTTGAGTGCGGAGGAGTGAGGCCTTCTAGTGGTGGTGGTGGTGGCAGTGGGCCGTGATGGACTTGAGTTTGTGAATTTCTGCTCGACAGCGAAGTTAGAGAGCACCCCCCTCCCCCACCCCCGTGGTGAGTGCTCAGCCAAGAGCTCACCACTCCCAGAGTGAAGTAATTGTAGAAGTAGTCGTTGCACTTGGAGGGCACCTGCTTGTGTGGAGACGCCGAATGAATTTTCATCTGATAAGGAGAACAGAGAGCGGGGGAGAGAAACCATCGTAAATCGCCCTTTCTCTCCGACAGGTGTCATATCATCTTCTTGGTTTTTTCGGTAAAGTCACGTAGAAGGGAAGTAATAAAATAATAAAAATAATAAAACATAATAAAATAATTCTCACGACGTTTCGGCCACAACGCAAGCAGCCGTCTTCAGGTGAAACCAGGTCTGTCGAGGCGACAGCGTCATATCTCCACAGAAATTGAATAATCCCACGAGCTGTAACGCGAATCAAGACCTGCCACATTGGAGTAATTCACCTCCGAGTCTACCTTTTAAACTATTTCAACTATTAAAACTATTTTGATTTAAACCTTTCGTGACTGCAGGGATTCATATTCTTGGTTCTTTCGGTAAAGTCACGTAGAAAGGAAAATTATAATAATAAAAGATATAGTTGAATAAATTTATTATTTTATTATTTATAAACTATTGTTTATATTACCGGGAAAAGGCCACTGAGCCGTTAGCTCTTACTTTAGAGATGACCTTGCCACACATGATAGTTCACCATCTCAGTGGCTGATATCACCACATGTGGGAATCTATAGTCGCAGCCAAAGCATCTGTGAATGTTTCTGAAATGTGGAGGGGGAAACCGGACACCAGGAGAGCAATCCACGCGACCACGAGGAGAGAGACACGCAAACTCCAAATACAGGTGTTAGGGTCGAGATCGTACCCACAACCTCCTGCATAGCAGGCGAGGTAGTTAACATTTCGCCACCGTAACAGGGGGAAATCGGTGTGCATCCATCTCCCTGGACCTGACAACGTAGTGCCAGCATCAGAGGTCGCAACCGGGTACCCGATACCCGTACCCTACCCGATACCCGGCTACCCGTACCCGGCCGGGTACGGGTACCCGTTTGCGACCCTGGTGCGGCCGGGTACGGGTAGGCCGTGAGTCACTGGTGAGTAACTGTTTGCCACTCATTTCCCAACGTCTTGTCTCTTCTCACAATTCAAGTTCCTAGAATCAACCCACCCGCGCCTGCAACATGGCTTCATCCCAGAGGTCGCAATCGGGTACCCGATACCCCGTACCCTACCCGTACCCGGCCGGGTACGGGTAGGGTACGGGTACGGCCGGGTACGGGTACCCGTTTGCGACCCTGGTGCAGCCGGGTACGGGTAAGGAATCAAAACCCGTTTGCGACCTCTGGCCAGCATGCGTCACCGCCGTGTGAAGGCGTAGGGGCGACGGGGGGGGAGGGGGGGCTCACCTTGTCCTCCGATTTGTAGAAGACCTTGTGGGGGCAGCCCAGGGCGGAGGACACTTCCTGGCAATGATCGCCAAAGCGCACGCAGCGGTCGAACGCCTGCAGCTTGGTCTCGGCTCGCATGACCGGGCCGCATCCTGAACGGTACGCACCGCGCGTCATGAGCCACGCGATGCTGCCGTGACGCCGCTGCCTGCCCCCCGCCCATCGCTCCGCAAAGACAGCACAGGAGGCGGACGAGCCGACGGCCGCCGCTTTCGCTTCGTACGGCACACACTAAAACTACACTTTTTTTTTTAACAGGTAAGGGCCACTGAGCTATGTAGGTCTTTTTCAGAAGCGACCTGGCCACAATTGATAGCTCAACAAAGTTGGCTCATCACGTGGAAATTTCTAGCAGCCAAATTCTCTACAAGCGTAATGTGTATTTTAAACGTGGAGGGAAAAACCGGAGGACCTGGAGAAAAATCCATGCCACCACGGGGGAGAAAAACATGCAAACTCCAAATACACAGACGTCAGGGTCGGGATCGAACCCACGACCTCCTTCATACCAGGCAAGACAGTAAACTACCATGGCCTATCGGTGAACAAACGAGATGTATCAGTTGTGCTTGCATAGGTGTATGTTTGTATATGCATGTGTGTTTAAATATATATTATTGCCATGGTAGTGGGGAGTGGTGGCGCAGTGGTTAGCGCATTACGCTACGAACCCGGCGACCTGAGTTCTATTAACGCTAATATTTGAACCAGTCCTGGGGCTCCCCTAGGTCGACTTAGCCTCAAATGAGTACCTGATGTCTCTGGAGAGACAAAGGCGGCCGAGTATGGTTCTGGAAACCGATCTCCTTGTGTGCCGGTGCTCGCTAACAGAACTTTCCCAAGAGAATCAGAGCCAGACTACTCGGATACTGGAGGAGAATATATTTCACCCGGGCAACAAGGGTGTGTTCCTAAATTGTAGCGCCATATCTCTGTCAATTGTGTCACTGCAAGAGGCCTGGTGAGTGGGTAGTGTTGTGAGCTGGAGAGTGAGTATTGTCCTGAGTCAGCTGGAAAGCGGTGTTGGTGAGGCGGGGTAATGCAGTGAGTGCATTGGTGAATGGGTAGCGCGGCGAGCTGGAGAGTGGCGCTAGAGTAGCGGTGGTGTACGGTGAGCTGTGTACGTATGTATGTTGAACTATTTCGCACCGTACGTAGCTAACCATGCTCATTGGAGGCGCGGGGAAGGATAACAAATAAAACACAAAAAAAGCACTTCTAAAGAAATGAGTTTTCAATCAAGATTATTTAAAGTGCGTGGCTCTAGTAGCTTCCTAATATCAGAAGGAAGAGCATTCCAGACGACCGCCGAAACGCAAATGAACGCGCGCGTTGCAGTAACCGTCTTTGTTCAACGGCCAGCCAGAAGCCGCCGCCGCCGCCGCCGCCGCTGCTAGCGAGGATGGCAGGAGCTCGCGTGACGGTGGTTTACGCTCCGTGCGGTGTCGAGCCCTTGCCTGTAGTCTGCAGTTTAAAGCGTAGACCCGTGGGCCCTGAACTGTCCCTGAGCACGTCCACACTCTCCGCGTACACGTTTCCACCGAAGCAGCTGAGCGGCATTAGGGGGGCCCTGGAGGGGTGGGGGGGGACGGCGAGTGAGGGGGGGGGGGGCACGGGTGGGTGAGGTTGCGAGAGACATTGACCAGAGCAGAGATGTTAAACCTTTACCGTTCCAAGACGCCTGCAAGTTGCCGGGTGGGGTGTCCCGTTCATTGCTAAATCTCGGGAACACGCAAGCAGTGAGCGTTCATTTTATTTAGAGAGGCGCCGTTCTTTTTAAAGACACTGCACTCAATGCAGAGAACTGTAACGACACGAATGCACTCTATGATAGCTGGCACCAAACTGTGCCACAAGTCCTCCCGCATGGGCTTTTACTTCCGATCCCGTTCCGATAGGCGGCCGCCTTTGTCTTCCCAGTGGCGATGTTTACACACTGCACCAGGTACTCATTTGAGGCTGAGTCGACCTCCGGGAGGCCCATGACCGGTTCGGATAATGGTAACTGGTGTTGACCGAGCGGGAATAGAAGTCGGGTCACTGGTTTCGTAGCGCAGCGCACTAACCACTACACTACTGCTCCCTATCGCGCACAGACACATGAACGCACGCACACACACACACCTGGTGTCCTGTAGCGAGTTCCCTGTGTAAATGTACATCTTCTCCACCGTGGCCCCATTGGGGATCTGCAAGGATGCGAGGCCATGCGCGTAGTGAGGCTGCAAAGGAAATGGGAGAGCAACCGGTGACGTGTGGCATGTGGCTGCAGGCAACTTCGGCGCGATGCTCCACAGCGCAAGGATCGCTGCCACGCAGAAGGGAAGTAATAAAATAATAAAAATAATAAAACATAATAAAATAATTATGTTTTATTATTTTTAATAAAACATAATGACTTTACCGAAAGAACCAAGAAGATGGATTCCTGCAGTCACGAAAGCTTTAAATCGAAATTTATAAAAAGTTTTAACTATTTTTCTTTTACCAGGTAAAGCCCACTGAACTATGTAGCTCTTTTTCAGAAGCGACCTCGCTATCATAAATGAAAAGCTCAACAAAGTGGTTTCTCATCACGTGTAAATTTATAGCAGCCAAATATTCTACAACGCATGTTTCTGAATGTGGACGGAAAAAAACGGAAGACCCAGAGAAAAATCCGCGAGGACACAGGCAAAACACGCAAACTCCAAATATACAGGTCGGGATCGAACCCACGACCCTGCCTAACAGGCGAGGTCGTAAACATCTCGCCACCGTGGCAACCCGGTGACCGCATTCAGAATCTGTCAACGGTTCCAGAAGTCGTCAGCCAGCGGAGATTTCGTTTCGGACGCACGGATTGGCATGCGCGGACGTAAAATAAAAATGCCGCAGCGTGGGTTACGTTCGCCCCCTTGTTTCTCGGCTACAAAGTAAAGGCGCAGCCCTGCAACTGCTCGCTCACGCCACTGCTGACGGGCCTCACTTCTCCGTGGCAGCCCCACTGTCTGGAATGCCATGATCCCACTGCACATTCACAGCAGCAGCAGAAGTGTTCAATCAACACCGACTTTAAAGAGATACATCTTCTTGGTTCTTTCGGTAAAGTCACGTAGAAGGGAAATAATAAAATAATAAAAATAAAACATAATAAAATACAATTCTCACGACGTTTCGGCCACAACGCAAGCAGCCGTCCTCAGGTGAA
>CM025666.2:1643903-1657262 GCA_014621495.2 Entosphenus tridentatus
CCCATCGTTCATCCCATCGTCGCCGGCCACTTTGTTCACCCCCTTGTCGCCCACCCCTTCGTTCATCCCATCGTTCATCCCATCGTTCATCCCATCGTCGCCCTTCCCTTCGTTCGCCCCATTGTTCATCCCATCGTTCATCCCATCGTCGCTGGCCACTTTGTTCACCCCCTTGTCGCCCACCCCTTCGTTAACCCCATCGTTCACCCCATCGTTCACCCCATCGTCGTCCCCATCGTCGTCCCCTGCCTTCACCCCTTCGGAGTCGACCCACGCGACAAACTCCGCCACCGTGGCGAGGACGTGACCGCACTCCGTCTCCAACTCGGGCTCCATCTCCGCCGCCGACTCGGCAGGGCGTCGCTTGGGCCCGACGCGGAACATGAGCCGGCGCTTGCCCATCGTGTCCGCCAGTGCCGCGGGGCTCCAGCCCATTGCCGGCCACGAGCGGGCGAGGTCAGAAAATACGGCCGGGCGACACAAGCGGAGGCGGCGGTGGTGACGGAGATCTCCCGGCGGCGCCTTTCCGAACAGCGCCTCGTGGAGGGAGGCTCTCGCCGGCGGCGCGGCTGCATTGGCTGCATCGGCTGCATCGGCTGCATCGGCTGCATTGGCGGCGGCGCCGGCGGTGGTGTCTGCGAAGTCGCAAATCGGGAACGATAGGGCGAGCGAGCGAGCGCCACGTGTTTTATTGGAGCGTATAAGAAAGCCGTTTCTGGTGTGGACCAATCAGTCGCAAAGACAACGGATGCATATAGATTATCGGAGCGTGTTTTGTTGTTGGCATGTTCAACACAAGTACCGTGTGGTTAATGCACACAGGATTCCTTGAAAGCGGATTCAGTTTGGTGTTTTTGTAATAATAGTCTCCGACGGCGGTGAAACTTTACTCATTCTTTCTTTATTAAAGCTTCTGGTTACAACCGACCTCTCCCTCCCTCTCGCGGATGGCGTGTTGTTCTCCGCGCGCTACGCTCACCCACTCTCCGCTGGCTGGCGGCGTGCTAGGAGCGGGCGGTGGCTGGGTGGACGAGCCGCCACGTGGTCGATGGAGATGACTGACGGGGCAGCAGCAGCAACGCGTAGCTCCTTCTTGAATCTTCAATCACCGACCTCGAAACGTAACGCTGCTCCCGCTTATATTCCGTTAGCGGGGCTAAGCTTGTGGGGGGGGGGTTCTGATGTGCCCGTGGGCACGGCGGTCAGAGCGCGACGCGGGACAGGCACACGCGGCTCTCCTCCAGCTCCAAGCGGCAAAATCGGCGCTGCCGGGCGAACGCCCGTCTCATGTCGGCGCGCCACGCTTCCACCAGCGGCGCCAGCGCCTCCGCCAGCCGCACGGGGACGCTGAACGAGCAGAGGGTGTGCCGGAGACCCGCGCCGCCGTCCGCCCCACCGCCTCCTCGGTCGAGCCCCCGCAGCTCGGCGACGGCGCGGTGGACCGCCAAGGGCTCGCCGTCCAGCGCGCTGCCCGTGCCGTCGGCGGGGTCGTCGCAGCGGAACCAGTAGCACACCGGGTAGCCCAGCAGCAGCCCGTACACGGTGCACAGGTTCCAGCCGGCGGAGAGCTCGTCCGGGATCGTCAGGAGGTCGTAGACGTCGCCCTCCCCACCGGCGTCTTCGCCCCGTGCCGCGTCGTAACATTTCCCCGCCCCGCCGTCGCTCGACGCTTCCCCCGTCAATTTCCCGACGTCGCTTCCCGAGTCGCCGTTCTCCCTCCCGTCACCGTCGTCTTCCCCCTCCCGGCCTCCTGCCCCGTCCCCTCCGTCCCGCTCCTCCGTTTCTCCGCCTCGTCCCGCTCCCCGGCGGCGTCGGTTCCGCTCGCGAGCCTCCAGCGCGTCGCACAGCGCCCGCACGTCGCCGCTCAGGCTCTCCAGCCGCCGCGCGTCCAGCGGCGCCGGCGGCCTCCCCGCCGTCACGTCCACGACGCCGGGGAGGCCGCGCGCGAGCCGCCCCCTCAGCGCCGCGGCCGCCGCCCCCGCCGACCCCACCACCAGGGGCCGCCCGCTCAGCTCGACGACGGCGAGGCCTCCCGGCGGCAGGTGGCCCAGCGCCGCGAGGCCCCGGGCGAAGGCCAGCACGCGCGCGGCGCTCGCCGCGGACGCGTCGTACACGAGGCACGGCTTGAGGCCGAGGAGCACGGCCGCGAGGTCGCGCGCCACTCCGAGCGCCGTCCCCGACGGCCCCGCCAGGCGGCCTAGCGTCGCCCGCGCCAGCGCACGCAGCCGGGGCCCTACTGATGGGGTCGCGACTTCGTCTGGTGACAGTTGGGGGGGTGGGAAGGAAATCGGACAGGGAAGGGAGGGCGAGGGAGGACGGGACGAGCCGGCAATCAGGAAGGTGACCCCCAGTGCTGCCCACCGAGCCCGCAAGGTCCCACAAGGCCCGGTTCGATCCGTCGCAGGTCAAAGTTCAAAGTGGTTTTGGGCGGGGCGCTCGTGGTACTGGTGGGCGGTGCCCATGGTGGAAACTCCACCTTCCCATGTTGGGGGCCAGTTCTCTCTTTTGAACCACTGTTGACTTCGCCAATGAAGTGGTATTTTATCCACCCCCGAGGGATGATGGAGCCGAGTTAACCCCCAACCTGGATTTGAACTCGCATCCCATCGCAGCCTCCGAGTAAAACCCCAACAACCACCCAGCTCAACCAACCAACACCGACTGGAGGGGTCAAGTATGGCCGCAACAACAAATCTCTCTGATCCGCGTGGCGTGGGAAGGCGCTCATGCAGCAGTGGATTTGGCAAAGGCGCTGTACATTCGTATTTATATTGCCGATATATTAGCTTGTCCAGTGCAATTAGCGGATTGTAATTTGTCATCAAAGAAAGATACTTGTCGGGCCTTTAGGCTGGAAAACAAGAATAGAATATTGAGCATTACCTACCATATCCAGTCTCTCTGCTCAAACGAGCACCAGGCGATTATCATCTCGGTAGGCGACATTGAACCAGGACTGTGGAAATTCCACATTACGACTGCGGCGGTGGTGGTGGTGGTGGTGGGGGGCCCAATTTAGCCGAGGAGAATCACCATTGACGCGTCACACCAGCGGTACGTACGTACGACCTTCGGTGACCTGTAAGTGACGAACGGGCCGAGTCAACCACCGACTGGGATTCCATCTCGCAAACCCTCCCGACACCGGTGACCCGGTTGAGTCCATCAACTTCACTGCACTCCGAGACCACCCCCCCCCCCCCCACCCCCCCCCCCCCCCCCCCCGGGATTGACCACAGGCGGCTCAAACCCCGACCCCACATTCAATGGGCAGCCGCCTCTCGATTGGCGCTGGCTCAGCGAATCCGATGTGCGGGGGAAGGGCTATATGTCCTCGGCACGTGCAGTGCGATGTTCAACATACATGCAGTTCGACATACATACATACATGCTATGAAAAACAAAAAGAGGTTTTACAATTTCTGGCAATAGAACAGGTGTGTTAACATGTTCAAAAAGCAAATAGAAACCTTTTGCAAGGAATCAAGTCTGCATTGACCACACGCAGTACTTGCGGTGAATAACATACATGTTCTGATAAGAATGTATGCATTGTCTTGAAACTGATTGGCCTACACCAGACAGCCTTCTTGATGGCCTTGTCTCCCCACTAGTTCTCAGTACGGATGCATTGGCACGGTTGGCTACGTACGGTGCAAAAGAAGTTCACCATGCACACATAAACAAGAGATCTTCATGTAAATAATAATAACTAATGTACGCTACGTCATTTAAACATCCATTCACAGGCGGCGCAGTGGACAGAGCCTCCGACTCAACACCCGCCAAGTTGAGAACTCGGGGACTGGTCGGGAGTGATGTTAAATCACTCTTCAACACACCGGTGGGTTAAAGTGGTGAAGTATTTGTCTTTTTTTACTGTTTGGCAGTGTCGGGGTGGTGGCAGAGGTCGCAAACGGGTTTTGTTTCCTTACCCGTACCCGTACCCGGCCGCACCAGGGTCGCAAATGGGTACCCATACCCGTACCCGGCCGGGTACGGGTACCCGTTCCCTACCCGTACCCTACCCGAAATGAGTGACAAACGGTTACTTACCAGTGACCCACGGCCTACCCGTACCCGGCCGCACCAGGGTCGCAAACGGCTACTCGTACCCGTACCCAGCCGGGTACGGGTAGCCGGGTATCGGGTAGGGTACGGGTATCGGGTACCCGGTTGCGACCTTTGGGTGGTGGTGGGTTACGACACATTTATAAATAACGCGATCTGACCCAAAAACGTTTATCATGAAGGATGCTCCCTCGTTATTCGCGATGAGGGATACGTTCCAAGCGCGCGCGTACGTACGTACAATGAATATTGATTCTGGTTCCGTGTCTTTGACGCGGCCATTGTGGGCCTCTTGGGAGAAACAAGGCAGCCCCGTGTGTTTTTGAAAGGCCGAGACAAACCTGTCCACGCAAATTCGGCGCAAGGAGGAGGGGTTACAGCGAGTCTGAGGGACGTCCCTTGGGGCCGAAATCCTAACGCCAAAGACTCCCCTTAAAAGCTAAACTGCAACACCCAAACCCGGTCCGGGTCTTGATGTAGAAGCCAACGTAAAGCAGTGGAGGTAGATTGATGATCCAGCGCTCGCCGATTCGCTCACATAGGCGGTCGTAGTTCACCTTCGCTGTCATTTTGATATCGCGACGACCGTGGTTACCGTTCCCACAAAAAAAACTTTTTTCAAAATTTATTGCCGTGGATTTCACACCTGATGATGATTGCTTGTGTTGCAATCGAAACGTCGTGATAATTTTATTGTTTTATACTTTTATGATTTTATTATTTCCCTTCTACGTGACTTTACCGAAAGAACCAAGAATATGATTCCCTGCAGTCACGAAAGAAGCTTTAAATCGAAATGTTGTTTAAGTTTTACTGGATAAGGTCCCACTGAGTTGCTACGTAGCTCTCTGTCAGAAGCGACCTTGCTACTATCGCAAATGATCGCAGCTCAACGGAGTGAGCTTATTATTATTCATCCTCAAAGCGTCGACATTTATAGCAGCAGCAGCAGGCAAGTACTTGACTCTTAAACGCACATTGATTATAAATGTGGAGGGAAAACCCGGAGGGATATCCACGCGGCCACGGGGAGAGATCAAGAGACACGCAAACTCCAAATATAGAGCAGCAGGCGTCAGGGTCGGGATCGAACCCACGACCTCCTGCACACCAGGCGAGGTGGTTAACATCTCCTAGCCACCGTGATGATGAGAGAGAGAGACACGCAAACTCCAAATACACAGCAGGCGTCAGGGTCGGGATCGAAGCCACGACCTCCTGCACACCAGGCGAGGTAGTCAACATCTCCTAGCCACCGTGATGATGATGAGAGAGACACGCAAACTCCAAATACACAGCAGCAGGCATCAGGGTTGGGATCGAACCCACGACCTCCTGCACACCAGGCGAGGTAGTTAACATCTCCTAGCCACCGTGATGATGATGAGAGAGAGAGTCAAGACGTTGTCAAAACGTACCCGCGTGATCACCACTGGACGTCGCCATCGCTGCACGGAGGTATCCACACCAAGGACCCCCCCCCGCCAGCACCAGGACCCCGCCCGGGGCTGTCCTCAGATATCGCCTGTCCTCAGATATCGCCTGATGGGAATACCGAATCGATTATTATTCGACGAACACAGATTTTTTTTTCTTTCAAATATATATTCTTCAATCATGGACTCGCGTGTATAAGAATATACTTTTCTATATGTATAAAAAAAATTGTAACGCAAAATTAAATGTTTACTGGTGTGGAATACTTTTTATTATTATTGGGTGAGTCACAATCCACGCCACTCCCCCCACCACTCGCCCAGATGATTCGACAACATTCTAGATTTGAAGCTTTCGTGACTGCAAGGATTCATACTCTTAGGTTTTTTCGGTAAAGTCACGTAGGTAAAAAATTACAATAATAAAATAATAATAAATGAAAATAACTCAAAATTTCGATTTAAAGCTTTCGTGACTGCAGGGATTCATCTTCTTGGTTCTTTCGGTAAAGTCACGTAGAAGGGAAATAATAAAAAAATAAACATAATAAAATAAAATAATTATTTACCTGAGGACGGTTGCTTGCGTTGTGGCCGAAACGTCGTGAGAATAATTTTATTTTATTATGTTAAAATTTTATTATTTCATTATTTCCCTTCTACGTGACTTTACCGAAAGAACCAAGAAGAAGAAAATAACTCAATTAAATCACGACGTTTCGGAGGCGACACAAGCTTCCTTCATAGGTGGGACCGTCACAGTAAATTTAGCTGTTGCCTCCGAAACGTCGTGATTTAATTTAGTTATTTTCATTTATTATTATTTTTTATCAATATTATTTTACCTACGTGACTTTACCGAAAAAAACCTAAGAGTATGATTCGATTGCAATTTTATATCTGGTGTGGACCAATCAGTTTCAAAGACAATGCATTTTATTATCAGAGTACATTTTTGTTGTTTTCATTCTGACCACAATTATCGTGGTTAATGCAGACGTGATTCCTAGTAAAAGGTTTCAGTTTGGCGTTTTAACATCTTAACACAACCGTTTTGTTGCCAGAAAAAAAGGGGAAAACCTATTCTCATTAAGAAATATATAATCGAGACTGCAATTCGCTCCAATAATCAATTCTCGGATTGGTAACATCTAGCCACGGTGGCTGTGAGATGTTAACTACCTCGCCTGGTGTGCAGGAGGTCATGGGTTCAATCCGGGGGGAGGGGTAGTGGGGGGTGGTGCGTCTTATAATCCGGTAACCAGAGCCGATTCCTGTTTGGGAATCGATTCCACCGCAAATCGATTTCTTTGAACGGGAAACGACGTCAGTCGCGTCGAATCGAATTCGTGACTCACGCCGAATCGCCGCTCGCAAGCGGCAGTCGATTTCTCGCGGATCGATTCCGCCTATCCCTCTTTCGTCGCTCAACTCCCAGGCCTCTCGGCGCGTCGGACTCTTGACTCAATCATCATCATCGGCATCAGCAACAACAACAGCAACAGCATCAACAACAACAGCAACAACAGCAACATCACCACCTTCAACAGCAGCAGCGACATCAGCATCAGCCCGGTACCCGGACGCGAACTTTTCTCGCATTGCGAGGGGGGGCCTCATCCTACGGGGCGCGGCCTCTTCGCTTCCGCGTTCGTTGCCGATTTCGACGGCCCTAAAGGCGCCGGTTGCCATGGGAACTCCGCTGCTAATTGGCGCTAATTAAGATGATTGGTGGTGGTGGTGGGGGTGGTGAGGGGTGGTGGTGGTCTCGGTTCGAGCCCGGGACCACCCGGGGTTCGTTCGTCTCGCGGTGTCCGAGATTGAGACTTCTTTTGAGGGGGGGTGGGAAGGCCGCATCCTACCCACTTGCCTGAGCGCCCTGCTGGGAAAAGTGATGGAAAAGCGGGGAAGGGGGGGGGGATGGGGGGGAGGCCGCATCCTATCCACTTGCCTGAGCGCCCTGCTGGGAAAAGTGATGGAAAAGCGGGGGGCGGGTGGTTGAGGAGGGGGGGTGGGGAAGACGTAACCGCCTTGACTGTTCGCCTTTTGTGGTTGTTCTCTGGTCTGACGCTGGTAGTGAGACGAGGCCATGAAGAAGGCTGCTACTGTCTCTGTCGCAGGCCAATCAGTTTCAAAGACGATGCCCACATATTAAAACACGCGCTCTGATTGTTATCGGAGCGTGTTTGCACGTTCACCACAACGACCGTGCGTGGTTAATGCGAGAACTTGGTTCCTTGCAAAAGCTGTCTCTTTTGTGTTTGAACATCTTAACACCTCAGAAAGGGTAAAACACATTCGTATTGTCTCATGCCTATGGCTTAAATCGCGCGGAATGCGCCCCATCTCGTGGTGTCCCCAGGAGACGGAGCCGAATCGAGTCCCCCCGTGGATGACGCTTTGAGTGGAACGACGTGGGCGGGCTTCGGTTGTGGGCAGCAGAGGGCGGTGTAGCAAAACATCCATTCTTCCGAAACGTCACGTAAATGTTGTAGTGGATTTACTCTCCCAACACACACCGGTGGTGCTGTACTAGTAACGAACTGGCCACGTTCTGTTTACGCGACACGACCATTGCTAGTTGGTTGTGTCGGGTGGTGGCGGGTTTAACGACAGTACTATTTACGCGATTCTAACCCTCCAAAACAACCTCTCATGGATCCATTCTTACCCCCCCTGCACTTCATACGCTCCCACGTCCAGGGCTCTGGACTGCCTCCGAACATCGATTCACACTTTGACCAGCGTGGGGGAAGTTTATGGGTGGGTGAAGTCAATTCTTTACGTGACAAACCTTACTAATTGGCTGTGTCGGGTGGTGGCAGGTTTAACGACACACATTTACGCGATTTATGGGGTTCGTGTTTAGCAGGCGTGGGCGCAGCGAGGTCCTCATCCAGCAGTGGATTGACAGAAGGGGGCTTCTGCGCAGAGGTCGCAAACGGGTTTTGATTCCTTATCCGTACCCGGCCGCACCAGGGTCACAAACGGGTACCCGTACCCGGCCGTACCCGTACCCTACCCGTACCCGACCGGTTACGGGTAGGGTACGGGTATCGGGTACCTGATTGCGACCTCTGGGATGAAGCCATGTTGCAGGCGCGGGTGGGTTGATTCTAGGAACTTGAATTGTGAGAAGAGACAAGACGTTGGGAAATGAGTGACAAAAGGTGACTCGCCAGTGACTCACGGTCTACCCATACCCGTACCCGGCCGCACCAGGGTCGCAAACGGGTACCCGTACCCGGCCGGGTACGGGTAGCCGGGTATCGGGTAGGGTACGGGTATCGGGTACCCGGTTGCGACCTCTGCTTCTGCGTAACTTGAGAAAGTGGACGGGGTTGGTGGGAAAGTGGAAGAGAGAAGCGAGAGAGGGGGGGAGGCAGGGGTTGAGTGTGGAGGTGGGAGAGTGGGGGAAATGAGGTGTCGGTGTCCCTGGAAAGGGAAGAAAAAGGATTTGCGAGAGGGGGAGAAGAGGAGAGGGGAGGAGTTAACTCCTCAAATGAGGACGAGGATGGAGACTGGGAGGCGGGAGGTTGCGGGGATGGGTTGGGGGTCAGGGATAGCCAGAGGGGGGGGAGAGGTTTAACCTGAGGCCGAGACAACTCGCCCACTGCCTCGACCAGTACGTGGCAACAATCGCTCATCAGAGCCACTGTCCCTAACCTCACCCCTCTAACCCCGAAACATTTACCCCATAAACCTTTAATCGTAATCCCTGATTCTAAACCAAAAGCTTCTAATCGTAAACCAATACCCCAGCCCCTGACCCACAAGCTGAACCCAAGACTTCAACAATAAACAATGACTACAATCCGTGTCGCAAATCTATGACACTAACTCCTAAATGCTATTCCTGACCCTAGACCGTAAACCCAAACCGTGACCCAAATTGTTTACCCTAAATGCTCTCATAAAAAATATTGAAATTCAGAATGTTGAAAAATGCTGGGTTAGAGCACATGAGATAACCTCACAGTAAAACTTTTAAAATCATCCTAAGAATACCCACACTTAAACTTTTGTTAAAACATACAACTATTTTTACATTTGACCAGGTAAGGCCGACTGAACTATATAGCTCTATATCAGCCCATATGTGGAAATATATAGCAGTGAAATACTGTAAACGCATAATTCTAAATGTGGAACAAAAAACCGGAGGACCCAGAGAAGAATCCACTCGATCGCGGGGAGAGAGACACGCTAACTCCAAATATACAGCAGCAGGCATTGTCAGGGTCGGGATCTAACCCACGACCTCCTGCATACCAGGCGAGGTAGTTAACATCTCTCCACCGCGCATCCCTCTCTCTGCATCTACAGGTCTCTGCGCCAGTCGACCGCGAGTTCGCCATGACCATCGACTCGCTGGGATTTAAGCCCTGGATCTTCGCGGTGCCAGCTCTGTGCTCTGACCTCTGCGCCCCCACCGTCCACCCGTGTCTCCCGTTCTATCTCCCACTGCGTTTCCCTCCCACCAGTGCCGTCATGGGGGGATTCTTCACGCGACTCTTCGATACCCTCGTGGGGAAGAAGGAGATGCGCATTCTCATGGTGGGGCTCGACGCCGCCGGCAAGACGACGATCCTCTACAAGCTCAAGCTCGGCGAGATCGTCACCACCATCCCCACCATCGGTAACGGAGCGCCGAGGGGTGGGCGGGCGATGCGTGCGGTAACCGCGGGCGTCGATTTTATCCAAAGTTTGCGACTCGAACCCCCCCGCCCCCGGGCAGGCCGCCCTGGTTACTATCGCTCGCTGCGTGCGCGCGTTGACCATGTCTGTGTCGCAGCGGATCTTAGAGGGTACTCCCTGACGTCGTTCGAAAACGAGCTGCAGGCCGTTCTGTGTGTGTCGGCAGCCTGGTCCGAGTTTGCTAAATTCAGAATGTTACTACTGCACACTGCGTGTGCGTGCGTTGACTGTGACGTACGCGTCCAGCGGACCTGAGAGATTTCCCTGACATGGCTCGAAATGACGGTAGGACGTTGTGTGTGTGTGCAGGCAGCCTGGTCTAAGTTTTCAAAATTCAGAAATTTGCTATCGCACGCTACGTGCGCTTGTTTACCGTGACGTACGCGCCGTCTGTGTCGCAGCGGACCTTAGAGGTACCCCCTGACGTCGTTCGAAAACGAGCAGTAGGCATGTGTGTGTCGGCAGCACGGTCCAAGTTTTCTAAGTTCGGAATTTCACACCGGAAAAGTCCTCCATTGGGATTGCACAAAGCAACATTGCCCCGTTGCTGTGAAATAACTGAACAGCGATGCAAATACCGACTGTACCAAGTGATTATTGTTATTATTAATAAAGACCATGTGGCTTTAACTGTGGGAGTGTCTACGCTCCCTTCGACCTGGATTTTAAATGTAATAATTTCCCCTCCTAACTGACTTCTCATTGGGTTGAATTCCGATAAATAACTAAGAAACGACTGTGACTTAAGAGACCGTTTGATGTCTGATATGACCAAAACACTGCACGTGTGCACACAATTCTGAAACCCGTTCTCCTGGACACGAGTCTCAACCAAGACTCCGATCCTGAAACCCATTCAGTAGCCGTAACTTTGAAAATAATTTCCCCGACTCTGTCCCAATGGCGATGTCGGCAACGGTGTCATGTGGCGGAGAATCCATCGGGATGTCTCGCGATGCAGCCGCAAAAACCCTTCCAAGCGAGAGAACGGCCCAAGGAATTGGACGTCTCAGAGCCACCTTTGAGATTGTTTTTAAGTGACTTCTAATCCACAAAAGTAAGCAATCCTCTTGGTTTTTTTAATGTAGAGAGACCGATGCAGGAAGGAGCCAAATTTTCTGCTTATTTATTCAATTTGAGTCACTATTTTGATTTGTGCGATTTTAAAAATGCGCGACCAACGAGGACCCAGCTCGTAAAGAGATGCTCCTTGCCTATATCATCATATCGGCAGCTTGCCGGCATTGATTCGAGCAAGCCTGACCCCGCTCATGAGACACTGCGTGTCGAAACCAGTGCAGAGTTTTGCTTGTATTGCATCAATGCTGCTGAATTTATGCACCCCCAGAAGGCCTTGCGTCCGATGGGTCGTGCACGAAATATTTTCATTTTTTGTTATATGGACAGACGGATATAAGGAGACAAATTGCTAAATTATGTTGAAAAACTAATCCAAAAGGTTAGGGCACGCCGCTTACGCACCAAGACTAATGTTCGTAAACACATTGTCCTGCGGAGGGAGCTGGTAGGAACGTTGGGTTGCTCGGTCAATGGCCAGGGTCAACGGCGGCGTGGTGTATTCCGCAAATATGGCCGACTGTGAGGGCGGGCACAAGCCGGCGTGAATAGGTTAAACGTTGAGTTTTATAAGGGCACCACGGGGTGACCAACCCCTCCCCACTCAGCCCCACCCTCCCCACCCAGTCCCTCCCCACCCTCCCCTCTCCACCCTCCCCTCTCCACCCAGCCCGACCCCTCCCATTTTTGGATGCACGACGGACGGACGGACACAATAATCCCCTGTGGGCTGGTGGAACCAGGTGGTTCCTACCGGTATACACCATAAACTATGGTGCGTGCGTGTGTGTAAGTGGGTCATGTGTGTGAGGAGCTGTGGTGTAGCGGTAGTGTAGCAGTTAGCGCTACGAACCCGGCGACCCGACTTCGATTCCCACTCACGGCCAACACCGGTGACGATTATCTGAACCGGTTCTGGACCCTCCCCTAGGTCGACCCAGCCTCAAATGAGTACCCGGTGTGATGTGTAAACCTCGCCACTGTGGAGACAGAGGCGGGCCGGGCGTGGTGTGGGCCACCCACACCCCCCTTGTGTGCCGTCATTCATAGGTGCTGCTCGCTAACAGCACTTGCCCCAACAGCCTGCTAAGGCTATACGGGGGGGATCTTTGTCTTTTTGTGTGCGCGCGTAGGGTTCAACGTGGAGACTGTGGAGTACAAGAACATCAGCTTCACAGTGTGGGACGTGGGCGGCCAGGACAAGATCCGTCCGCTGTGGAGACACTACTTCCAGAACACGCAAGGTTTCGACCAAGCCCTACGACCCTCCTCCCCTCGTTCGCGACGTGTCGTTGTTGTCGCCGTGATCGCAATCACAATCTTTTGCTTGGGCTGGAGGAATCTGACGAGCTACGCAGGTCTCCATCACGCAGATGTCCAGTTGGGGCACGGGGCCAGAAAGTTGCAACGACAATAGAAGAAGAAAAAAACCGATATGAAAGCAAAGTAAGCAAGTCACTAAATATAAATAAAGTACATGATTCCGAATTGCAAAAGTACGTCAATTCCTGCTGATTTTTCAACAATAAGTGCAAGCTTGAGCTAAGCAGCAAAACTACAACAAACAGCCCCAGGCCACGGCAAGACAACAACAATCCCTCAATAATGTTGAGGCTGCAATGAACATTAAAAATATTTCATTATTCAGTAAAAACATTTTTACGTCGCTACGAATCCGGTGTCCCGAGTTCGATTCCCGCTCGCGGCTAGCATCAGTGATATCCCGCACCTCCGATGAGCACGGTTGGCTACGTACGGTGCGAAAGAAATTCAACATACAGTGGTGAATATTGAACCGAATCTCGGCCTCCCATAGGTCGACTCAGCCTTAATTGAGTATCCAGTGCGGTGTGTAAACATCAGCAATGGGGAGATAAAGGCGGTCGGGCGTTGTGCTGAACCACACCGCCCCCTCGTGAGCCTTCATGGGTACTCGCTAACGGCACTCGCCCTCGGCAGCTTGTGCAGGCTACACCGAGGATCTTTGTGTGTCTACTCATGCTTGTGGGTGTACACGCTTATGCGGAGTAACTGCACGTGTTGGCGGGTATTCACGTGTGTGTTCACGTGTGTGTTC
>CM025666.2:1774344-1794758 GCA_014621495.2 Entosphenus tridentatus
TTTTATTATTTCCCTTCTACGTGACTTTACCGAAAGAACCAAGAAGATAGTCTAGAACAGCTGCAAAAGTCCAAGCCAGAAAAAAAAATGTTTTTTTTTGTTGACCAGTGTAATCACGGCACCACCGCATCACCGATCAGCGCGGTTGGCAATGTACGCTGCGAAATAAGTTCAACGTACATGCGCGTACACGCAAGGTTTGCGGGGGTGGGGGGGTTGGGGGGGAAAGGGGCCGTCCAGATAAACGCGAAACGTCGAACTCACTTTGGGCCAGGGGTTGTAACCACGTGCCAACGTGAGTCGCTAGCCTGACCCGCGAGATGCCTCTTTTTAAATCCTTTTTATTAAGTTCACTTGCGCGCTTGCTTGCTTACGACCGTGCAAATCTTTCGGTCGTTTTCTAACCCACTTCCCGTGATCCAATCGAGCTGACATTTTGCACACAGACTCGTTGTGCGTGACAATTAATGTTCGTGAACATTTTTATTTTCCAAAATTTTACACTTTTTAGGACAAAAATATTATATTTAATTACCAATTGCTTAATGCTGCCATGCAATCATCTGACCCATAGGTGGCAGCCATCTCAAGCCAGAGGACGAGAGGACTCTAGCCGCCACGCATATAAAGGATTTATAGCGAAAAACTTTGTTTTTACGGGTTAATTTTTTCGAGCCCCGAACAATCTTCACGGACCATCTTGATTCCCGTGTGGCTTTTCGAACGCTAGACTCGGCATCGGCGGAGCTGATGTATCGCAGGAGACCGCCCCCCCCCCCCTCTTAGCGTGCTTTGAGCGTTGGCAATGATTATAAAATGAAGAAACAATCGTCACGGCACCAACCGATAAGTGGGGTTGGCTATGTACGCTGCGAAAGAAGTTCAATGTAAGCGCAAAGCTTGCGGGGGGGGGGGCAGCCGAGATGGAACGTTGAACCAACGTTGGGCCAACTGCTTATACCACGTGCCAATGTTCGCGGATGATTTGACAGACACGCGAGACGTCTCTTTTTCGAGCCCCGAACAACCTTAACGGACCTTTCGTTTCGGCATCCGCAGAGCTGATGAACCCGTAGCAGCCATACTCGTTGTTTCTTTCGGTAAAATCACGTGGGTATAAAATAAATACATTAGATCACGACGTTTCGGGCGCAACGCAAGCGTCCGTCATCAGGTGGGACAACCACAGCAGGAAAACAGTTTGCTGATGACGGACCGCTTGTGTTGCGCCCGAAATGTGATTTCATTTATTTTATTTTCCTACCCACGTGACTTCACAGTAAATTTAGCTGTGACGGTTCCACCTGATGACGGAGATTTGTGTTGCCTCCGAAACGTCGTGATTTTTATTATTATTTTATTTTATTTCTATAATTACTTTTATCAATTTTAATTTTCTTTTTTTCCTACGTGACTTTACCGAAAAACCTACGAGTATGAATCCTTGCAGTCACGAAAGCTTCAAATCTAGAATTTACCGAAAGAAATACCAAAGAGGATGGATCCATGCAGTCACTAAAACTTCAAATCTAGACTTTACCGAAAGAAATACCTAAGAGTATGAATCCTTGCAGTCACGAAAGCTTCAAATCTAGATTTTACCGAAAGAAATACCAAAGAGGATGGATCCATGCAGTCACGAAAACTTCAAACCGTGGCAGCCACCCTTACATGCTTTGAGCGTTGGCAACGATTGCGTTTAAAATCGATGAGAACAATCACGGCACCACTGCAAAATCTTCTCAAGGGGGATGGGGGGGGAGTGTTTCCCCCTCTGCCAAAATACTTCACGGGGTTTATTTTAATAAAGTGGCTATTTTTATTTCGATACACAACATGGCAAGAGGGCCCCCCCCCCGCCACCCGACATCATCCCCTCCTTTGCAAACACCACAAATCCACACAGTTGGCATCACCAAATACACATGTTCTCTAAAAAAACAACAACAGCAGCTACTGCCGCTGAGGATTAACGCCGCCAGGACAAGTTGCCGTCTTCTCCGAACTACTTAAGCGGTTCCAGAAAGTAAGACGCGAACAAAAAAAACCTCGTGCCTCCCCCCGTGTCGGTAAAGTTACTCGGTTCTGTAATAGACTGTGTCTGTCAACGAGCAGCAACAGCAGCTATGAAGGCCGACACGGCACACGAGGGGGTGGGTGGCCAACACCACGCCCGGCCGCCTTTGTCTCCCCAGGACGGTTGTGTTTCGATTTAAAGCTTTCGTGACTGCAGGGATTCATCTTCTTGGTTCTTTCGGTGACGTCACGTAGAATGGAAATAATATAATAATAAAAATAAAACATAATAAAATAATTCTCACGACGTTTCGACCACAACGCAAGCAACGAACTCCTCTTGATATGCAAATTATTTTGTCAAGGCGCTCTTCCCCCCTCCATCCCAGCTTAAATAGACGCTCCAAGCCTGGGGTGTGTCATTCAGACTCTGTCTTCTCGACAGACCTGTTCTCCACCTGAGGACGGCTGCTTGCGTTGTGGCCGAAACGTCGTGAGAATTGTATTTTATTATGTAAATTTTTTATTATTTTATTATTTCCATTCTACGTGACTTTACCGAAAGAACCAAGAAGATGAATCCCTGCAGTCACGAAAGCTTTAAATCGAAACACAACCGTCCTGTTCGCGGTTGTGGTAAAGCAGCAACATCCAGCCACTGCGCCCTGCTGCCCAGATCAGCCGCCGCACGTGCCCCCATTGACCCTGCGAGTGTTTAAACATCTCGCGGGCTCACGGTCTGGCCAATGGTCCCCCTGGCTTTCAGTGCATGCTCGTGAGAGTTGAAGACAGCATCGTGCCGTAACAATGTGCCACCCCCAAACTGGCTGTGAGAATGTAATCGCTACATCCCCCCCTCCCCACTCATCAGATATGAGTAAATTTTGTCCGGAAATAAATCAGTCGACCACTGAACATGATCCTTCTTCTTTCTCTTTGTCTTGAATCCACTTGGATCTGAATCGCGGGCGTTCTTATTTTGGTTCATAATGGAGGTTTTTTTGTGGTTTATATCGCGTGAATATGAATGTGTCAGTAAACCCACCACCAGCACCACCCGACACAGCCAATTAGTCAGGTTGTGTCTCGTAAACACAACGTGGCCAATACGTTACTAGTACAGCACCACCGGTTGTGTGTTGGAGACTAAAACCCATGTCAACATTTACAATTGGAGTAGCCGTGACGTTTCGCCGGTAATGACAACAACAACAACAGCAGCAGCATCAGGAGACAGCCACAGAGTTGTGGTAGAAATCCTCCTTCTGTTTCGGTCTTAAATAGACGATGGGGGTGGGGGGTAAATATGATGTCATCACTTGTGAGCCAATCAGGTGCGAAGACCAGAGGAGGGGGGGGAGGGGCTTAATTATTATGGCTAATAATAATAACCTCCATTATTGATATAAAAATTACAATGGATATCCTTCATCAGACCCGACTGCAGAGTTAGGTGGGTCATAAAAACCTGGACTTATCAGCGTATTACTTTTTTTTAATTTGAGGACATGAGTTTCTGACCGACCAGGTTTGGAGGGGAAGTCAAAGGCCCCCACCTAATGTTGTCAGGGTCTAGGATTGGCATTCATCGATCCATGTTGGGTGACCAAAAGCGCTGGCAGCCTTCCCCAAGGTATGGGAAGATCTTGAAAAAGTAGGCCTTGGCATATAAAAACTAAACTACCAAACGATATTTTTTTTATTTTACCAGGTAAGGCCCCATTGAACGAAGTGGCTTACCACGTGGCAATGTATAGCAGCGGCCAAATACTCTAAGCGCGTGTTTCTAAATGTGGAGGGGGAAAAAACCTGAGGTCCCGGATAAATAATCTACGCGAACATGGGAATGGAGAACATGCAAACTCCAAACATACAACAGGCCTTAGGGTCGGGATCGAACCCACGACATCCTGTAGACCAGGCGAGGGAGATAACATCTCGCCGCCATAGGCCCAGTGCCCGGAGTAGACTTTGACTTTTCAGCTGATCTGGCATCAACGTGGGTCAAGGCGTTTTTTTGCGTCCGATCTGCCCATCCATCCGTAACGTGGGAGCGGGTTGTGGAGGGAGGATTTTAACTAGCACCAAGATGGTACGAGCCTGCGTTATGAAGTTGTGCCACTGACGGGGGGGCGGGGGGGCTCGCGCCATTCAAAAACAATTTGAATTGAGCGAAGGGGTTACCGAACCTTTGGAGGCCCTACCGGAGCAAAGGAGGACTTTGCAAATGAGTAAACGCGCTTTTGGCCCTGAAGCCGAGTTGGTGTTGTGCAGCCATGCAGGTGAGAGGTCAACGACCGACCAAATGAATGAACCGAACGATTGAACGAAGGAATAAATGACCGAACGAATGAACAAGCGAGCGACCGCCCGACCGAATGAATAACGACCGAACGAACATCGTGAAGCACGTCCACTCGTCAAACCCCCCCCCCCCCGGCGAGCTGGCCCCCCCCCCCCCACCCCGAGCCGTCTTGTCACCTGCCTCTCTCTTCCTTCCGCAGGTGGCCGCTTCTCTGCGCGGGTGACCTGCTGCCCGATTAGCGCGCGTCCCGCCAGCAGGCGCGCCGCCAGCGCCCCCGTGGCGGCCGTGCTGCCCATCCACGGCCCCCCGCGGCGGCCGCAACGCATCGGCCGCCCGTCGGTGCGGCCGCCGCGCGCCGCGCCGATGATTTCGTGCGGCGTCTCCACTTGATGACTCATTTTGCGTGTTTGTTTTGCCAGGTGTAAGGGCCCAGCCTGAGCTACGCGTGGCTCTTTTTCGGAAGCGACCTGGAGGGAGAGGGGGGGGGCTATCGCAAATGATCGTGGCTGATGATCATCATCGTCGTCGTCGTCGTCGTCATCATGTGGAAATGTAAAGCGGCCAAATAATCTAAGTGCGTGTTGATTCCACGGGGAGAACACGCAAACTCCAAATATACAACAGGTGTCAGGGCCGGGATCGAACCCACGATCTCCTGCACACCAGGCGAGGTAGTTAACATCTCATAGCCACCGTGATGATGATGAGAGAGAGACACGCAAACTCCAAATATACAACAGGTGTCAGGGTCGGGATCTAACCCATGACCTCCGCAACGCGAGGTGAGGTAGATTCTAAAATGTGGAGGGAACAACTGGAGGATAAGCCACTTTGTTGGGCTATCATTTGTGATAGCCAGGTCGCTTCTGAAAAAAGAGCTACACAGCGCAGTGGGTCTTACAATTAAACGTAGGTTCATAGTTTTATCAGCTTCGTTTCTAAACCTCGAGTTCCAAGCGGGACCGGCATGCGACGTTGTCGTTGTTCCCGCGACTCACTCGATTGCGGCGTCTCACGCGGTCGCTGTCGACACATCCGCGTGCACGTTTGAAGTGTTCATCTGGATGATGCGTCACCAGCCACGATCTATCCTGCAGTCACGAAAGCTTTAAATCGAAATCTATCCACCGTTGCAAAGCATTATGACCATTCGCGCATTAAATACTGCCCTGCTGTAAGCATTGTAAAAGTCGGTCTAACATTGTCACGTGGTTAATACCCCTGGCCTAAAGTTGGTTCAACGTTGCACATTTACCTGGGCTGCCCCCACTCCCCCGCAAAACCTTTAATGTACATACGTACATTGCAACTTCTTTCGCACCGTACGTAGCCAACCGTGCTAGGCGGAGGTGCGGGGGGGGGACAACAAACTAAACACAAGAAGCAGTTCTAAAGAAATGAGTTCGTCAATCTAGATGATGATTTAAAAGTGCACAGCTCCAGCGGCTTCCTGATATCGGAAGGAAGAGCGTTCCAGACGGCCGCGGAAGCGCATCTGAAAGCGCCGTCTTTGTTCGACGGTCAGCCAGAAGCCGCTGCTGCTGCGAGGATGATCCCAGAGTTCGCGTGATGATGGTTTATGCTCCTTGACGAGATCGGCAGCAAGGCATCACGGTTCATTTGCGGCAAGCCCTTTGCGCGTGCCGGGCTTAACGCCAGTGCCGTGGTGAAGACAAATCTCAGACGACGGGTGGACGCAGAGCAAGGTACAAAAACAAACAGATAAATACTTTACTAGTTTGCAATGATCGGTCGCGACCAGTCGCGCGATACATCTCCGTGACCCGAGCGGCGGGCTCCGTAACAAAGCGAACGCGTTCGGCAGCCCAGCGTGGACGAGCTACTCAGCTGGGCTCTCGGCGTCTCTCGCTCTCATTCTCGCCCTCTCATTCTCGCTCGCACGCGCAAACCCGAACGCTCACGAGCCCCAACCACACACGCACTCCCGCGCACGCCCAGGCGGACAAAGACCGGCGCCACCGTCACCGGCAACGCGTTTACTGCGGGGCGACTCGGGTTGGAACGGCGACGCTGCGACGTTGAATCGCAAGCGCGCTCTGATGTCGATTGCATCCTCGTGGCGCACGGCAATCAAGAAGGTGCTGCTGAGCCTCACTGGGTAAGAGAGATGGAGGTGGTGATGCGATGCGTATTTTTTTTACTTTAATAAATTTGCGATTGTGGGCACACGTGGCCTCCTCTCTTTCGAAACGTCATGGGCGTCTTTTGACGTCCAACGTGACGCGAACGGGCGTGCGGTAGGGGTCACGGTGAATGCACCCGCACGTGGTATTGACCAGGTTGGTCCACAGGGCCTCCCGTCGCATGCTTCTGCAATAAGCTTCACCCCCGAAAATCAGAGCGGCCAATGAGCAGCCTTGTTGCAAACTCTGTATTGAGCGGCGGTTGGTCTACTACCTTTGGGCAGCCACGTGACCTCTCCACCTGTGGTTGTGATTGGAAGCTGCTCGTTTCGCGTGCCAATGTGAAGTCTGGCGACGTTTGAAGTGTGGATTTCGAGGTCATGAAGCCCTTCAGTAGCCTCTGCCGGTGGTCGTACTCAATTTTAAAATGTGGGGTTTACCCTCCAAAACACCGGTGTGTTGTACTAGTAACGAATTGGCATGTTTTGTTTACGTGACAAATCTTGCTAATTGGCTGTGTCGAGTGGTGGCGGGTTTAGCGACACGTTTATATTTACTCTATCGAACCCAAAAACCTCTTGTGGTTTGGTTGGGCCGTCAGTGATGTTGCCCGTGAGGTGGCGGTGCTTAGAGGCGGGGGTTTGGCACCACTGCAGTGACATTGGAACCTGACATTCCCATTTGTCTACTCGAGGGGGTCGACAGCAGCTATCGGATTGGTCCAGATTTGGGCAACTTTAGACTTAAAACTAATTTTAAATTACAAAACAAAATGGCCACAGCAACCATTGCTGCCGCCATTGCCCTAACATTGCACTTTAGCATATCATGGCCTTAGATCTCACCCAGGTTGCGTTCAAAGGGCAGCGCGCAGCGCTCCAGAGCGCATTGTTTCTTGTCTCTTGAACGGCCCTGTGAGCAGCATCCCAGAGCGCACCGTCGTACAACAGCAGCCAAGGGGTCCGTGGAGCCGCCTAAGAATGAGCGTCGTTTTTTAGGTGGGCCGAGTCACAACCCAGCCAATGGGAGGAGGCGATTGGCCTGGGCTCGTGGACGGGGGGGGTGCGCGAGCGCTCATTGGCCGAGCGTGCACGTGACGTCACAACGCAGCGGCTCGTTAAAGAGCGCCGCGTGGCAGCGCCAACGCAAGGGCGCCCTGCCCCCCGCCCGCACCCCCCCCCCCCCCCCTTTGTTCGCATTCCCTCGCCTTAATAGCTCCGCTTCAGTAGGTGCCATGAACGACCGGAATATTTTTTTTTACAAATAAGAGCCTTGTGTATATATAAAAATATATATATATATATATAAAATACTAGACCTGGGATAAACGGTCACAATTTGGGGGGCGGGGCGTGGAGGCGCCATTTGATTCAAGAAGCGATTCTTTTGCGTTCACTTTTCACCGTCTCGTTTGTCAGCGTTTCCCATTTCGTCCCGTCCCGTTTTGTGCGAGCGTCAGTTCGCCCCGGTTTGAAGGGTCAAAGGGGACGACACGGAGCAGGGCGTTCCCTTGGACGCCTCCGTGACTCCACCGTCCCTCCCTCACACCCCGACCGTTCCGATGCCCTGCTGCGGTCTAGCCACGAAACGGGGACGTCCCCGGTGGCAGCTGTCCCTGTGCGGCACTGGGTGCTCGCAGCAACGGGCCTGTAAATACATGGGCATTAGGAGAGGGTGGGGGTGGGGCAGGGGGTCGACGTTGCGAAGTAATTTGCGAGAAATGTATCAACCGTGGCAAAATTGGTGTAAACGTAAGGCTGTGGTATAATTTGCATCGATGGGAATCTATTCTAAACTATTACATTTGTTTTTATTTTAACACATAGGTATTTAGCAGAAGCCAAATGATAGCTCAACGAAGTGGCTTATCATCATCATTACCACGTGAGCGGACAAATAAATGGATTCTAAATGTGGAGGGAAAAACCGGAGGACCCGAAGAAAAGTCCACACTAACCACAGGGAAAGAGAGATTCTCCAAATATACAGCAGGCGTCAGGGTCGGGATCGAACCCACGACCTCCTGTGTACCAGGCGAGGTAGTTAACATCTCCTAGCCAACGAGATGCTAACTACAATTCGGTGCACATATCGAGAGCGTAAGAATCGGACTTCGAGAAAACATTTTTTTGCCGCTACTTAAATCAAACGTCAACCGCCCCCCCCCCCCCCATTCAACCGCCCCACCCTCACGTGGTGAAGATGGGAGTCACAGGACGGAGTGAGGACGTAGGAGGGAGAGGTGAGAGGGGTGATGATGGTGGACGGGTGGGTGGGGTGGATTAAGTGCTTCGTGTCGACGATAGTGCTGCCACGTCGCGCGGGCTTGATAATAATTACAACAGCGACGACGACGACGACAATAATAATTATACACGTATTATAATAACAATAAGGTTCTACGGAATGTACGAGGAATGTTCATTGCTACGTGGATTTGCTCTTGCCTGGAGCTGCGTTACCCCCTTGGCGGAGTGGAATGTCAGACGGCAAGTTGGGGAGAAGAGGTGGCCAACGGGAAGGAGAGTGTCCGTGTGCGTGTGCTCGCTAACAGCACTTGCCCCCAACGGTCTATTAAGGCTATACGGGCGATCTTTGTTTTGTGCGTCTAAGGAGCGGTGGAGCAGCGGTTAGCGCACTGCGCTACGAAGCCGGCTACCCAAGTTCGATTCACGCTGACGGCCAACCCCGGTCATGATTATCTGAACCGGTTCTGGGCCTCCCCTAGGTCGACTCGGCCTTTAAATGAGCGGGCGCTGTCGTGTGTAAACGTCGGCACTGGGCGCGCGTGGTGCTGGCCACACCATCCCCTCGTGTACGGCCTTAACAGATGCTGCTCGCTAACAGGCACTTGGACCCAATAAGTCTGTTCAAGACTACACAGGGGATCTTTGTCTTTGTGTTGTATCTGCGAGTAAGTGCGTGTATCTGCGCGTGCGTGTGTGTGCGCTGCCAGCGGTAGCGTGATGCGGTGGTTCACATACACAGCGCCACAAACACAGCAAAACAGGGTTCGATTCCCAGCCAGGGTTCGATTCCCAGCCAGGGTCCGACATCCAGCCAGGGTTCATGACCCATCCAGGGTTCGTTACCCATCCAGGGTTCGAAACCCATCCAGGGTTCGTTACCCATCCAGGGTTCGTTACCCATCCAGGGTTCGAAACCCATCCAGGGTTCGAAACCCATCCAGGGTTCGCAACCCATCCAGGGTTCGAAACCCATCCAGGGTTCGTTACCGAAACCCATCCAGGGTTCGTGACCCATCCAGGGTTCGTTACCCATCCAGGGTTTGATACCGAGCCCATGGCGGCTTAAACCGGTGCTCGTGGCTCTGCAATTCTGCACGGCCGGGCGGCGGCCGGGGTGGTGGGGTAGGGGGTGGTGGATGGGGGGTGGTGGATCTTAGTGAACGGTCGCCGCGGGACTTCAGAACTCGGTGGCGGGAAGGTGGAGTCTCGGCGCGAGCCGAGCGGTGCCGTCGGCGCTGCCCGGCACCACCACCACCAGCTGCTGCTGCTGCTGCTGCTGCAAGCGCCGCACGTGGCACGGGTGGCACAGGAGGTGTCCCGCCAGGGGGTAGCAGCGCCGGGTGGAGCCGTCGTTGAGTGGCAGCCCGCAGTCCTGGGTGGTGGGGGGAGGGGGTTGGGGGTTAGGAGGTCGGTGAGGGGCGGGGTGCGGTTGAGTCAGGGGGTGTGGGGTACGTGGGGGTCACGGGGTCGGAGAGGCGGTGGCGGGCGACGGGATATGCGAGGGGCGCCGTGCTGGCTAGGAGATGTTAACTCCCTCGCCTGGTCTACAGGAGTTTGTGGGTTCGATCCCTACGCCTGCTATATATTTGGAGTTTGCGTTTCTCTCTCTCTCATCATCATAATCATCATCACGGTGGCTAGGAGATGTTAACTCACTCGCCTGGTCTGCAGAAGTTCGTGGGTTCGATCCCTACGCCTGCTGTAGATTTGGAGTTTGCGTGTCTCTCTCTCATGATCATCATCATGGTGGCTAGAAGATGTTAACTCCCTTGCCTGGTATACAGGAGGTCGTGGGTTCGATCGCGACCCTGACACCTGTTGTATATTTCCCATGGTCACGTGGATTTTTCTCCGGGTCTTCCCGTTTTTCCATCCACATTTATAACCAACATCACGCGTTCAGAGTATTTGGCTGATAGAAATTTCCACATGATAATAATGACAATAATCCACTTCCTTGAGCTATCATTTGTGATAGCCATGTCGCTTCTTAAAAAGAGCTGTATAGCTCAGTGGGGCCTTACCCTGGTGAAATACAAACTAGTTCATAGTTTAACTCAAACTCGCTAAACTCCCAATCGGCAGGTCACGAGGTCAAATCCCGGCAGGAGAGCGAGCTCAGGGCATCGCGCATTGACGGCTAAAGATCGCTGTGTGGGAACTCAAACAGTGGACTTTCCTTGGACTGTGAGATGAAGAAAAGAGTGAAGGGGGCGAGCGAGGAGACAGAAACACAACGGGAGACACTCCGCTTCCAATTGTGCTTTTAGCCACCCGGTGCTCTGCTCATTGTTAATAATACTTTTTAAAATTTAACTCGAGGTGAGGAGCTCTCTCACCTCGCAGTGGTAGCACTCCACGTGGTAGTCTCTGTCCATGGACACCACCCGGATCGTCTCCTCCGTACCCTGGACCCACAAAGACAAAGATTCACCCCCTGCGCCTCGCCGTGTAGCCTCAACAGACTGTCGGGGCAAGTGCCGTTAGCGAGCTGCAGCAGCAGCAGCAGCTACGGTGGCTGGCGCTGCGCACGGTGTGAGTGTGGTGGGCGCGGTGAGCGGCGAGCGGTGAGCGGTAATTGGTTAGTGCCAATCCGTGAGCGGTGAGCGTGGTGCGGTGAGCAGCGAGCGGTGAGCGGCGAGCGGTGGGTGCCAAGCCGTGAGCGGTGAGCGTGGTACGGTGAGCGGCGAGTGGTGAGCGGTGAGTGCCAAGCCGTGAGCGGTGAGCGTGGTGCGGTGAGCAGCGAGCGGTGAGTGCCAAGCCGTGAGCGGTGCGCGTGGTGTGGTGAGCGGCGAGCGGTGGGCGGCGAGAGGTGGGCGGTGAGTGCCAAGCTGTGAGCAGCGAGCGGTGAGCGGCGAGCAGCGAGCGGTGAGTGCCAAGCCGTGAGCGGTGAGCGCGGTGCGGCGAGCGGTGAGCGTGGTGCGGTGAGTGGCGAGCAGCGAGCGGTGAGCGCGGTGCGGTGAGTGCGGTGGATCTCACCTGAGCGGGGAGGATGGGCCCGCCGCAGGCCGCACACTTAGGGGCAAAGGCCCTGTTGGGACAACAGGGGCAGCAAGCGGCAGCAGCAACAGCAGCAGCAGCAACAACAGCAGCGGATGTTGTTTGTCGTCATCGTCATGCTCGGCCGTGATCTATCCACTGCTGGACGCGGGCCTCGCCGGGCCGCGTCTCACAGTCTCGGCGACGCAACAATCCGCGTCGAGGATTCAGCCCACCGGCTGGTTTCATCGCTCCATCTCTACGGTGGGATGGCCTCTTCAGCGCGCTCCCTGGCTGGTGTTTGGGGTAGCGCATGTAGGCGTAGTGCCGGCCACCCATCACCCTCGTGTGCTGTGGTCGACTTCATAGGCCCTCCCTAATAGCACTGTGCCACTATGTTCTGTGCAAGGCTATACGGGGGATCTTTGTCTTCGATAGGGCATGCTGGTGTAATGGAAGAAGTTACTAGTGGTGCTAGTGTACATAGGTGGCAGTAGTGCGAGCTGGTACCGGTGGTAGTGTGGGTACCGGTGGTAATGCGGGGCCCGGTGGTAGTGTTGGGGGCCCGGTACCGGTGGTAGTGTGGGTCGATACCGGTGGTAGTGTGGGTTGATACCGGCGGTAGTGCGGGTACCGGTGGTAGTGTGGGTACCGGTGGTAGTGTAGGCCCCCGGTGGTAGTGTAGGTACCGGTGGTAGTGTGGGTACCGGTGGTAGTGCGGGCCGGTACCGGTGGTAGTCCCGCACGCAGTAGATCTTGTTGGCGACGTCGACGGTGAAGGGAACGCCGTCCAGGCACTCGTTGCACACGACGCAGCGGAAGCAGCCCGGGTGGTAGGCCCGGCCCAGCGCCTGCAGGATCTGCGAGGGCCACGCGGGCATTCGATTGGGGGGGGCGGGGGCGAAACATCGGACATGGGAGCCGGACGACGTGCGGCACGACCCGCAGTTACGCTCGCGCAATACACTAGCGACACACACGCAACAAGCGCTCATGAACAGTCCGATCCACAGACTGGCACACACAACGCGAAAGATCCCCTTGGGGCAGACCGGGAGCAGCACCTATGAAGGTCGGCACGGCGCACGAGGGGGTGGGGTGGACAGCACCACGCCCGGCCGCCTTTGTCTCCCCGCCGACGATGTTTACTACGCACCGCACACCGGGTACTCATTTGTGGCTGAGTCGACCTAGGGCGAGGCCCAGGACGGGTTCAAGTAATATAATTAATCGTCACCGGCGTTGGACGTGAGTGGGAATCGAACTCGGGGTCGCCGGGTGGTTCGTAGCGCAGCGCGCTAACCGCTGCGCCACCGCTCCCCCCCCCCTCACACACCTGGCCCCCCACCCCCCGACCCACTGCTCACCATCTCCATGACGAGGTGTCCGCACACGAAGCACTTCTCCGCCGACTGCTGGAAGCCCGAGTACTGCGCGGAGCGGGAGGCACGTGGCACGCGCTCGGTCAGAGGGGCGGGGCAGGGCGGGGGGGGCGGAGTCAAGTAATGACGTAGAGACGCCGCGACGACGCGGAGACACGGCAGCGACACGCTGGGGTTAGTGGCCACCGGCGTGCGTCACTGTGTCTAGTGGTACACACCAGTAGTGTACACACTGGTGTGTTTACACACTGGTGTGTTTACACACCGGTGTGTGTACACATCGGTGTGTTTACACACCGGTGTTTACACACCCGTGTGTTTATACACTGGTGTTTACATACTGGTGTTTACACACGGGTGTTTACACATGGGTGTTTACACACTGGTGTACACACCGGTGTTTATGTTGTTTACACACTGGTGTGTTTACTCCACTCCCTTGCACCGGTGTGTATACTGGTGTGCAGCAGTGCGGTGTTTCCACCAGTCGTGTGTACACTGCTGTACACAGCAGTGTACACACCGCTGTTTACACTATGGGTATGAGTACACACTGCTGTTTACACTATGGGTGTGAGTACACACTGACCGGTGTGCGTCAGTGTGCACACACCACACTGCTGCACACAGCAGTGTACACACCGGTGTACACATGTACCCTGCTTAGCACAGTTAATAAGTTCAAGATATATACGGTACATTATGGCAAAATTTCTATTAAAAAAAATATAAATACAATTGTCGGGGTCGCAGGGTTTGGGTGGGATGGGCGGGAGTGCAATAATCACCCCTCAGTGTCTCCTCCACTCCCATTGCATCGACTAGGGAGAGTGCTCTCTTGCTCAGGCCTGAATACGGCTCGGTTAAATACTAAAACTATCAACTGTTTATTTCATATTTTACCAGGTAAGGCCCCACTGAACTCTGTAGCTCTTTTTTCAGAAGCGGCATGGCTATCGCAAGTGATAGCTCAACGTCATTATCGTCATCATCGTGTGGAAATTTCTAGCAGACAAGTAATCTAAACGCGTGATGTTGATTTCGCGGCGAGAAGACGCAAACTCCAAATGTACAGCAGGCGTCAGGGTCTGGATCGAACCCACGACTTCCTGCATATCAGGCGAGGCAGCTAATATTTCGCCACCATCATGATGATGATGAACAAGGCAGACACACAAACTCCAAATATACAACAGGTGTCAGGGTTGGAATCGAACGCACGCCCTCCTGCATACCAGGTGAAGTAGATTCTAAAATGTGGAGGCAAAGACCGGAGGATAAGCCACTTCGTTGGGCTATCATTTGTGATATCCAGGTCGCTTCTGTAAACATCTCGCCACCGTGATATGATGAGAGCGACACACAAACTCAAAATATACACCAGGTGTCAGGGTCAGGATCGAACCCACGACCTCCTTTACAGCAGGCGAGGTAGTTAACATCTCGCCCAAATATCTACTAGACCCTGCAGGTGCTTGGGGAAGCCAGGGGTATGGGGAGGATCCGGTAACCATGCGACGTTACGACCAACGTTGGCCCAACGTTCGCCCATTGGTTTTAACCACGTCCCAACGTCGGCCCAACGTTGGCACGTTTACTGGGCAACAGGCGGTGGCTGCCCTTACCAGGTAGTCCTCCTCGCAGTACGCCCGGCCGTGCACGCTGTAAAACGCCTTCCCTCGCAGGGCACGTCCTGTGGGATTCACACGCACACACAACCGTGTTTATGAACTGTGTATACGCCTTGCAAGCATATTGAACTTCGTGTGCACCATACGTCGCCAACCGTGCTAATTGGAGGTGTGGGGGAAGGACAACAAACTAAACACAAAACAAGTTCTAAAGAAATGGGTCTCTGTGTGAGTCTATGGATCTCTGTGTGAGACTATGTGTCTCTGTGTGAGTCTATGGGTCTCTGTGTGAGACTATGTGTCTCTGTGTAAGTCTATGGGTCTCTGTATGAGTCTATGGGTTTCTGTGTGAGTCTGTGGGTCTTTGTGAGTATTTGGGCCTCTTTGTGAGTCTATGGGTGTGAGTCTATGTGTCTCTGTGTGAGTCTATGTGTCTCTGTGCGAGTCTATGGGTCTCTGTGTGAGTCTGTGGGTCTCAGTGTGAGTTTATGGATCTCTGTGTGAGTCTATGGGGCTCTCTGTGAGTCTATGGATCTCTGTGTGAGTATATGGGTGTCTGTGTGAGTCTATGGATATCTGTGAGAATCTATGGGTCTCTGTGTGAGTCTGTGGATATCTGTGTATGTCTATGTATGTTGAACCTCTTTCGCACCGTACGTAGCCAACCGTGCTTATCGGAGGTGCAGTGGGGAAAGGATAACAAACTAAACAACTCTCTGCTGGTATAATCTACATCCATCGTACAGTGCCGGACGATCCTAGTAGCAAAATTGGCTACAAATTCTACGGGCCCTGGACTTTCAAGGGCCCCCGCGCTAAATGCTTTCATGCTACCAATTCCGTTTCGGTGATTCTGCACTTGCTCTATTACTATAGTACTATATCGCCTTCGACTTTTACGAACGACCGGGTGTTTAAGGTTAGCGATTTGTCGTATTATCTGGCTGTATAGCAAATGCAAAAATACAATTACTTCACTGTGCGAGTAAAAAAAATTGTGTTTTTATATGTACGTTTTTTTTTATTAAGGGCCCCTTTATAACATCATGCTACAGGCCCCGCACTCGCTTCATCCGGCACTGGCATCGTATACGCGCACACGCGATACGACGCGTGGATTGCGCACGAAAACATCGATGATGCCATCGTCGTTGGACAGCGCCTTGCACCGCGGAGATGTTTGCTGCCTCGGGTACGCGTCTGCGTGTGTGTGTACGTGCTGCCGGCTGCTCTGTGCTTCCAGTGTTCAGAGGCCTGCTTAAGGCGCGGCTCCGGTTGGAGCACGCCATGTACCACACACATGTCGGTGATGTGCGGGGCGTCTTCTTCGAACGCTGGGGAGCCGGAAAAGCCCCTCTCTGTACCAGCGTGGACGGCACCCTCGTGGTGTTCACCTTCTGAAGCGCTCACTCGTCACCATGGCGTGCGCGATGACATCACAACCACGTGACTTTTTTTTGCATTGTGCGCGGTGCTTTTAGCGTCACAGCGCGTGGATTTGTAGCGTTTATTTTAATTTGTTTGCCGGTGACTTTGTGTGTTTCATATCGAAATCTCCTCCAGTGCAATTGCTGCTGGCGGCAATAAAAGTTGTTTAAAAGTCAAGTCTTGGGAGTTGCTGCTCGCTTATAGCAACTTTGCCCGACAAGGTTTGTTGAGTCTCCGCGCACGAGGTGCAGCCTCTACGAAGCAATCACGCAGTGCGGCTTCTTAACACGAGGTGGCGCCAAACCCCCTACTCCTGCTCCCCCACCAAGACCCACCCACCCTCCTCTCTATCCACGTGTTCCCACAGAGGGAGCAGCAGCAGCAGCAGCATGCCACGCCGTGGAAGTTTCGGGGTGGTTTCCTACCGGTCAAGGCCCCCCCCCACCCCGGTGGCTCCTGTGGGTTTTTTTTTACGATTTCAAACGACCATTGAGACCATTTGAATGCAGTAAAAATTTTATGTAATTCAATTTGAACCTAGTTCAGTCTTAATGTCGTTAAATTTGAGTGTAGTTAAATTTCTATGTAGTTCAATGTTAATGTAGTTCAATGTTAATGTAGTTCAATTTGAATGTAATTAAATCTTAATGTAGTTCAATCTTAATGTAGTCCAATTTGAATGCAGTTCAATCTTGATGTAGTTCAACCACCGATCAATCCCCCACAAAGTGGTACTAATTTTACCGGCCCAGCATGGATGATGGGCTGAGTCAACTCCCCCAGCCAGGAGTTGAACTCGCACCCATTCGCATCGAGAGCCGCTCACTCGTTACCGCTGAGCCAACCCAGGCCCGGTTCCTTTGACTTTCCTGGTGGCTAGGAGATGTTAACTCCCTCGCCTGGTATACAGGAGGTCGTGGGTTCGATCCCGACCCTGACGCCTGCTGCTGTATATGCGGAGTTTGCATCTTTCTCTCCCCGTGGTCGTGTGGATTTTTCCTCCCATATTTAAAATCAACATCGCGCGTTTAGAGTATTTTCCTGCTGCTATATATTTCCAGGTGATAAGTCCAACTTCGTTGAGCTATCATTTGTGGCAGCCAGGGTCACTTCTGCAAAAGACATACAAAGCTCAGTTGGGGCTTTAAAATACAAATGGCAGTATTTAGTAACAATAGTGACCCAGTAATCGTGAATTATATCGTTCATTGTTGTTGGCACGCCACACGCGGTACCGATGGCACCATATTCGACGCACGCGTTGAGCGGACGGGGTGTTTGTTTGCATGTTTTTATTGTGAAAATTCGGTCACAGTTCCCATGACCACTGTTTCATTGTTTTTATGGCTTTATTTTGGTGATTTTCGAAAAGTTTTTTCGTTTGGCCATGTTTGTTGTAGTACAGAGTTAGACTGATGGCCTTAATCTAAGTTGTCTTGTGGTTGTTGTTGGTTGTTTGACTTGCATCCCACTGGGATTTTTGCAAACAGCGTTGGTGTACGGTGCTTTTTCTGCAATATTTTTGCTGTCTTTTCTTGGATTTTCTGTTTGCACATAGTCACTTTAAGATGTTTTCTTGTTCATGTTTTTGTTTTTTGTTTGTTGCGGTTGCACCCGATTCAAGAGCCGAATGGCTCACAGGGCTATACCTAATAAATGAACTTGAAACTTGACTTGAAATGTTCACCCCAAGTACCGTCTGTGGTTAATGCAGTAGCTTTATTCCTTGCAAAAGGTTTCTATTCGGTTTTAAACATCTTGACACACCTCAAGTTGTATTGCCAGAAATGGTTAAACCCTATTATTATACTTGTATCTATTTGCTGTTTGAACATCTTAGCATCTCCTGTTTTATTGCTCGAAAGGGTAAAACCTATTTAAAAAATTTCACATGTTGGGAGAGTTAAATTCCCGTGCACTATTCCTCGATTAAACCTGCGTGACCGCCGGCTGCCAACTCGGTTCTGCGAGCCCGCCATCCGTGCGTCATCGACAGGATCCCGGCCACTGGCGTCAATCGCCATTTCATTTGAAACCGAAGGGATCCGACGAGCTATGAAGCACTTTTTCACGGACGTCCAGTAGCGAGTTATAACAACAAACAAACAATACACTTCGGGCAGCCCAGGACGTACAGCTTAAGCGCGGCTACATTGACAAGAGCCATTGTGACCCCGTCCGAGCGGTGATGCAATCATCACACCTGGGAGAGAAACGCAGAATCGACACCCCGCGAGATTTTTTGTCCAACATCTCGCTGGATATCTCTTGTCTCGACCCCCCCCACAACACCCAAAGTAGCTGTGACCCCCCCGCCGCCATGTCTAGGACCTCAAGGCTTCTCACACCCCTGTCAGGTTCCCCTTGAGTCCGGGGCCTCCAGACATCCCTGGCCACCACCGCATTCCTTAGTATCGTTCGTCGCGTTATAGCCGGCGATCGGGTCATCGCGCCAAACGGTGTGGCCTCTTGCGACAGCGTTCGCGTAAACCGCTGCCGTAACCCCGGTGTCTTGAAGAATTTGTTTGCCCCACGGATCACGGGGGGGGGGGGGGGGGGGTGGAGAGACCACAGAGGGCAGCGCCATTCCATCGAGGGTCTCAGTCTTTCCCAAGCTTCAAATCAAGAGGTACATACATATTCATAACATACGTAAAAACTTGGCCCTTAAATTCTTAGTCAGGGCCCGGCTCAGGCTTGGCTGGAGAGCGACGTTCAACTTGGGCCATGGCTCTTGAGCACGGTCCCAGCCACGCTCGGCATTTCCACGAGCCGAGCCCGAGCTGAACCACGGCTGAGCCGCTCACTCAGGGCCAGTGTCGGATGAAGCCAGTGCGGGGCATGTAGCATGATGTTATCAAGGTGCCCTAAATTAAAAAACATATTAAAACACAAATTTTTGACTTGCACAGTAAAGTAATTGTATTTTTTGAATTGCTATATAGCCAGATAATACGACTAATCGCTAACCTTAAACACCCAGTCGTTCGTAAAAGTCGAAGGCGGTATAGTACTATAGTAATAGAGCAAGTGCAGAATCACTGAACCGGAATCGATAGCTTGAACGCATTTAGCGCGGGGCCCTTGAAAGTGCGGCACCCGTAGCATTTGTAGCTACTTTTGCTACGAGGATCATCCGGCACTGCTCAGCAGAGGTCGCAAACGGGTTTTGATTCCTTACCCGTACCCGTACCCGGCTGCACCAGGGTCGCAAACGGGTACCCCTACCCGTACCCGGCCGTACCCGTACCCTACCCGTACCCGGCCGGGTACCCGGCCGGGTACGGGTAGGGTACGGGTATCGGGTACCTGATTGTGACCTCTGGGATGAAGCCATGTTGCAGGCGAGGGTGGGTTGATTCTAGGAACTTGAATTATGAGAAGAGACAAGACGTTGGGAAATGAGTGACAAAACGGTGACTCACCAGTGATTCACGGTCTACCCGTACCCGTACTCGGCCGCACCAGGGTCACAAACGGCTACCCGTACCCGTACCCGGCCGGGTACGGATAGCCGGGTATGGGTAGGGTACGGGTATCGGGTACCCGGTTGCGACCTCTGCTGCTCAGGGCCGTGATATCCAATAGAGCACAGTAGCCACTGTGCCCAAGGGGCCTACGAAAACTAAAGGGCCTACGAAAACAAATGTTGACCACGTCTTTTTTGTTTGTACGATAAAAAAAATGTGACCAAGCTATCTTCTTGAATAAATATATTTATATAGCAAGGATGGTGCACGGTGCATATACAAAGGGGCAGAATCACGTCAATGTCAAGCGAGATAAACTAACACCGGAGATGAACTTTTAGACACTTTTTCATTGCAAAATTATTCTCAATAGGGGGTTAGTGCAAGGGCAGACTATGTGTCGTTGGCCTATGGTTGATCGGAAGACAGCTTTTGTTTGTAATTCAGCTTCGAAAAGAGAAACGCTCCCCTTCACAGTTCGAAGTACCGCGTGAAACAAGCGGCCGACAGCGGCGCAAGTAGCGACACGGGGCAGCAGCGGCACCGACCGTCGAAGGTTATCGCTGAAGGCCTACGAAACAGAAGTACCTAGCGCCTACAAGAACCTCAACCCGGCCCTTCGCTCGCTCGCTCGCTCTCGCGTCTTCGGAGGCTGTCGAGCAGCTTGAGGCTGCGCTGAGCCCGAAGCCGCTAAGAGGACCGAGCCAGAGCCGAGCCGCGGCTCAGAAAACGCCGCCCCGAGAGTCCCCGCACCACGGTGGGACTCCCGGTCCACTCGGCCAGGAGGCTGAGAAGAACGCTGGTGACCAC
>CM025666.2:1811235-1850900 GCA_014621495.2 Entosphenus tridentatus
TCCTACAACATCAGAGTGCAGCGCCACATTAAATACGCACTCCAATGACAATAGTTTAAAGCGATTTGAAGCATGTTTTATTTTTTGGGGAGGGGGCAGAGCTTTGTGACGTCATATTTTCGGGGGGTCTGACTTTTTGTGACGCTGTGTGACGAAGGGTGCGGGGGGGGGGTCAAATATCGTCCCAAATCGCGTGACGTCATTTATGGACGGCCCCATACCCCGTATTCTTGTACGTGGAAGTTGAGTTTTCAGGTCAATATGGCAATACGGGCAAATTTTGTTTCGTCTATTTGTGTTTCTCCCTTGTGATGGTACTTTGTAGGATGAAAGTTGAGATTTATAAGGGGACGGGGTGATCACTGAATGTCTGAATTGGTCCTGCTAAGGGTTTGACGGATGTTATGATATAGCTGCTCAACCCGAGATAATACATGATCTGATAGGGAAATGTCTTTGTGCTGTTCGCCTCGTGTCACCGTCCCAGAGCTCAACTTTCACCTTTTATGAATGAAGGGTGAGTTTGTCATAATTTTTTTTAGGAAAATTGGACTTTTAGGCCCCATTTGTTATTTTTATTTTGTTATTTTGAATTTAAAGTTCTAAAATAAAAAAACCCTCCAGTTTATCCACAGATTTGAATCACTACGTTTTGATAAATTAACAAATAATCTGACTACATTTTTGTTGACTTAACGTTTCAATCAGTAAATTTGAATGTAAACATTTAAACGAATATAAATACTGTCATGGCAACGCGCGCCACGTGCGGGGGAACAATGACGTCACGCGATGACAGTTGGCGGGAAAAGCGGGCGAGCGACGTCATTTCCGGCGACGGTTGGGACCGTTCGACGGCTAAATACCTCGGCGGGATTTTGTTAATATTTAGTATCAAACAAAAATAAATAAATAAGGAACGCATAGACTTGACACTAAAGACGAGTATACTTCGTCTTTAGTGTCAAACTTAAAAGCAACATTCCCCCTCAGAAATTTTTTGTAAAAAAACAACTTTTGAGGTAATTGAGGTGGAATTAAACGACGGAGGATGGGGAGGAGAGGACGTCGAAAGTGGAGACGGAGCGCCTGCGGAAAGATGCCATCGCCTCGAGGTGTTGATGTCGCCTTCGTGGTGGTGGTGGGTGGGGGAGTCCTTCGTCCAGCAGTGGATAGATCGTGGCCGATGAGGATAACGATGGTGGTGGTGGTCGCCTTTAATCCCGCTCCACCTCCCCTCAGAAGTCAACATTTGTAAAACTGTTTCAGAATGTCGCATTCCAAGCTAAGAGCGGATTGGTATTTGTGCCAAATTGTCAGTTCTCTAACCATTCTACAGCTTAGCCACAATTTTACGCCTTAATCTAAGTTGTCTTGTTGTTTGACTTGCATCCCACTGAGATTTTTGCACAAAGCGTTGGTGTTCGGTGATTTTTCTGCAATATTTTGCTGTCTTTTCTTGGATTTTCTGTTTGCACTTAGTCACATAGTTACTTTAAGATGTATTCTTGTTCATATTTTTGTGTGTTGTGGTTGCACCCGATTCAAGAGCCGAATGGCTCACAGGGCTATACCTAATAAATGAACTTGAACACTATTGTAGATAGCTAAACAACGTAAGATGCCTTTGAACCCTTAATACTGTTTTACCAAATGTTGGTCTGGATAGCCCCGAAATGCCGAGTTTTATTTATTTATACGCGGAGAGAAAGAATTAAATGCTTTGTTTATGTTAAATTAATTGGCCCCGTTACGGGTGGACCCACAGGCTTCGCCTATTCAGAATCTTTACACCACTAAGACCTTAAACCTTTTATTGCAACCTTGCAACAAGCCCCTTTGGAGTTCTCGATTGTTAAAACAAGTTCACAATGTGAATAAGTACATAGGGTTTTTGATTTAAAGCTTTCGTGACTGCAGGGATTCAAATTCTTGGTTCTTTCGGTAAAGTCACGTAGAAGGGAAATAATAAAATAATAAAAATATTAAACAAAATTTTTTTTTCAAAATTTTCTTGCTGTGGATTTCACACCTGATGATGATTGCTTGTGTTGCAGTCGAAACGTGAGAATGTTTAATTGTTTTATATTTTTATTATTTTATTATTTCCCTTCTACGTGACTTTACCGAAAGAACCAAGAAGATGAATAAGTACATAGCGGTTCGATGAAACAAAGTAACTTGTAACGTACGTGCCCGTGCTGAATTCGTGTTGTCGATGATTTAACTTCTCAGTAAAAAAAAATCTGTCCGTGTCTCGCTACCCCCCCCCCCAGGTTAAGAACCACTGCACTAGAGGAATCCGATGAGCTATAACGCTCTTTTTTCCACACATCTGAAGTTAGGGGCGGGTCAGAACGTTACAACAAGAAGCAATTTCTTGCACCAGGACCCATGCCAACCACGCTACACCACCACGTATGCATTGTGTGTATGGCAGTGTTATTTACTCATTTTCAGAGAGAGGGGGTGGGGGCACTTTCGCCAATGAGACATCATCAAGTGCCGCCACACTTGAACCCATTGGGGGGTTGACAGCATGATGGGGGGGGGGTCGTTTTAAACGTGTTGTGTTTTTTTATTATTAGTTTTTTTCAGTAAAGTCACGTAGGTAAAACAATTAAATTAATAAAAGTTAAATTAAAAAAAAGCACGTATGACGTCGCTGTGACGTCATACGTGATATTTAATTTTTTAATTAATTTAATTTTTTTACCTACGTGACTACCGAAAAAACTAAGAATATGAATCCTTGCAGTCTCGAAAGCTTCAAATCTAGAAGTGTTGTGTTTTGTCGAGGGCCGCACCTCATGGGCCGCATTAAAGGCCAACAGGGGCCCCCAGTAGCCCGTGGACCTTGCCATGAAGACTGGTTTATATGTTGCCAACCGTGCAACACACGAACAACAAGCTAAACACACAATGCAGTTCTAAACACATGAGTTCTCGATCTAGATTTAAAAGTGCATAGCTTTAGTGGCTTCAAAAGAGACCCATAGACTCTCAAAAAGATCCCATAAGACAAAGAACCCCCCCGTATAGTCTTAACATACTATTGGGGCAAGTGCTGTTAGCAGCATCTATTAAGGCACACGAGGGGGTGGGTGGCCACAATCGAACTCTGGTTTCTGGGTTTGTAGCGCAAGTCACTCACCACTGCCCTACCGCTCCCCACGAAGAGGACAGACCCACGGACTCACAGAGTCCCTTCTAGATTTGAAGTTTTCGTGACTGCAAGGATCCAAACTCTTTGGTTCTTTCGGTAAAGTTACGTAGGTATTTTTATACATTTTTATACCTCTGTGACTTTACAGAAATAATCACAGAGTCCCCCCAGAGACTCGCATAAAGATCCCGTACACCCACGTAGACCCACAGACTCACGCAAGAGACCCATAGACTCGCATATAATGTACTGTAGACTCAAAACAACTTGCATGAAACCCATGGACAACTGACACTGAACCTATACGCACCTCCGATTAGCGCGGTTGGCTAGGTACGATGCGAAAGAAGTTCAACATAGGAACCAGTGGCATAGATTTGAAAGTGAGCAGGCGGTGGAACTGCGCTATGGCCCCCCCACAAGCCAAAGGGGCCCAGGCACGGGCTATGAAGAAGGGTGGGGGAATTACACAGGGGACCCCATTCATTACGTGCACCACGGCCCATGCCAACCACGCTACGCCACCGACGAGACCCCGGGAAGGGCGGGTCCCCTTGTCTTGAGCAGAACCCCCGTTTGGGCGCAGTTGGCGGGCGGGATCCGGATGGGCGTGGGGCGAGGAGAGCAGACGGAGTCGGGGTGAGGGGGATGAGGTGAGGGGAAGGGATGGGCGCACAGTGAGGGATGGAGGCGCCTCGTAATGAGTGAGACGAGGCACAGCAGTGGGATGAGGAGGAGTGCGAGCGCTAGCAAAAAAAAGAAGGATCAGGAGTAGCAGCAGTAGTAGCGGCGGAACGAATGGACGCAGTTATCAGCATCAGGAATAAGCGAAGGAGTTGTAGCAGCTGGAGTGGGGAGAGAAGTGGTAATTGACTCATGTTCAGCGTTTGATCTGTCAATTGAATGTGGACAGGACGAGAATTATATGTTCACGAAGAGGAGGAGTTGTTGAAAGGATGATGATGTGATGACGATGAGTTTATAGAGAGAGGATGATGAGGTGAAGGGGGGAGGGCAAGACGCAGGGGCGGCTGTGATTACATCTGGCGTCACAAACATTCCTTCTCGTAATGACTCGTGACGAGAGGCTCTGGCGGGGAGCAGGAGGAGGGTGGTGGTGGTGGGGTATGGGGTGAGGGGTACGAGGTGGGGCTAATACGTGAGTGTGACTGCTATGGGGAGGGTATGACAAATATAAGAATGTTCCTTATTTTCTCAAGAAAAAAACCTCAACCGAGTCTCACGACCCTTTTTTTATTAAAGAGGGTTCCTGCTATATTGATGTTTTTTTCATGTGGGGGGTGTGACTTTCCGGTGCATCTTATAACATAATTTGTAGCTCCACGCTGAGGCTGTGGGGTTCGGGCTGTCCCACACGAGTTCGAAGCCTCGGGAGAAGATGATACGTTTTGTTTTACAATCACGAGTGCCCCACTGATGCCTCTGTAATAAAAGTTGTAATCGGCAGTGTGGCGTGGGTCGAATCTGGGCGGCGCCTGGGGCTAGGGATATAGGTTCTCGGTTCGAACCCCGAGGCGTCCCTGGTCGATACCGCGAGGGTGTTATGAAAACGTACATTGCCTTCTTCGCAGTGGACGTTAAGTTCATGCTAACAAAAAAAATACCTCCAAACTACCGTGTTGGGAAAATATATGGCAACATTGCCCCTTACTCCGAAACGACTGCAGACTATATGTCAAACATAGCACCTTTGTGATAGGCGTGTGCTGTAAGACTAGCATGAATACCACATGTATTGACTTGATTTAAGAGTTCAACGAAGATACAAATTGTCCCATAACCCGACGACATCCTAGACTCATGTCAGCCAGGTACTGGGAATGCGGTCATGTTATCACCGCTCATACGCTTTATGTGTATCCATCATTGTGCATGTGTGTGTGTATATATCGTGCATCATTAAACATACGTATCAATCTGTGTGTTGTGGGAGTGGTGGGTGCAACGTGTAAACACCAACACTGGGGAGACAAAGACGGCCGGGAATGATGTTGGCCACACCATCCTCTCCTGTACCGTGCCGGTATTCATAGGTGCTCGCTAACAGTACTTGCCCCAACAGGCTGTGTTCGGTTACTTTATCAGGAATATCCTTGTGTGTGTGTGCAGAATCGTGTGCAGAGTGTGCCCTCTGCTGACCAGAAAACAGACACGAGTCGAGGATTGTTGCCGCACTTGCCGTATCCTCTTTATTGACATATTATATGTGCAACAAAGAGATTCTTTACGGTAAGGGTTACGTATGTTTGGCGTGTTACGAGGGTGTCTGTGAGGTAGCTTTACTCTTCCTTCTGCAGGGCACACAGACACACACACACAAGGACATGCAAGTTATATACACAGACATGGACACACAGGGTTATACTGGTCATAACGATGAAGGAACCCCAACTCATAATCTTAACACCCATAACCCTACTGACCCCAATGTTTCAACTGCCACGCCGGGTGATTTAATCACACCGATTAACTTTGCATTAAATAGAATGCTTATCATTGCACTTTGGTGGCATCCCCACACTCCTATAAACCCCTCTCGACCTCCGTTTTCCCCCTCTAAACCCATGTAAACCCCCGTACTATACCTTTACGCCGGCGTCACGTGTCTTGGCGCGGAGTTTGTTCGCTTGCGACTCGGCAATGTCGGCGCGCTCCTCCGCCTCCTCCAGCTCGTGCTGCAGCTTGCGGTAGCGAGACAGGTTCCCGTTCGCCTGCTCCTCCTGCCGGCGGGGAGGTGGAAGCAGTCATGGAACGAGGTCGCAAACGGGTTTTGATTCCTTACCTGTACCCGTACCCGGCCGCACCAGGGTCACAAATGGGTACCCGTACCCGGGCACCCGTTCCCTACCCATACCCGTACCCTACCCGAAATGAGTGACAAACGGTGACTCACCAGTGACTCACGGCCTACCCGTACCCGTACCCGGCCGCACCAGGGTCGCAAACGGCTACCCGTACCCGTACCTGGCTGGGTACGGGTAGCCGGGTATCGGGTAGGGTACGGGTATCGGGTACCTGGTTGCGACCTCTGTCCTGCCGGCAGGAGTGGAAGCAGATGAATGTGCAATGGTTTGGTGTAAGCGGTGGTGATGTTAGTGGTTGTGGGGAGCGGTAGCCAACAGAGCGCTGTGCTATGAACCCGGCAATCCCCTAGTTCGATTTCCGCTTACAGTCAACACCAGTGACGATCTGAGTCGGTCCTGGGCTTCCCCTAGGTCGACTCAACCTCAAATGAGTAGCTGGTATGGTGTGTAAAGATCACCACTCGGGAGGCAAAGGCAGCCGGGCGTGGCGTTGGTCACTCACCCTCTCATATACGGTGCCGGCCTTTATAGGTGCACGCTCAAAGCACTTGTCCTAACAGTCTGTTCAGGCTATACCGGGGGATATTTGTTTTGATTTAGTGCTAGAGTGTGGTGGTGATTGATGGTGGTGGTGGTCATGGTGTCAGCGAGACCTGTCAGCGAGCCTTCGACACTTCACGTGGCCTCAAAGTCCACCTGGCCTGGCACAGGTGTCGTGATATCACCGTTACTTAGTGGCGAATAGCGGGTATTGGAATTGGTAGGAGTCATGGACTCATGGTGGAGGTAGTGTAATGTGGTGATTTATGTGGGTGTTGATGGTGAGGTGGTAGGTTAGTGGTGGAGTATGGTTTTGGTTTTGTGGGAGAAATGGTGGTGGAGCAATGATGCTGTGTGATGGTGATGGTTTAGGTGTTGGTGATGGGTGGTAAGGAGGTGGTGATGTTGTGCAGTGTGATAGTTTTTACTCTGGTCGTGGGTTGATAGCGCGGTGCAGTGGCGCAAGGTGGTGTTGTCGTGAGTTAGTGTGTGATGGGGAGGTGTTCAGACATTGTGATTGAGATGTTGGAGTGATGTACTGATAGGCACAAGTGTTTCTATGGTTACATAACGCTAATAGTACATTGAAAGTGGTGCATTGCAGAATTCTCATTCAGAGAACAAGGGGATATATACCCAGCTTCAAGTGGGAAAAAACTGGAAAAACCAAATCGGACAACGATGAAATGAAATCGATGTGAGCTCCCTGCACTGCACGGACACCGCGACTCTTACCGCCTCCTCGGCCTGCCGCTTGTAGGCCTTGACCTTCAGCTGAAGTTTGTCCACCAGGTCTTGCAGGCGAGCCAGATTCTTCTTATCCTCCTCCGTCTGCCCTCAGCGTACACACGCACAAACACATACGTGCGAACGTACACCACACGTGTACGCAGACGCACACACAAACACACGCACACAAACAAGTGATGGGATCATGAGTGGTGGGGTCCAGCACCTAGCAAATTGTCGTGTGTGTGTGTACACATGTAGGTGTGTCCACGTGGAGATGAGTGCGGTGCATCACCTGGTAGGAGAGCTCCTTCGCACGCCTCTCGTACTTGCGCGCTCCCTTCACCGTCTCGGCGTTCCTCCTCTGTTCTGCCTCCAGCTCGTTCTCCAGTTCTCTCACCTGCGGGGGGGGGAGCACAGGGGTGGAGGTGAGTGGTGCGGTGTTTTAGCATAAGCAGGGATGTGTTTGTGTGCTATCATGGCCAAGAAGTGGCACATTTCCCACTGGTTAATTCTACAAGTGTATTAACCGTTAAAGTACAAGCCGTCTGCTTCACAGTTGACGTTAAGGATCACGTGGCCTTAATAAAAAAATTGTAGGTATCATTGTCAAATTTGAAAAATTAGATACTTAGTTGAGTATCGTAACCATTGGTCTAGACTGTACAAGTTCGCATATACTCTCCTGAAAAAGAGTCTTGATTGTCAGTGGGGCTTTCCTGGCTAAACAAGTGTTAACAAACTAACAGCATACTAGTCTGTGGGGAGTAGTAGGTAATGCGATTAGTCCACTATGCTACAAATCCAATAGCCTCGGTTTTATTCCCAGCCACGGTGGATATCGGTGACCAATATCTGATTCAGTCTTGGGCCTTTCTTAGGTCACCTTACCCTTAAATTACTACCTGCTGCAATGGGGAGACAGTGGATTGTCACACCACTCACTTGTGCTTTGTTTAGGCATTCATAGGTGATCGCAAACAGCTCTTGTCCCAACAGTTTTAAAACGACAACATGGGGGGGTCTGTTATTATCTGCCAGTCATCTCGGTCATCCCCCTTGCCTCACCTGCTTCTCACCTCACTCCCCTCAAAATTTCACCCTCTGACCTCATCGGACAACGATTATCTCACACCCCCTTGTATCACCCTCATCGCCCTCTCCTCACCCTGGCCTCCAGCTTCTGGAGCTGCTTCTTGCCGCCCTTGAGCGCGATCTGCTCGGCCTCATCCAGCCGGTGCTGCAGGTCCTTCACCGTCTGCTCCATGTTCTTCTTCATGCGCTCCAGGTGAGCGCTCGTGTCCTGTTCCTTCTTCAGCTCCTCGGCCATCATGGCCGCCTGCCAGGTCACAAATTCCTGGTTAGGCTCCCGAGTCACTGGTGGTTGTGGCATGCGGAGGCCTTCAGCTGGCAGTGGATAGACCATGGTTCAAGATGATGATGGCGATTGGGTGCCCTCTTCCAGCAGTGGATAGACCACAACTGATAATGATGATGAGAATATGGTGGTGACATGGAGGCCTTCATCCACCATTGAGTAGATCATGGATAATGATGATGTGGGGATTCTCTCATCTAGCGATGGATGGACCGTGGCTCATGGGGTTTCTCACGTCTGTGATGGCCTTCTTTGCTTTTTCCTCGGCATTGCGGCACTCCTGCACGGACTCCTCCACCTCGTTTTGGAGCACCCCCATGTCTCCTTCCAGCTTCTTCTTCTGGTTGATCAGGCTGGTGTTCTATGGAGCACGAAGGAGCAGGTGGGAGCAAGTGGGATCAAGAGGGAAGGAGGTGGATATGAGAGGGAGGGAGAAAGAAAGAGCAGGATGGAGCAGGAGGGAGGAAACAATTGGAAGGGTGAGCACCTGGACAGTTGAATTCACACGGAACAACTCAAGATAACAACAACAATGGTGGCTGTGATGACGATGAGGACGCACCTGCGAGTGCAGCAGCTGCACGCGCTCGCTGGCCTCGATGAGCTCCTGCTCGGCGAGCTTGCGTGCGCGCTCCGTCTGCTCGAGCGCCGAGCGCAGCTCCTCCACCTCGGCCAGCATGAGCGTGCTGCGCCGCTCCGCCATGGCCGCCTGCTCCTTGTACTCGTCTCCCAGCCGCAGGGCGTCGTCCAGCTGCAGCTGGGCCTCCTGTGTGTGTGCAGCGGTGGTGGTGGTGGTGGAATAAAGTGTTGGTGGTAGTGGTAGTGGCAGACAGTGGGGGCAGAAAGAGGGTGACACAGAGGGAAACACAGAAGGATTAAGAAATTCCATTGTTATTTGCAAGGGAGGAAAAATTACGCGTATGCATACAGAATCATAACTGCTCAGGGAAGCCTTCCACTAGCAGTGGATTTATCCTGGTTGATGATTATGAGGACTTCCCCACCCATATATTTTGACTTATACTCCATTCTCTCTTTGGCTATTTATAATCGTACTACAATTCTAGCCTGCTGGACTTCAGATTAATTCCTGTACTTCACCATCCACGCACCTTGAGCTGTGACTGCACCATCTTGAGCTGCTTCTGCGCCTCAGAGGCTGAGCGGTTGGCGTGGCTCAGCTGGATCTCCATCTCGTTGAGGTCGCCCTCCATCTTCTTCTTGATGCGCAGCGCCTCGTTCCTTGAGCGCGTCTCGGCCTCCAGGGCGGTCTGCAGCGTCTCGACGGCGCGCTGGTTGTTCCGTTTGGACTGCTCCAGCTCCTCATCTTTCTCGGAGAGCTTGCGATCGATGTCGGCCTTCATCTGGTTGAGCTCGAGTTGAGCGCGGAGGATCTTGCTCTCCTCGTGCTCCAGGGAGGCCTGCGTTGGGACAGCGAGAGTTTCGTTCACGAAATTAGAAATACTCTTCAACAAAGTGTTTTTTATTTGAGTCAACAATAATTGAGTGGATAGAAATTCATCAAGCAGGACATTGGCCGTAAATTCCAATTCTAATTTCGTTTACAACCAAAATATTTGTCAATTAGGTTTTGAAAATATATTTTAGACAACAATGACAATGAGTGGACTAAAATATCAAGCATGGTGATGGCTACGACTTACCCACTGAAAATAAAAGTATGGCTACGACGCGACAAAATTAACTAGCCTGAATTAATACGCAGACTAAGATAATTCATTATCATTATTGGAGACTGCAGTGCACTGATGAAAACCAAACATGGTCATTGGCTATGTATTTACATATTTTTTTTACTGATACACACTCATTGACTGACCTGATAATATGGGGGGCGAAATTGCATGCCCCTCACTGGACCAGATGTGCTGCATTTGACTAGTCTAAGAGAACGTCTTAATGACATCGACAGATGAAGACTTGATTGAAGTGCCACATGTTGTCGTTCACTAGACTAATGCTGACCAAACTGACACTGGGATTGGGGTCAGATGGGAGAAAAAATTAACTTTCCAACGTGAGGATAGGATCAATATGAATCAATTCATACTCTTGTGATTTTGGTGCCACTTTGTCAGGCACTGTGGGAGGACGATCCGCTGGATCGTTATCGGGGTCCCTGAATGTCACGTTGGCGACTATATTTAGAGACAGTATTAGTAAGCGGTACTTAGTGCATAGCAGTATGAAACTGGGGACCTAAATTCGATTCCCAACTAATGCGACCGTCATTAGCAAGTGATATTAGGACTTGTCCCGTGCCTCAGCTAGGCCAATTCAGCCTTAAATAAGTACCCCGTGCGGTGTGTAAAAACATCAGTGCAGGGAAGACATGTGGCTGGCAGTGACACTGGCCACACCACCACCCTCCCGTGTGCCGTGCTTGCCTCACTAGGGCGCTAGCTAACAGCACTTTCCCCAACGGCCCGTGGAGGTTCTTTGTGTTTGTCCCCTGCCCCACGTCACCTCTGCCTCCTCTAGCGCCGCCTGCAGGTCGACCTTCTCCTGCTCCAGCTGCTTGCGCAGCTTCTCCAGCTCGTGCACCGTCTTGGCTCCCTCGCTCATCTGCTCCGTCAGATCGGAGATCTCCTCTGTACGCAGAAAATCACACCTCGTTATCATCATCATGATCATCAGCCATAATCTATGCTATCGCTCTTCACATACAACAACAACAACTGCCATTCGCCACTAAGTGGCGGTGACGTCACCACGACGCTTGTGCCAGGCCATGTGCACCTTGAGGCCACGTGAAATGTCGAACGCCCGCTGGCAGGAGGTCACGGGGCAGACCCAGCAGGTGCCACGGGTCGGCTGACTGAGATGACTGAGATGACTGGCTGATGCATCACCTGTGCCCCCTACTGTGCCAACTTGACATACACCCACTCTCGCACACACACTCACTACTCACCCTGCAGGTTCTTGTTCTCCCTCTTCATGGTCTCCAGGTGGTCGAGGCTCTCCTCGTACGCGTTCTTCAGCTTGAAGAGCTCCGTGCTGAGTGACCGCGCCTCCTTCTGCGCCCCCTCCAGCTCCGCCTGCGATTCTTCAAACTTCTGCTTCCACTCGGACAGAACCTGCAGAGACGACGGCGCCGAGATGAGACTCGCAGAGTGGCAAAACCCGCAGACGCATTGAAAGACAGAAAGGTGCAGCCCTGCAATTTCTTGAAGGAAAGACGGTAGCATGCAGAGGTAGAAAAGGATGATACTGAATCTGGACTCATACTCGGGTCGCTGGGTTCTTATCGCAGTGCGCTAACCACGACACTACCACTCTCCACATTCAACAACAAGCGTCGTTCCCACTCAGTGGCGGTCACATCACCATGGCGGATGTGCCAGGCTAGGTGCTCTTTTGATGCCACGTGAAGTGTCGAAGGCTGGGGCTGATGATAAGGCCCCATTTCTTAGTAGCATTCTCCCAAGTTCAGCAGCAACATCTCCAAAACACACGAACCGTGTGTGTGACCCATGTGACCCCGTGTGACCCGTACCTTGTCGAATGTCCTCTGCTTCTTGTCGAGGGCGGCAGCTGCGGCGTTGGCACGCTCCACGTCCACCATCATGTCCTCGAGCTCGTTCTGTAGACGCTGCTTGGTCTTCTCCAGCGAGGAGCACTTGGCATTGGCGGCCTCCACAGACTCCTCCGCCTCCTGCAGCCTCTGCACCAGCTTCTTCCTGCGTGGCCACGGGGAAGAGGAGCATAAGGTAGTGGGAAGAGTAGGAGGCGGGTGCCAAGATGTGCATGTGTGCATATCTTTCTGTCTGTATGTCTGTGTATCCTCACATCCACTACACACGTTTGAGCACGTCTGATTGTGCAAGACGTGAGTGTGTACGGACGTGTGTGCGTATCCGCGTCTCTACCTGCGTGTGCGCGAGTCGCAAGTGCGTGCGGCGCTCGGACCCACTACTTGCTCGTCTTATCTTTAACTTTTGATTCCAAAATAAAACGAGCGAGGAGCACGCCCGTGCGCCACTTCCCAGCGGGAGCCGTGTCACGTCAAGCGCCAAGAGGTCCACCACCTCGACTCCGAGGGCAACGCTCTCGCCCACAAACCACACTGCTGAAAACTCCTCGTCACAGTACTACCTGATTAGCACGGTTGGCTATGATACGGTGTAACATACATACTGTTCCAATGATCTTCACTCATTGCCTACTCCGTCCATGTTGAGGTCCACTCTGTTTTGTCTCATCCATACTTTTTTAAACCTCCACACTGCAGATTGAAAGATGTTGCTTACGGCTTCTTGCCTCGCACTGCTCAACTTAGGATTCCGTCCATCTATTTTCCCAAATTCTTACAACTTTTCTCAATTCAAGAAATATAATTTGATTTCAAATGTATTACACCTTCATCTGTTGTCGGCTGCTTGGCATATTGGACCTCTGTGATTGTGCTCACGGCCTTTACAATTCTTATTGTTAGGCTACTGATTGCACGAGGATAATTGAAAGGATGGTGGTGGTGGTGGTGATGGTGGTGATGGTGGTGGTAGTGGTGATGGTGGTGATGGTGGTGGTGGTGGTGATGGTAGTGGTGATGGTGGTGATGGTGGTGGTGATTGTGGTGATGGTGGTGATGGTGAGCGCCGTCCGTACTTGGCCTCCTCCAGCTCCTCGGTCCTCTGGATGGCGTCCGTCTCGTACTTGGTCCTCCACTGCGCCACCTCGGCGTTGGCGCGAGACAGCGCTCGCTGGAGCTCCGCCTTGGCCTCCTGCTCCTCCTCGTACTGCTCGCGCAGCAGGTCGCAGTCGTGCCGCGCCGCCTGCACCGCGTGCGCCAGCGCGCTCTTCGCCTGTGGGGGGTGGGTGTGGGTGTGTGGGGGTAGTGAGGGTTAGCGGCAGGATTAGTAGAGTGATGCTCATTCGATCAGCGTTTGTGCCTTGTTGCAGAAGTTTTACGGCCGCCTTTGTTAATGCTACTGGTGAATATGCGATGTCTGCTTCACAGTGAACGTCAATGGTCCCGTTACGTTAAAAAAAAACTAGGCCATCTGTGCCAGCGTTATGATTAAAATTTGAGAAATTGCCCAAAGATTACTGAATTGGGAGAACACATAGCAATTACTTGTGCTATAAGAATAGTGCTATTACAAAATGTTCGAGAGATTTTACTTATACATATAGCATCGTTCGTGCAAATTGCATCTCACAATCATTGAAGAACCATAGACAAGTTGGAAGGCAGCCAGGCAGTGAACTGGGACAATCAATCGCTCAACTTATGCAGTTATCTGTATAACCTAAGATGTTTTTAGTCAATTAATGATTGTTTATAGATGTGAGAGGAACCCAGAGCACCCAGAGAAAACCCACACATGTGCGGGAGCAACACTCTGTCCCATACAGAAAGGAGAGATAACATTGATTTTAACTTTGCTTTACCGTCTTCTTTAAAGCCCGGTTATATCACCTCAATGCCCACGGTAAGGCAGATTTGCAACATTTGTGTGGTCCGCCAACCCTAGCCTCCACAGTGCTAGATATCAGGCATGTGCCTCCACTGTCCAGCCCATTATGCTATGAAGAATGGTCATTACCCAAAACGTTGCCTCATAGATTTTCTTCTTTCGATTATAGTACGGCTCTGATCTCTGAGTCACCGGGCAAACACCAGTCGGACGGGTCGAGTGTCAGTGCAAGGTTCATCTTCTCTGCTCTCGTACCTTGAGCTCCTCATCAAGCTGTCGTCGCAGCTCCTCCACCTGCTGAGTGAACGACTGCTTTCCGCGCGTCAGCTGCGTGATGAGCGCCTGCTTCTCCTCCATCTGCCGGGACAGCTCGCCTACACGGGGTGAGGGAGGTGCGCATGTTGCCAGATTATTATCATCAGAGTGATGTGCCTTTGTTCATTATGTTTAATGTGCCTTTGTGATAGCCTTTGTTCTATTAATGTGCCTGTATGCATCATTATACTGGTAGGAACCACCTGGTTCCACCAGCCCACAGGGGATTATTGTGTCCGTCCGTCCATCGTGCATCCAAAAATGGGAGGGGTGGGGCTGGGTGGAGAGGGGAGGGTGGGGAGGGGCTGGGTGAGGAGGTGGGGAGGGGCTGGGTGGGAAGGGTGGGGAGGGGCTGGGTGGGGAGGGTGGGGCTGGGTGGGGGGTGGGAGGGGTGGGGCTGGTCACCCCGTGGTGCCCTTATAAAACTCAACGTTTAATCTACTCACGCCGGCTTGTGCCCGCCCTCACAGTCGGCCATATTTGTGGAATACACCACGCCTCCGTTGACCCTGGCCATTGACCGAGCAACCCAACGTTCCTACCAGCTCCCTCCGCAGGAATGTGTTTATTGCTTCTATCGCAATGTAGCGATGCGATGACCATTGTTATTCACAACACTCGGCCGTGGTATGTGAGCGGGTGCTAGGTGGGTTATTAGATGGCAGGATCATGAGCGTTGGTGGCTGCTTGGGGAGGCCATCATCCAGCAGTGGATTGACCATGGTCGATGATGCTGATGATGATAAGTATTGTGGCGTGCGTGTGTGCTGGAAGGAGCACCGTTCTCTGTTTGCAGTTTGGCTTTCTGCGCCGTGAAGTCGTTGAGTGCTCGCTGGTTCTCCTCAAACGACACCTTGAGCTCGTTGAGCTGATCCTCATAGCTGCGGCACATCTTCTCCAGGTTCGACTGGCGCCCGCGACGTGGAAGGGGAGAAACAATTAGGTTAGCAACAAAAATTACAACGGTGTCAACTTCATCGACATCATTAATGACAACAGTAGCGACAGCTGGGTATATCTCAAAATCCCAAGCACCACATGTGGGCATGCAACAATGAGGGATGATTTTGGGACTACTAATAGACTTAGAGATATGAGTCTTTGACTAAATTAAATGCAGGTGTTGGACTCAATGAGAGTCAGGTCCAGAATACAGTGAGAAAACGGCCCTGGATCCAGAGACTGGTCCAGGATTTACTGAGGGACTCAAATGACTCAAGGACACAAGCATTTGACTGAAGCACTGTTTTTGGCGAAAAGACCATCTTCAGGGGGCAGTTATCGACAACCAGGACAAGTGTAAACCCCTATGGACCCGGGCCGCATCCGACGCCTCCCGCCACGTGCTCACCTTGGTCTTAACAACGGACTCCATGTTGGAGAGGACGTCGTCCAGTTCCATCTTGAACTCGCTCTTTTCCTTCTCCAGCTTCTGCTTGACGCGCTGGAGGTTGTCCAGCTGCTCGCCCAGCTCGGCGACGCTGTCCGCGTGCTTCTTGCGCAGCGCCGACGCCGTGGCCTCGTGCTGCAGCGTCGACTCCTCCAGGTCGCGACGCAGCTTCTGGAACTCGGCCTCACGCTTCTTGTTGAACTCGACCTGCGTTGGGGGGTAGAATTGAGTGACCAGCCCATATTGGACATCTGTGAAAAAGTGCTCCATAGCTCGTCGGATTCCTGCAGTCTAAATAAAGATTCTGAGTCTGTCAAAATGTGTTTCAAACACAAGAGAGCGCCCTGGCAGAGCACATCCAAGGATGTGATTTTACCGAATTTCATTTAACAGATGCGCAGAGAGTGCTGAGCGCAGGCCTTAAACGTCAAGTGGACAGGAACAAACAGCACCATTGAAGGTTTAAACACATGAATAAATTATGGTTAATGGCAAGCAAGAACAGCACTAGGCATAATATATACGAATTAATATGTTTCTTGAATTGAGCAAAGATATAAGAACTTGGGAAAACATACTGCAAGGGAATTACAAAGTTGAGCATTGTAAAGAAATGTGTGTCTGGGAAGTGGTAGCACTGGTTAGCACACTGCTACAAACTCGGAGACCCGAGTTCGACTCCTGGATAACACCAGTGACAATTATTTGAACTATTCCGGGACCTCCTCTACGTCCATTTATCCTTTACTGAGCACCTGATGCGGTGTGCAAAGCCACTTGGGAGACAGAGGAGGCTGAGCGTGGTGTTGGCCACACTGTCGCTCATGTGACGTGCTTGCCTTCATGAGTGCTTACAAGCAGCACTTGTCCCAACAGTCTGTGGACTACACGGGTGACATTTGTCTTTTTCTGTGTCTGGGGGTTGGGGGGGAGAGGGGGTCACCTGCGCTGCCGTGGCTCCTCCCGCCTCTTCCAGCCTCTCGCTGATCTCCTCCAGCTCGCGCGCCACGTCCGCTCGCTGCTTCTCCACCTTGGCGCGCGCTGCTCGCTCAGCCTCGAGCTCCTCCTCCAGCTCCTCAATACGCGCCTGGGGAGGGGCGATATCATCATCAGCATCTTCATCAGCTGCATGGATGTGGATCTGATCATCATAATCATCAGCAACAGGGTAATAGTTGCCAGAGCCATGATCATCATCGTCAGTGTAATCTTTATGATCATAATCATTATCAGCAGCAGAAATAGCGGTAACATCATTATTATTATCAGCAGCAGAAGCACTGCCACCATAACCAGTAACACTTTCATCAACTTGATTATCTTTAACCCATCTCTGTAGAGGTTTTGAGTTTTTTCCTCTCATGTGTGGTGTGTTTTCTCCATGTTTTCTGATTTCCTCCCACACTAACCCGAACGCTCATAAATGTAACCGGCCAAACATCCCAATGTTACAGGACCCTCCTGAAATGTAATCTTGAGACTCATTTAGGCTTTATTGGGTAAAAGGCATTATCATAATCATCAATCAGTGTGCATCACCTGCAGTTCCTTGATCTTCTTCTGAAGCTGAGCAGCCAGTGCCTGTTCATCCTCAATTCGGCTGTTCAGGGTGCTCATCTCAAACTCCCTCCTGCACACACGCACGTGTACACATACGTATATATGTTAAAGCGCATACATGTATGTGAGTACCCACATACAAACGAGCACAAGCGTACACATGCACACCCGTGCACGGATGCACACACATTGCACATACAGACGTACGTGCACTTATGCACACATACGCACACACAAAGGTCATAAAGTCACAGTCCCTCAGCCATGCTTCAATCAATCATAGATCATGATGATAACGATGATAAAAACCATGATGATGATAAAAATGACAACGATTATGATGAGAGTGACGATATTCTTTGGGTCGCACGAGCACCCTACTTCTTGGACTTCTCCTCCAGCTGCTGCTTGTCGTTCTCCAGGTCCATGATGGTCTCCTGGGTCAGCTTGAGGTCTCCCTCCAGCTTTCTCTTGGCGCGCTCCAGATCCATGCGGACCTTCTTCTCCTGCTCCAGTGAGCCCTCCAGCTGTGGAACGTACGTGCAGACACACGCGTGCTTATATAAAATAACATCGACCACAGGGACTCTCTGGGTTCTCAGTGGGCTCGTTATAGGTGCGAGAGGACACGTGGGTCCTGCGGTCCGATGTAACCTTGGTCGTGCACGTGCACAGGTTTGTATGATGCATCTAGTGTCTGTGTACTATCTTTTAGACCACCAGCTGCAGCTACTGTGAGGGAAAAACAGGCAAAGTGTGTAAGTTATTTCGATTTAAAGCTTTCGTGACTTCAGGGATTCATCTTGGTTCTTTCGGTAAAGTCACGTAGAACGAAACGTCGTGAGAATTATTTTATTATGTTTTATTTTATTATTTTATTATTTCCATTCTACGTGACTTTACCGAAAGAACCAAGAAGATGTGTAAGTTATATCTACAGACGAGGCCCATTGTGGTGAAATGGGATTCAATGCAAAGTTTATTGTCAATACTATGTTGATATGAGTGTAGAACGGAAATGGTCGTAACCAGTGATAACTGGTTTGACACTAGGAGAGGAATGGTCATGGCCGAGTGGGACGTGAATAAAATATTGATCGATAATATAATGAAACTGCATCAGATGACACCCGATCAAACAAGATCCATGTACGGTATTAAGGAATCCTGGCATCGGCAATGTATGTATGTACGTTGAACTTATTTCGCACCGTACGTAGCTAACAGTGCTAATCGGAGGTGTGGGCAGTAAGTGGGGGGGCCGTACTGCCATGGTTGCCGTATGAGGGCTAAACAGTGGCAAAGCAACTGGTACAGATCAAGACTAACATCAGAGACTATCTACAGTGTACTTTACGTTGCATTATATCAAGTACAGTAAAGTAGGACTTGGGTGCTTCACCTGAGATATGACAACAGTACTCAAACCTCGACTGAGTTAAAGAAGGCTTTGGCACGTAAAAGAGAAACCATCATTGGTGGAACCATGAGGCCCCTAGTGAAGTGCACTGGTGGACCACTCACGTCGTCCACTTGCTGCTCCAGCTTGGCCTTGCTCTTGGTGAGCGAGTTGACCTTGTCCTCCTCAGCCTGCAGGTCGTCCAGCGTTTGCTGGTGAGCCTCCTGGAGGGCCTTCTTCTCCTTGGTCAGCTTTGCGATGATGTCATCCAGAGCGGCCATCTCCTCCGTCAGGTTCTTCACCTGTGGGTGGAAGAGTGGTTGGTGGGAGTGCGGGCATGGTCGTGTGGTGGGGGTGGAGACATTTGTAGAGGCAGATTTGTTTGATAGGGCCCCAGAGTTTAGATGGATTTCTGTTGCCAATAACATCTGGTAACCCAGCAGCATTGCTTTAACAAGATTGACAACATCTGTTCAGAGTTTGCTTTCTTAAATAAATGCTTCTGAATAATCTTAGTTTGGAAATCCAATAGGCTGATTTTCAAAACGTGGTTTGTTTATATGTAGAGACAGAATGGAGTTCTGCTTATATTTTATTTTACCCATTTGTAATGGATCATGAAAAATAAGAAAAGTCTTTATCTTTTCTGGCAATAATACAGGAGGTATTAGGATGTTCAAACACCAAATAGACACCTATTTCAAAGCATCAAGTCTGCAGTACCCACACATACTTGTGGTAAAATATGCAAACAAATATGCTTTGATAATGTAATGTGTGCATTGTCCTTGAAACTGATTGGCCTCCACCTGTTTCTTTTTGATCATCTTAATACTGGCAAAAAAGGTCCTATCGTAATTAATCGTTTACTCGCATATCTTGCGTGATATTTTTTTACAATGTGTTTTTCTTTCTAAACTTTATCCCAGTTGTGCTTTGGAATTCATGTTACGAGGCAGACAATCCATCCGGAAGTCTCCTAGAGCAGTCCATCTGCCTGTGTGGTAGAGAATGGTCTGTGGAAGTGAATATCAACGAGCAACTAAGGTCCCTTCAAGTGACTTTTATCCACCATTAGGGCCAGCTGCTGTGCTTTACCACACTCCTAGATGACAGTAAAACCAAAATGTATTTTTTTTTTGTCCTCAATTTTGGATTGTGTGTCAATTTATATTACAAGATGAAGTAGCAATTTAGGACTCTCACAGAGCAAATTTAAAATGATGGATATTTGAGACCATTAACTGTATACACTTGAGGACCTAATTAATTTATTTCGAAATGTATTTGGATTTTCCCCCAGCTTTATCCTGATTGTGCAATCAATGTCATGTCATAAAACAAAATAATCCACTTGGAACATCTCATTTTTAAGAGTGTCCAGGGTGTCAAGTGACATACATAGGAAACACGTAGTGACACATATTCAAACATTTTAAAATGTACAATTTACGGTATACATTGGTACAATGTCAAACACATTGTCCGCCACTCACCTTGTTCTCCGTGGCGTGCTTCTCCTTCTCCACCTTGGCGAGCGTGAGCTCCAGGTCGTCAATGTCCTTCTTGAGCTCGCTGCACTCGTCCTCCAGCTTGCGCTTCTTGGCCGTCATCTCGGCGTTCATCTCCTCTTCCTCCTCCAGTCGCTCCGTCAGCTCCTTGATCTTCCCCTCCTGAGAGATCTTGCTCTTGATGAGCTGCTCGCAGCGCTCCTCGGCGTCCGCGATGTTGTCTTGCTCCTGTGTGTGTGTGGTGGGAGGGGGGTGGAAGGCGGAGATGAATGTCATGGTGGTGAGTGGGGGGATGTGGGCACAGGGACAGTGGGGGGCGAATGAAGAGATGGAAGAAGGAAGGATTTTGAGTTCAACAGCGAGCGTACAATGTACATCGTCATCGTGGTTATTGTCAATCGTCATTGTTCCGGTCAGGCCGGCCGGTCTCACGCACCGACTGCACTTGCATGGCGAGGTCATTCTTCTCCTGCAGGAGCGACACCGACTTCTCCTCCAGCTCCTTGCGGCGTGCCTCCGACTTGGCGTAGGCCTCTTTCAGCTTCAGGAAGTCCTCCTTCATGTTCTGCATCTCCTTCTCGGTCTCGGCGCTCTTGAGCAGCGGCTTGATCTTGAAGAAGAGCTTCATCCACGGCCAGTTCTTGACGCCCATGAATGCGCGGATGTTGTACTGGATGACGAGCAGCGCATCCCTGTGGCGACGGATACGAGAAGGTGACTCACCATCGTCGTCATCACACATCAATCATCCACCACCATCACCGTCATCACCTTTATCAGTCATCTACCATCACCTTTATCATCACACGTTAATCATCCTCCATCATAATACATCATCACCCACCCTCTAGTGGCCTTGTATGGTCCCGCCTTCCCCTTCAAGTACAAAGATCCCCTGTATAGCCTTAGCAGACTGTTATTGAGCACCTATGAAGGCCGGCACAGCACATTAGTGGGTGTGTGGCCAACAATATGACCGGCCGCCTTTGTCACCTTAGTGGCGATGTTTGCACACCACACCAGGTACTAATTTGAGGTTGAGTCAACCTAGGGAAGGCTCAAAGCCGGTTCAAATTGTCACTGGTGTTGGCCGTGAGCGGGAATCGAACTTGGGTCATTGGGTTCTTAGCGCAGCGCGTTAAACGCTACCCTACCGCTCCCCACTTGTTTTTGCCTCCCCATACCCCTCACCTGCGCTCGATGATCTTAGCAAACTCCTTGCGTGACAGAAAGCCCCTGCATTGTGACTGCATGAGGGTGATGATCTTTGAGAGGCGGTCATCTCGCAACTCTTCAAGTGTGCCCAGAAGACCGGCCTTGAAGAACACCTGCACGGGGTTAAAGGTGACAGGGGGGGTCATCAATGATTTTTATACCACACCTCTCATGTGATATATTTTGAGGTCCCCTTCAGCAGGGAACTCCCCAGTGGCAGCTGTCCATGTGTGGCACAAGGTGTATGCAGCACCAGCCTGCAAGTGGACAGTCGTCTTCAAGTAGGGGGCAATTCTTCCCATTGAAGTACGGATATCCCTCGATTCACGAAAGGTATGCGTTCTTCAAAAAACACGCGTAAAACGACATCTTGGAAGCGCTTTCCCCATTAATTTTATAGGAAAAATTTGGGATGTCTCTTGGACAGTCATTCCAACTCTACTCCTAACTAAGCAAAATATACATCTAAGAACATAAATATTAAAACGATTGAATAATAATGATTTTAAAACAAAAATAATTAACCTTTTCAGGGAACTCACCAAAACATCTGCATGTTGGAATAACTGGAAAAGTGATGTGGGGATATTACTGCTATACTGTAGGGATAGAGTGACACTGTCGCGGATGAAATACACAGTCTCCCGGGTGGTTCTTGTTTGATCTCAGGGTGTGTACCAAGTGAGATTTCATGAGCGCTGAAATTCGATTTAATTAATCGAAAAGTGTCCATCATTTTCCAATTGCGTAAATGCGAAATTTCTTAAAATGAACATTCGAAAATCTAGAAATAGCTGTCCTTTGCAAGAAATGTATAGAATTTGGACTGTGATGCCAACACAGATGGGCTATTATTTTTCATAATATCACAGGATCTTTAATGTCCATTGTGCAGCAGACAGCCCATATATTATGGTCAATGCATTAACAAGGACGGTCGCTGGGCTCGAAGTATGAATCCCTGCAACAAGCGGCAAGCGTGTTGTCACTTGACCCTGTCACCACCCAGAGGTCTTTGCCGTGGCAGCCTGGGAACATGGCGTCCCATCCAGGAGTTAGCTAGGAGAGGCATTCGAGTTCCGATGTCATACGTAGCTATTTCTTCTTTTCATCTGCAGGATCTTACAGCAGTCATGCGGTAGAATCTTGTACCACTTTTACACCGGCACATCAATGAACGTGTGATGCTTACGCTATACGTTTCTTGCGCGTGACATTAGTGTCATGGCTCAGGATCTCTGGTTCAAAAACAACTTGGCACTTGAGCCGTGCCAGAATGTCTCGGCATGGCTACAGTGTGGCTTGGTTGTAAAATAGAAAAGAGGTATTGTGGCCCCTTCTGTGAAAATTTAAGTGAAAGTTTTCCTTGATTTGTCATTTGATGTGCATATTAAGATAAAACCCCACCAAAATATCTTCTTATTTTTTATGCAATGAGTGACTTGCTCACTCAGGCACGTGTCGATAGATCATCTTAACCATTATCGTGATAATGATGATAATCATTACGCTTTGGTTCTTTCGGTAAAGTCACGTAGGTAGAAAAAAATGTACAAATAAATATTTTTAGTATTTCTCTACCTACGTGACTTTACTGAAAGAACCAAAGAGTATGGATTCCTGCAGTCACGAAAGCTTAAAATCACGGATGATAATCATTATTTGAGGAGGCCCCCTCTCGTACCTTGGTGTGTCCGAACTTGTACTGCGTGTGGTCGATGTCGAGGGTGGACAGGAGCTTCTCAGCCGATTTTCGACTGTCCATGAACTGTCCCTCGGGCACGGCATTCGGATTCAGGATACGGTACCTGTGTGGTGGTGGAGGGGGTGGAGTATGGGGTGCGGGGGTGGTTGGGTCAGGGACATCCTCATCGCAGTGAATGATTCGGCTGCCAATGATGTTCATAGTGACCACAACGATGATGATGACATTTATAAATCATCTGATAATAAGAATGCTGATGTTGCTGAGACTACATCTGCTGATGACGATACTGCATGTGATGGGGACGATGATGACGCTGCAACTTGTGATAATGGTGACTTGCCGTTGCTTGAAGTCACCGTAGAGGATCCTGTTGGGGAATCCCTTCCTGCAGATACGGATTCCCTCCAGCACGCCGTTACAACGCAGCTGGTGCATCACTAGGGCGTTGTCCATCGCACCTGGGGGGGGCACAGCGATTGGGGGGGGGAGGGCGCAGGAAGCAGTGTGTGTATCATAGGTGCTCGCGCATAGCACTTGCCCCAGCAAGTCTACGTAGGCTACACCGTTAATCTCTGTACAGGTGTGTGTGCTCACCTGGTTTCTTCTCCTCGTTGGGGATGATGCAGCGCACAAAGTGAGGATGAGTGGACCTCAAGTTGGTCATCAGCTTGTTCAGGTTCTCCTGCGAGGGTGAGAGCGAGAATACGGTCAAAAAGGAAGAGGAAGGGTTTCCGGGTTCATAGGGCAGTGTGCCAGTCACTATCATCACCTCACCCTGTTGTTGATCTAATACCAGAGTTATTTTACACAATTATAATATAATTAAGTTATGTAGCTCTTAAACGTGTTTTGGGTTGTACCACATGTTTGTTTAGCACGACGAAGAAGCTCCCAGCACACGAAGTGAAACGTCGGATGCCATTCCGAACAACACAGTAAAACTCAGAAACTGAATTGAAGAAACTTGCAGTATGTGGAGTAAACCGTTGTCGTCATAGAGAACAATATGCGGCACAAAATGAACACTGAAGAACTTACAGCACGATCGAAAAAACAATATACGCAGTCGCATCTCCGTGATTTGCTCACCCTGTGCAGAGCTGACACCGTCTGGAAGGAAGAGCCCTTCTTCTTGGCACCCCCCTTCTTGGCGGCATCTACAGCGGAGGAGGGGGGCATGGGAGAAGGGGGTTGCACACAGTTTCTTCAGGTTAAGGACAAGGAGGTCATCTTGATGTCATATCACTCTTTCCACAATTCCTGTAGTTGGAGTTGTAACGTCGACACATGACTACCATATACCTTGAAGCCTTCTGCTTGGTTTCTGGCTTCCAGTCTCTACCCATCTCACTAACTTCCCTCGTCCATCTTGTCCACGTGTTCCACCCTTGACAACCCCCTCTTTCTAATTATATCTGCAATTATTTTGTGTTATCTCATCATTAGACCTCCTTTGCCAGTACCAAAATATAATAATAGGGTTTTTCTCCTTTTTTCTGGCAACAAAACTGAAACCTTTTTACAAGGATTCATGTCTGCATTAACCACAATACTTGCAGTCAAAATGCAAACAAAAAACACACTATGATAATATATGATTGTCCTTGAAACTGATTGGTCCACACCAAGGGACGGCCGTCCTTTGGTGTGGACCAATCAGGGATGGCCGTCCCTTGGTGTGAACCAATCAGTTTCAAGGACAATGCATATATTATGGTATTTTTTTTGTTTGCATTTTGACTTCAAGTATTGTGGTCAATGCAGACATGAATCTTTGTAAAAAGGTTTCAGTTTTGTTGCCAGAAAAAAGGGGAAAACCCCTATTATTATATTTTGTGTTATGTTCTGTTACCAGCTTCTAAAAAGTTTACACTACGCTAATCCATCCCTCGCACGTATCCCTCATCGCAACCTCCTCTTAACTACATCTAGCGGAAGTCTCACTTGAAGTCAATTGAGCATCATTATATTTTCATGGACTGCCTAATGCTGTGTGGAAGATGCCTGGCCTGGTTCTGCACATGAAGCTCTTGAGACTTTCCAGCTACCTTTGTCTTCTCCTTTTGCTTGTAAAACGTGGAACCCGAAATATATATACACTCGTGCCAGCTTGAAAACATTCAGCCTCGCCTGCCTACAGTCCGTCCTGCTTATCACCAAGATCTGGACACACACGCTACGTTGATGTCACAGTCACTTAGTGGCAAATGGTGGCTCGTATTATTGAGTATGTGGTTGAATGTTCGAGTGAGTGCGTGGGTGAATGAGTGAGCGAGCAAGTTGTTGAGCAATCAAATGAGTGCGATTGAGTGGACGTGAGAGCCATTGTAAAATAAAGCGAGATATAATTTGCTCACCAGCATCTGCAGCGGCGTAGTTCATAAACAGCACGGAGAGCAGCTTGAGTGAAGACTTCTGATAGAGCCCCACCACAGTCTCGTTGAGCGGGTCCTTGTTCTTGATGAGCCAACCCGTGATGTTGTAGTCCACCACGCCGGCGTAGTGCATCAACGCAAAGTGCGCCTCCGGCCTACCCTTGACGATGCGCGGCTTCTGGAAGTTGTTGGACTTGCCCAGGTGGTTGTCGTACAGCTTTGCCTTGAAGCTCTGGTCGGACGCCTTGGGGAACATGCACTCCTCTTCCAGGATGGACATGATGCCCATGGGCTGCGGAGCACGCAGGCAAACGGTGTGGTCATCGATATTGTCGCCAATTGTCATCGGTCAAAGAAGCAGAAGCGGTAACAATTGCAGTATGAGGAACAGCATGATAATTTTCAGCAGCAGCATTGTCCACTTTCACAACCGCACCACCACCACCACAATATTTACCATGATCATCGTCATCTACATTGTCACCAACATCCTTTATCATCACGATCAATGCTGCCATGGTCATCATCATGTTATTCATGGTGGTGATGGATAATCATTACTATCATCATTGTAGATGATGATCACAATGATCATCATCATTGGCATCAGAAGCATCATCAGTAGTTGCATTATCATCAGTAGCAGTGTCATCACACTATCACCATAATCTTCATCAATCATCAGCGGCAGCCACCTTCTCGATGAGCTCGATGCAGGCCTGCAGGTCCATGCCGAAATCAATGAAGACCCACTCGATGCCCTCTTTCTTGTACTCCTCCTGCTCCAGCACGAACATGTGGTGGTTGAAGAACTGCTGCAACTTCTCGTTGGTGAAGTTGATGCAGATCTGTTCAAATGAGTTGAACTGCACACACCGGGAGAGGGACACACGTATGGATGGACAGATGGTGAGCTGAGAGACTGATGGACGGACAGGTGATGGTGGAGGTGGTGACATTTACGACGGCGATGATAATGGTGGAGTCTGTGGTGGTGGTGATGGTGGGTGGTAATAGTGCTGTTGGTGGTTGTGGCAGTGTTGGTGACAGTAATGGTGGTGATGAAAATGGTGCCTGGCAGGTGGCGGTGGTGTCCTCACGTCGAAGATCTCAAAGCCGGCGATGTCCAGCACACCGATGAAGTGCTGTCGCGGGGCCTTGGTCTCCAGCGACTGGTTGATGCGCACGACCATCCAGTTGAACATCTTCTCGTACACGGACTTTGCCAGTGCACCGATGGAATAGGACACCTGGCAGACGAAGTAGCGGCCGGTGGGTAAATATATTGATGGGGCACGGAAGTCCATGGGGTTAGGGAGGGTGGGGAAGTTGCCAGGAAGAGCCGTAATTGACAAGTGCATAGAGGGTCCTGGGCTCCCCATTATACCCCTGATTTATTGTCCTTATTTATAAGAGGTGAGAACCAGAGGAGACCTGGGTAAAAATACAACAGCCATAATTAAACAATACAAATATGATGCACATAACAGTAGGGGATGATGAGTACAATTATATGAATCAGGTGATAAAGGTACATTGTGATCATCATGACGAAATTCTGAGCGTGAACCGTGGATATGATCTTTATGATAATTCATGGTGGTGACAATGATGATGTCACAATCAATGTATTCAGAGAATGGAGGTTTCTCTTTCATTGGAAGTCGTCATCAGGAGCCGCCCACCTGCTGCACGTCCTGACCCTTGGTCACGTACTCGTTGCCGACCTTGACCCTGGGGTGGCACAGGCCCTTGATGAGGTCGGCCGAGTTGAGGCCCATGAGGTACGACGCTTTGTCGGCGTCTGTCAAAGGCAAAGATTCACACGTTCCAACGTTGGTACATTAGCCCTGTCCATCTGTCTGCGCCACCACTCCCCCTTGCTTTAGACACAGGCCCACGTGTTCCTCTTTTCTTTGGCTTTTTAAAATTTCAATTGTGCTATCCGCATCATATTCATTTCTAATGGGAGGGTCATGATCACTCTTTTATATATATACACTTAGAAAGTATTTTTGCTATTAAGGAAACCAGCCAAATTGATCGGTTACCAAAAATTTAGAAACAAGAATCCTACTGAAAGCATTCGCCAGTGCTCAAAGGAACTTACTCGTGCAATGTCAGCTCATGACTGAGGATTTGGGTGTTCCATACTGGTCATTTGTAAAGTCTCCTCATGATAGATTTCGTAACATTAAAAAATATAGATTTCTTGTTAATTTTAGTGTCCCCAAGTGCCCACATGACCCTGTTGTCTCCCCCGTTCCAGTGAGTCCCAGTGTGCCCCTATATGGTTCGTTCATTCGTTTCTCAGTCCGCTTGTCCTGGTGAGGGTTGCAGAGTCAGCACGTTGAGTAGGACGGTCCAGACCTCCCTTTCTCTGGCGACAGACTAGCTCCTCCTGGGGAATTCCCAGGCGTTCCCAGTGTAGATATGCGTGTCCCCGCATATTCTCACGTCCTATTTGTCCCCGCGCGCTTCCATACCCTCAGTGCCGTCTGCCTCCGCCTGCTCCTCTCGCTGCTTCTGCTTGAAGTGCATGTTGCCGAAGTGCATGATGGCGCCCGTCAGCTTGTACACGCTCGCTTTCTCCTCCGCTGTGAAGCCCAGGATGTCGAAGGCACTCTGGGGAGAGGTGCAATCATCATCACCACCACCACCCATCAATATCATCACCCACCATGAGGAGGAGAAGCATAATGGGGGTGGGGAGCTGCAGAGGAGATGAGAATTAGAAGGAGGACAAGCAGATAAAGCAACTAATCATCTTCTCAGGTGGATAAAATGAGGAAGAGGAGGAAGCTCACATCCGTAGCCATGAGCTCGTCTCCGTCATCCATTCCAGCCACGGTGACCTGGCCCTGGCTGATGAATGAGTAATCGTACGGGTTGGTGGTCACCAGCAGCATTTCTGGGGACAGGAGAGAAGGGAGAGAGAGGGGAGAGAGGATAGAGCAGAAAGAGTGAATAATGATGACAATGGTGGTGGTGGTGAGAATGATAGTGGTAGTGGTCGTGTTGTTGTTTGTACCCAGGAGCTCAGGTTTCCTCTGGCTCAGGATCTGGTAGAAGATGTGGTAGTTGCGTTCAGCCTTGAGCTGGAACGTAACACGAGATTTCTCCAACAGATCTGATGGAAAGAAAGACAGTTAAGGCAGACAAGACAAACGTAAAGACAGGTGTACAGTCAAGCAGACAATAGGGAGGGGCTTCCGATAGTGTGAGAAAGATCCTTGATGGAACCGCGTGGACTCACAGGTTTCAATGTCGGCGGATGCCAGTTTTCCAGTCGTTCCGAAGTGAATGCGGATAAATTTTCCCTGGACACGCACACAACAAGATAAAGATTCCCGGTGTAACCTTTAACAGTGAGCACCTATGAAGTTCAGAACAGCGCATGAGGGGGTGGTGTGGTTAGCACCACGCCTTCACGCTAGCACATAGAGTCGGTGGAGGATGAGCAGAAGGGGAGGGCTGCAGAGGAAATGAGAAGGAGCACGAAGCAGTGATTTGTCCCCCTTGGTTGTACCTAGGCTATATATTTTGGCTCCTCGTGTCTAATCACATCCTTATGCTCACCGTCTCGAACATTTAACGCTGTCGTGGTGCTCCGCCTTCGGAAAATGCAGCCACCACAGCTCTGTATTGGCCCTGCAATATTATGTGCCTGCTATAATTAAATAAAAATAAAATGTGGAACGTAACTAAAGGCATTTTCGTAAAATATTTTTTATTTAAACCGTGTTTTAAATAAGTTTAATATTTGACACTGTTGAAAACATCTTATGGTGGTTGTCAAGGGGACTTCAACTCGTAGCTTTGGCTACAGGGCGGGTGGGTGGGTGGGGGGTGGAAAGGCACCCCCTGCCCCCACGCTAGTTACGCTACTGCCAGGAGAACGAACGGATAAATAGCACGCACACACAAATACGAATGCATTACATGGTGGCACACTTAGAGGGGAAGGGGTCGTGCGTCAGGTTGTAGGTCATTAACAAAGGCAGAATCAAGTGGTCACGATAGGTGTCAACCCTATCAGAGAGACTCACGAATCGGGAGGAATTGTCGTTCCTGAGTGTCTTCGCATTGCCGAAGGCCTCCAGTGCAGGGTTGGCTGAGACGATTTGATCCTCCAGGGTTCCCTGTGAAGATCACAGCAGTGTTGGTATGTTTAGTGGGTTTCTCATAAATGGAATTGGCCAAAAACCCCAATTGAGCAGCACCCTTCTGAACGTGAGTTGAGGCTAGTGACGCGTTACTGGATAAAAAAAGCCATTATTATTTGCACAAAAACTTGTGCTTTTTGTAATCTTGCCAATAGCATCTGCTAATCCAGAAACATTTGTTTAACAAGCCTGATTGCTGATGATACCCAGGAGTTCGAAATCAGTCGAGGGTTTTCCTGGTTAAACAATGCTGTTGGGATAAAATTGGTTTGTAGACCCTGGTGACGGAATAAAATATTGTGTGTGTATGTGGAGACAGAATGGACTGCTTTTATTTGCTTCTACCCATAATTATTATTTCTTAGGTACCTGTGAAAAGGACAGTCTCACTATATACATTTTCCCCTCATGTCTCCCTATGTTTTCCATATTTTCCCGTGCCTCCCTGTGTAGTCGTGTGACCCTACGTCTCCCCCTCATGTCTTCCCGTGTCCATCCCTCTCCTCACCTTGCTGGCGTCGCGCTTAGTTCCTGCTGCAGCGATGGACGCGAAGTACTGGATGACACGTTTCGTGTTCACAGTTTTCCCCGCTCCAGACTCGCCACTGTCCAATCACAGCGACGGATACAAGCAGATATAAAACAAGAACTCACATTTGTAATCCACCCGTAATGTAACAAATGGCTCAGAGTGAAGAATGACGTAACGGTGGAAAGGAATGGGAAACACCGAGCCAGGGAGGGATAAAATAAGTAATTAAGGGGGTAGGAAGGCAAAGTTGAAGAGGTTATTTAAGAGAGGGTTGGAGGGAGTTCTGGTGGTGGAGAGGCAGGCAGGGGTGAGGTAAACACAGGCAGGCAGACAGACCCAGACATTGAAGAAGCTTTGCTTTTTTTGCATGTCAAAGACTTCTTAAACTGCCTGTAATTATTACTTGGATACCAAGTACATATTTGGCGAAAGATCATATCTGGGATGGAACACAATTTCTACCGCACTATACCGGATCGAATTTAATGTAAACAGGTTGATTAATGATGAAGCACTCACTGATTCGCTCCTGTCACTTGTCACCAGCAGTCAAGACACTTATCACTTTTGTTGCTACTGCCATGGGAACTGTTCTTTGGCCGTTCTCTCATTGATTCATCCACCCATATTGAGGACTCGGGCGAACAGTGAATGCGGGCCCATGCTCTTGCCAACTGGCAATCGGCTTGTCACTTGTAAGATGCGTCTGCCATTCTTCCACTGCGATGGTGGACATCTACGTAGGACCCCATTCAAACCCAAAATAGCCTGCTCTCGGTTAGCTGATAAGATTGCAAGCGAGAATCTTATCATTGCTTGCTGAGGGTGATAATTTTGTGCAGGCTGTTCTACATGATAGCATTACAACTTCTTCTTGGTTCTTTCGGTAAAGTCACGTAGAATGGAAACAATAAAAGTAATAAAAGAAAACATAATAAAATATTTGTTTTCATTATTTTTATTGTTTCCATTCTACGTGACTTTACCGAAAGAACCAAGAAGATGAATCCCTGCAGTCACGAAAGCTTTAAATCGAAGCATTACAACTGTCTGGAACACAGGGCCGATTCCACAGGATTTAACAGACGCCTTGATGGTCCCCCTTTTTAAAAAGGAGGACCGCACTTATTGTATCAGCTACTCGGGCATTTATTTTGTCAGTGTGCCCAGAAAGGTTCTGGCAAAGATTATTCAATATCACCTTTCCAGGCATGCCGAGCTTCAGAAGCCTCAATATGGTTTCCAATGGCCAGAGAGACAGACATTACACCCAATAATTTCCCACAACTCAAAGTGTGCCCTTTGCGCTATTTTGAAACTCACGTGATCAGAACTGACTGATTTTCTCTGTCTGTGGAATGTAAACCAGAGAGACGGTAAGACAGATAAATCGACAGGAGAGTGTACAGGTTTTTCGGTAAATATTCACAGATAGGTGGATGGCGCACGTATAGGGACTGGCAGACAGACGTACTGCGCAACAATGTGAACATTTGCAGGTGTCTTTGAATGTGTTGTGTGTACACATACCCATGAGCATGTGCTGGTGTATATGTGTGTGTGTACACGTACCCGAAAGCATGTACTGGTATGCATTGTCAGAGATGGAGAAGATGTGTGGAGGGGCCTCCTGCCGTTTCTTGCCCCGGTACGCGTTTACGCACTGCGAGCTGTACACGGGCAGCCACTTGTAGGGGTTCACCGTGACACAGAACAGCCCCGAGTACGTCTGCATGGACCATACAGATACGCATATAGACAACAACAGCCACCATTCGCCACAATATGGTGATGATGTCACCATAGCACTTGTGCCAGACTCGGTACACTTTGATGCCGTGTGAAGTATCGAAGGAATATAATGCTGCTCGACTAAATCAACGCTTCCAACCCGGAACTGGTAATGAGCATAGTCTTTGCTTCTGACTAGGAACTGGTCATGAGCACACTCCTCCACTGTCTCCACAACTGCCTGATTGCTCATGGAGAGTTGATGTGGAGTGTTGATGACATAAAATAATCAGGCAAATGCTTTGTTTTAGTGGGGCTGATTTTAAATCCTACATTCAACAGCAGTCTAAAACTAGTTCTTAAAGTGAGCAGCAACTACCAGATAATCCCTGTAAATAACCTGGTTGAAAAGTAGGGAGCCATCCCTTGAAGGCACCGAGGCATCAATTAGCCTCCCTTTGTATCTTTGTATCTGTACCAGATGCAAATTGCTCTGGAACAGCCAATAAAAAGCCAATTTCTTCAGCCATGGAAAGATCTAACTATGTAGTCAAATAAGGTTTTAAATAGTGAAAGGGGCAGATGACACTCCAAGGTGATCTGCAATTGTCTCTGACTCCTAGCCACGAAGCTTTACTTGGGTCTGCCCACCATAGAGGTTCTTAATGGTTATTAGCATAGGATCAGTATCCCTGAAAAAGAAAAAAAAATCATAGTCCTGGCCTCTTGATGGCATCGTATGCTATGATGAGGTCAATAAATCAGAGATGTCGGTCCTGTTGGATTTCCCTAGACCTCTATTCAAGCAATCCTTACATAAATGCTCAGCAAATTAGCAAACCTGTTCCTGGGGTCGGTTACCCCACAGATCTAATGACCCTCTCTCTATATCAATCAATCTATAAATCATCCCACTGAGGCTCATACCTCAGTGGAATGATTCGACTGACTCCCCTTTATTTATTCATAAATACTATATTTCTCAGATCATTAGACCTCATTTTTCCCTGCATTTTAAAGCAAAAGTTAGGGGTGCCACTTATAATGTGGTGTGTATGACCAGACTTATCATTTTATGTTTTTCGGGTGCTTCAACTTTCCAGAGCATCTTAAAGTCCGAACAATATGCTAATATCGCGGCACTCACGTAGATCATCCATGCCGCGTAACGCTCTTTGAGGTTGAACAGCACAGACGGCTCGTTGAGGAAGGTCAGCATGGCCATGTCCTCGATCTTGTCGAACTTGGGCGGGTTCATTTGCATCACGTCCGCGTCTTTCACGACGACCGTCTGCGTGCACAGTCATGGAAGAAACGAATGTTTGTGTCTTTGTCTATATGTGAACATCTGCGTGTATATATATGTGTCTATATCCAGTAGCAACCATTTCGTGACCCCTAAATGCCCTCTAATTGCGGTCACTCATTCCTCAACCATTGCATGCCTTTGCCACCTAAATCAGTGTTCTTCACTAATTTTCAGCGGGGGGCCACTTTCGCTGATGAGACATCATCAGTGTGAGGGCCGCCACACATTTGAAACCATTGGGGTTTGACAACACGACGGGGGGTGTTTTCACATTGGTGTACTGTCGGGGGCCGTACAATAAGGGCCGCGCTAGAGGCTACCAGGGGCCACGAGTGGCCCGTGGGCCTTGTAATGAAGAAAACTGATCGAAATCATTCTATTTTGTAACTGTTTTTTTAACTATGTTAAGTACCTCGAGTAAAGGCGCTGTATTTAAAAAGAAAATAATGATCCATCTTAATTTTTTCATTGCGCCTTTCATGAATGTATCTTTAAGAAGTGGAAATATTTAATAAATTACAATGTCTTAAATCAGTAAACGCAATAAATACAATATAATACTGATAGGAACCTCCTGGTTACACCAGCCCACAGGGGATTATTGTGTCCGTCGTGCAGGGAGGGGCTGGGTGGGGAGGGAGGGGCTGGGTGGGGAGGGGAGGGTGGGGAGGGTGGGGAGGGGCTGGGTGGTGAGGGGCTGGGTGGGGGGTGGGAGGGGTGGGGCTGGGTGGGGAGGGGCTGGTCACCCCGTGGTGTCCTTATAAAACTCAACGTTTAACCTACTCACGCCGGCTTGTGCTCGCCCTCACAGTCGGGCATATTTGCGGAATACACCACGCCGCCGTTGACCTTGGCCATTGACCGAGCAACCCAACGTTCCTACCAGCTCCCTCACCAGGAATGCGTTTTACAAGAGTATGAATGCTGTATCATCGACATAAGTGTTCTGTCTTAGTTTCAAAGGTATCCTCACTTGATTATCATGGTAGTTATTCTACAGTTTATGGGCTGAATCGGCAAATGTACTCCAACCATTTGGATCATGAGCACAACTGCAAGCTGTGCTGTAAGAGGCCGACTCGGGACATGGAGTCAACAATTGTTTTAGGTAGGCGGGGGAAACCGTGTTCATGTAGAGCTTAATATGTCAGAAGCTGCACCTTACAATCAATCTTGCACCAGCTCGGAAGCCAGTGCAAGTATCCCAAACGGGCAATATGTTCATATTTCTTAGTTCTTGTTAAAATATTGGCAGCAACATGTTTCTTTCCAAATTGTAGTCAAGCAGTAGCATGACTAAATACCAGAGAAAAGCACATTATAGTAATCTAAGGGCATGTCTGTATGTCTATATATGTATCTAAGTGCATAACTGTGTATATGTACCTCAGATTAGCACGGTTGGCTACGTACGGTGCGAAAGAAGTTCAACATACATATCTATGTGTATGTTTATGCTTGTGTGCGCAGCTTACTTGTCCCTCCAAGCTATCCACTGTCTAGTTTCCATAGGTACTCCATATGTATGTGTCTGCATACATTTATTGGTACGTCTATGCATGTGTGCATATATCAATGGATTGCAAATGGCTATGTATCTGTGTTTACGTATACACACACACATGCATATATATATGCATATATATGTTTGTACCTAAGTGTATTACATCTATGTGCTTCTGCGGACATCTATGGGTGTGTGTCCATGCGCGTGTGCAGAGCTCACTTCGCCATCCGCCGTCTCCACGGTGTATTTGCCATCCTCCACGCTCTGCACGAGGGCCTTGATGAATTCGACCTTGGGGTGATTGACGTAGACGTTCTTCTTCATGTCGAAGGGCCGCGTCTGTGCCTCCAGACGCTCCTTATCCGACTTCCGCAGGTAGGGCGCCGCCTCTCCGAACTCTGACAGATCAGCCATCCTTGCTGGGGGTGTGCATCATCATCGACATCATCATCATCATCAAGACCTCGATTTACCATCTGATTAATATCACCTGGATTAAACATCCCGCCTACCTCATAATCTTCCAACGTTGATTCCACGCTTTTGTGACTGCCCGCCTTGACTATTTTATGCCTTGGAGGCAAATATTTCCCTGGGGGCTTATTTAATATAATATGTCCTGTGATAAAGGGAGGAGGGGGGGGCAATATTCACCACTTTCAGCTGGTGCAGAATGTAACTGCCAGGTTGCTGACTGGCAGAGGTCGCAAACGGGTTTTGATTCCTTACCCGTACCCGTACCTGGCCGGGTACAGGTACCCGTACGCTACCCGTACCCTACCCGAAATGAGTGACAAACGGTTACTCACCGGTGACTCACGGCCTACCCGTACCCGTACCCGGCCGGGTACCCGGCCGGGTACGGGTAGCCGGGTATCGGGTAGGGTACGGGTATCGGGTACCCGGTTGCGACCTCTGCTGACTGGTTTACCTCGATAATGCCATGTCAGGCCCATACTTTGTGGCCTGCAGTGTCAAAGCACCTTACAGGTAATTTTACTGACCTACGCAAGACCTTACACGATCAGGGATTGGGTTATCCACATGAGCCTCATGGTTTTTAACTCCATATCTTACTCCGCTCCAGTGGCATCAAGTTTCAATTTTATTTTGTTGAAGTGATTGCTAGAGGTACCCAGAGTCCAGTGAAAAATCAAGTGCTCGAGATTTAGAATTTGTTGTCCCTACCCTATGAAAGTCTACCTCTACGGATCAGATAGTGTCTTCATAGAAAAATGCAGTCAATGTAAACTTTTTTTACTTGACTTTTTCTTTGTTTTGATTGATGTTGGCTCACAATACATTTTTGTACTTATTTTATATTAATTCAGATTTAATTATATCTGTACGTGCGTTCAATAATTCAGTGAATTTCACATTTCGGGAGGGCTTCCACGTCTCTAGGTTACCCACCCTTGTAGGCGCGTGTGCATAATTGTTCGTATCATTAGTAACAACAAGCACCATCATCATAAGGAGCAAAGGGTGGAGCAGTGGCACAGTGGTATACGCACTGCGATATGGACCCACATTCTAGTCCTGGGCATGGCTAACTTCAGTGGTGAGTGCTATCTGAACCGATCCTGGGACTCTTTTCTACCACTTTACCAATAGCCCTGATTGACCAGTCTGGTGAAGTATGGTTAAACACCCCCATGATTGATATGGCATGGGTTGACAAGGTGCTGTAAATTAATTAAAAAGTTAGATTTATAAGCAGCATCAGTGTCATAATCAGTCGTCAAAATCATGTTTGGCATCATCATCAGTGACACTATCACCCGGACAGGAGCAACAGCGGAGTAGAAAAAGCAGCTTCTTAATCACAAAAGCCGTTATCAATATCAACATCAGGTGTGCGTGATGAGGAGTCGTGATTATAAAGCTGTGAGTGAACAAGAAAAATACGCTATCCTGGATCCGAACTGGTCTCACCTTATTTTCTTGGTCAGGTCACAGGTGATGCAAGGAGGGCAGGACCAGTACAGCCTTCACACACACAAATCAGCCATGATCAGTCCTCTGCTGGATGAAGGTCTTTCATAGCCGTTTCATCACTCACCGTTCCACAATGATATATATTTTTATAACACAAAGACAAAATCCCCCATATAGCCTTAACAGACTGTTAAGGAAAGTGCTGTTAGTGAGCACCTATGAAGGCTGGCACAGCACACAAAGGGATGGGTGGACAACATCACGTCTGACTGCTTTCGTTTCCCCAGTGGCTATGTTTTTACACACTGCACCAGGTACTCATTTGAGGCCGAGTCGACCTAGGGGAGGCCCATGACCGGTTCAGATAATCGTCACTGGTGTTGGCCGTGATTGGGAATCGGACCTGGGTTGCCGGGTTCGTAGTGCAGCACGCTAACCTCTACACTACAGCTCCCCTCTGACAGATATAACACAAACACACATATATACATGCAGTATATACACGTACAAATATACATCCACATAATGTTTATACTGTACATAGAAGAGAAATATTCCAATGCGAGCAGTACACACTGGGGGCAAGTGCTGTTAGCCAGCACATCTCACACTCATTTTCTCCACTACCTTGCCCACTATCAGAATATTTATACAGGAAAAATCCGATGAGCTGTAAAGCTCTGTTTCACTTGTCCAGTAAGGGCGGGCAAGAACGTTACAAAAACAAACAACACAAAAACACGACATTAGTGCAAAGTACGAGAAAGGTAAACAAATCACCAAAAAACTTACAAATAAAACTAAACCATCCCCAATCCTACCAGGAAAAGTCTACTAACTCATCCCTTCATAACACACACCACACTCACACTACCCTCACCCTACATGTATACAGAACCAATGGAACCACTAAATCAGCACACTATGTTGGGGTAAGTGCTATTAGAGAGCGCCTATCACCCCACACTCACCTCCATCACACCACACTCACTCCTTCACATATATCACACACTCAACCCACACTGAAACCACACTCACCCCACATAGACCCACACCCAACCACACACACATCCCACACTCACCCAGGGGTAGAGGACTGGGAGTGTTTGCACTACCCCGTGGTGTGGTTTTAAAGCAAAATACCCAGACCCCCACCCAATCTATCTCGATGACCCCCAATTGCGTCAATGACCCCCCCACCTCCATTACCCCGTGTCTTTCCCCCCCAAAGCCCCCTCTGTTCCCTCCAAATGCCTCCTCCACTGTCTCTTCCCCCATTGCCCCCTCACAATGCCCCCCCCCGCCCCTCCCTTCGTGCTGTTAGAGGGCGGCAGCGATCAAGGGACTAGAGTGCCTTCGTTACCCCTATTCTACCAGGGACAGAGCAGGGGGGTTGGAGGGAGAGAGTGTGGTCGGGTTGGGGGTTAGGTATTCGCGGGTGACAGGACACAGTCATTTTGCAGCAACTCGACTCCTTTCCATTATGGCAGTGATCTTAACCTCTCCTCTGAACAGCGGAGGTCACGGAAGGGAGGGATCGTGAGAGGGAGGAATTTACGGATAGGTGGATAGATATATGTATGGAGGGATGCATGGATGGAGGGGAGTCAACATTCCACCCTGCCTTACTAGATTTCCATTGTAAGTAGTATTGTAATTATTATTTATTAGTCATGTATATAAAATGTTCCTGCTTTTGTTCTCTGCAACCCACGTGAACCCCTTCTCATGTCACATGCTCAGCCGTTTTGACAAAGAGCTTATTGGCTTAATGGACCTTACCAAAAATAAACTACTTCACTCACTGACTTATGTTGCCATATGAGCTTATGATCGGGGTTCTATTTCTCTGTGATATTTAATTAAATGACTCCTGGCTGGCAACGTGACCTGGTTAAATGTTCTTTCGTGCCTGTTCCTGTCTCTCAAACTATCCTCTTTGTCGCCCCCTCTTGTCACCCCACTGCCTTCCACGAAAGAATGATTGGGTTATTAATTTAGAACAAGATTAATCAGGCACATAACAGAGTTGGAACGTGAGGCAGGGGCCGATTTTTTATTTGTGTGGTGCTTGTCACGGAATGGCTAAACTATAAATTATTTGCTACTGATTTGGCAACTGAATTTGTAAGTATCGTTTGTGTCAATTGTTTAGTATTGCTATGCTCCCTTTTCTATTTTATGTGGTTATTGTTCAAGTTTATGTATTTATCCACCCATACAACTTCCTCAGACAACTGTCATTGCCGACCAGCTTGGTCTGGACACTTGTAAAAATAGCTTAATGGCTCAGATCAATTGTCTATGTCTAATATGGTTAAGGAGTGATTGAATAAGCTTAACATCATTTTCCTTTTCGATTTAAAGCTTTCGTGACTGCAGGGATTAATCTTCTTGGTTCTTTCGGTAAAGTCACGTAGAAGGGAAATAATAAAATAAGATTTTTTTTATTATGTTTTATTTTTATTATTTCCCTTCTACGTGACTTTACCGAAAGAACCAAGAAGATAATTTTCCTTCTTTAACTCTGAGACTTTATTGCAACTATACAACATATAAATTCTGAAAAGGTTGGAATTCTGTTGTCATATCTGGGGAGGAGCACCCAGTTCACAACTAACAATACTATCCTTGATAGGATGCAACGTAGGTAACCAGGTTGATGAACTTTCGCACCGTACGTCGCAAACTGTGCTAAGGGGCCGTCCATAAATGACGTCACGCACCTACGGGAGGGGGTCAGACATTTGTGATGATGTGTGACTGGGGGGGGAGGGGTTTGAGAAATGTGACGTCACATCAAAATGCACAACTTTAAATAAATATAGACAACACGTTCTACTTAATTAAATATACTTTTTAATAAATGTTTTCTCCTACAACATCAGAGTGCAGCGCCACTTTAAATACGCACTACAATGACAATA
>CM025666.2:1851000-1872958 GCA_014621495.2 Entosphenus tridentatus
GGGGGGTCTGACTTTTTGTAACGCCGTGTGACGAGGGGGGGGGGGGTAAAAAATCGTCCAAAATCGCGTGACGTCATTTATGGACGGCCCCTAATAGGACTCTCCATCAACCAGCCATCAGACTGGCTCTTTTGTTTCATTAATACTTTTTTCAACCACCATCGTGCTGGTCAAAACACGACTCCTTTAGTTTATTTCTTCACACAACTCGACTTTTAGAACTTATCAGGTTCTTACAACCCTTACTCAATGCAAACACATATCACCTCAGCTATCGCATCTTAAATAGAGCTGGCCATTGTTAATTATTTGGGTTTGGGGCCTACGCTCAGCAAATGTGATAAAAAAATGCTTTTATCGTGTCTGTATCATGACCATCATTATCTGGGATCATTGTCATTGTTATATCTCTGGGTTCATCATCATATCTCTGGGTGTATCATTTATCGTCATGTATTTTGGTTTGTCATCATATCTCCGGGTGCATCATGATCATCATCCAGTCTGTGTGTGCATTCCTTATAATCTCAATTATCATGACCATTACACATGTGATGTATGGACGAGCAGTGAACATTGTTCGTGTTCTTCTTGCATTTGCTATTGAAGGTCTATATCCAAGAGACTTAACGACTTGATCTCCACTTAATTTAGTACAATCTGCCTTCTAATTTTACCTTATTGTCACTGTAATGGATAGCACTCAACAATGGGACAGCTGTTTATGTGAGCAGCTGCACAACCTCATGTAGGGGTGGCACACAAAGCAAGATGGTGCATCAGTGTGCAAAAACTCCAATGGCCACAAAACAGTTAAGCCTGGTCCAAGACAATCTGGGTATTGATGCTCATCCACGTGTGGCTATTGGGTAGTGGAGGTGTATTGCAGTCTGATCTGCATCTCCGTTTTTCTGTCACCACTAAGTAACAATCAGATGGGACAAGGTCCCTCCAATGTGGTGCAGCAGTTGATGGGATAATTCTGGCACTGCGAGCCACAAGACCACGAGCTTCTATCACAAAGCTTGTTGATACGAGGGGCACCATAGCAGTTCGAGGCATCGTTGCCAGCTTCTCAGTTGACACATCAGGAGTCTTGACTGCCATTTGTAGAGGACAGACAAGACTGAAGGAATATGGCATTCTTGTCTGCCAGAGCATGCCAGACAAATTTTTGCGTGATGGTGTCACGCTGCAGCTGTGCCAGAGGGATGCCGGATATAGTAGGTTTATGACTGGTGTAAGCCATTAGGAAGCCACCAATAATGCATATTACAGTATTCAGTAAACTCTACAGTAAATAAAGGTGGTGATTATGACACCAGATGGCTGTGCATTACTCATACAGATGAGGACTGCCTGACAAGAGGCCTGTGTCCCAGTGACGTGTCAGCAAGTTTCCTGATTAGGGTTACCAGACCTTAAACTGTCCATTTCAGATTTTCCAGGTGATAGCAGCCAGTGAGGCACCTGTCAAGTCTTACTTCCAAGTAGCTTGTGGCATCTTCATGAAAAGGAGAAGCCTGCCTACTCTCATGTCAAGGTGTTGGCCTGTTGATGGTTGAGATGGAAGGTTGTACTGACCTTCCATTTCTAGCATGGTCATACCTAGGCTGAGCACATCACTGATCTCGTCCAATTTTGATTTAAAGCTTTCGTGACTGCAGGGATTCATCTTCTTGTCTCCCCGACAGACCTGGTCTTCACCTGAGGATGGCTGCTTGCGTTGTGGCCGAAACGTCGTGAGAATGATCTTATTATGTTTTATTTTATTATTTTATTATTTCCATTCTACGTGACTTTACCGAAAGAACCAAGAAGATGATCTCGTCCAGTTTTTTTTCTGGTTGTTTTAAAACCTACGTCAGCTATGAATATGCACTTTTGAGCTGTGCTTTTTCGAAGGTTATTTGTATGGATATGAAACAAAAGTGGTGCTTTTTCAGGTTTCTGTGTTAGACCAATTGAAAGTCTTTGTAACCTGATTTTTTGCTCTCTGATTAATAGGATGAAACTGTGGTTACTCATAATTTCCGTTATGATGCTGGCGAATGACCGGCATGCGATGGTATGTAGCAGTTTTTCAGTTTCGGCCAGCATGCTCAATGGTGACATAGACTGCAGTAAGGTCTACCTTCTGACCAGCCTCAAATGTATCCTCAGCCTCTTGAGTCAGGCGGAGGACTTGGCCTTTAGTGCGGACGCCCCACCTGAAGGCCAGCCTGTTCAGATGGCAAATGTTCATCGAAGGATGAGCCTGTGCATGAGCTTGCGGATGGAGCACAGTAGGGATATAGGTCGGTAGTGGCTGGGGTCTGTTGGGGGCTTTTGCCAGTTTTGGGAATCGCAATTGCAGCAGTCCTGCATCAGATCTTTGGGATACGTAGAGCCTTTCCAAGGGATTGAAGCATGTGCATAGTCTAGTTTTTGCGTTGTTTGTTGTGATGGCATTGTGAAGAGTACACAAAATGCTTGTAAAATATTGTCTCAATACTGTGATTATATGAAAAACAAGAATAGGGTGTACCCTTTCTGGCAATAAAACAGGTGTTAAGACGTTCAAACACCAATTATATACCTTTTAAATACTTTTGGTGTTTGAACATTTTAACACCTGTTTTATTGCCAGAAAGGGTAAAACCTATTCTTATTTTTCATACTTTGATACCAGCAAAAAGGTCCCATGATATAACTGTGATTGTAGTAACATCGAGAATGCGTTGGTAGATTCCCAGTAATAATAAATGTCCTAGCAGTATCACAATGTTCAGTGACATGAGTGCGGTTGCTAGGGATGATGTCATCACTCTCACTAAACCCAGCCAATCATCTGCTAGGAAGACCACATGGTACAACAGTACTGCCATTAATTAACTTATGCAATATGGCAGCAGATCATCGCGAACCACTGCCATCCAAACGATGTGGCGAAGGCCATTTAAGGTTCTGTGGCTCGTAAACAAGTGGGAAGGCAGCCAAGCAGTGAGCCGGTGCCAACAATTGCCCAAGCCCTGCAGTCCTCGATATATTAAGATGCTTTCAGCCAATTAATGAATGTGAATACATATGGGTGGAAACCGAATTGCCCCAAGAAAACCCACGTGTTCAAGGAGGCAATACTTTATCCCATTCCGAAGGGATGGAGGCGGATAGTCCACAATTTATGCTGAACTGCCTTCTGGCAAGCCAGGGTATGACAGGGTATGACACCTCAATGTCCACAAGAATGGGTTTTTACAACATTTGTGCGATCCATCAACCCTCGCCTCCACAGTGCTGGATTACAGGCGTGTGCTGCCACCACCCACCTATGTATGTATACATTTTTTTACTTATTTCGCACCGTACGTAGCCAACCGTACTAATATCGAGCTTATTTCTGCTGGGATGCGTTCTGAGATGTAGGTCATCATACCATATCGACAACAGCGATGAGTGGTAATTGCATAATATCCAGGGATTGGTAATTGGATTGTAGCCATTTTGGCCAGCAGCCAATATTGAAAGTTGAGTATCTTGCAGCCTAGTAGCCTGTATCTTTGCAGCAGATATTTTGTCCATGTTGAAATGTAGCACCCTAACAGGCATCCCCAGGGTGATGTAATTTGGTGTTGGCTGTGAATAGGGCCCTTTGTGCGCTGGGTTTTTGTGTTTTGATTTGATCTGCGATTTCTTACGTGACCTGGCTACCGTAATGTTGTCAACATTAGACCCTGAGTGGGCTACATAACAGGTTACTGGATTTGTGATATGATGATAATTTGCGAGGTCGCCTCTGTTAGTGGAGTCTTAATCGAGCTGTGTTCATTGCCAGAGAGCTCTGTTAGAGCTATTCTGCTGGGTACACACCCATTGAAGGAGATCCTCTCCACGTTATCGCAATGTGCTTCCTTTTGGAATGTTATCAGTAATTCCTGCATGCCTTGTTGCTGTCTTAGTGAGTGTGTTTGCGTGTATGTCTGTTTGCGTCTGACCCAACGCACAGTCGACCACTCTCAGCCGTGTCCGAACAGCACATGGAAGGTGTGGATATTTCCTCTGTAAATGGAATATCAGGGACCCGCCAAATTGTGAATGCGGTGAGGTGCAATCCATCATGCATATAAATGATGATTACCTAGAACACGTGTATTGTGGTGGAACAAGCGGACTCCACTAGGTTACCCCAGATACCATCGAATGGCTCACAAAATGTAAAATACAATTGTAGCCCTGTTGCTTTTTTCAAACCCCATGCGAAAGGAGAATAAGGTGGGGGAGCGGTAGTGTAGTGATCAGTGCACCATCCTACACATCCCTGTGACATGAATTTAGTGAGTGATATCTGGACTGGTGCTGGGCCTCCCCTAAGTCGACTCAGCTTTAAATCAATCTTGGGTGCGTTGTGTATAATAAAAAAACAGCAATGAGAAGACACTTGTGGGCAGAAGTGGTTCTTGGCACACCATCCCTTCGTGTGCTGTGCCGGCCTTCATAGGTGCTCGCTAACAGCATTTGCCCCAACAGTCTGTTAAAGGCTATATGGTTGATCATTGTGTGGAGAGCAGTAGTGTCGTTGTTAGCACACTGTGCCAAGAATCCGGCAACCCGAGTTTGATTCTTGCTCATGGCCAACAGTGATGAATATTTGAACCGGTGCTGGGCCTCGCCTTGGTCGACTCAGCCTCAAATGAGTACCTGGTGTGGTGTGTAAACATCGCAACTTGGGAGATAAAGGTGGCCAAGTGTGGTTCTGGCCACCACCATTTCGTGTGCCTTGCTGGCCGTCATAGGTGCTCGCTAACAGCTCTTGCCCCATCAGTTTGTTAAAGGCTATATGTGGGATCATTGTGTCTGTGTATGAGTTTAAGTGACTGTGTGTGTGCGTTTAAGTGCTTATATACACGTGTGTAGTTAAGTGCTTCTGTCTTTGTGTGCGTGTTTAAATGCCTATTTTTGGGGCTGGGGTTGGGGGATGGAGGGGTCATGAGTAGAGCAATTGTTCTTTGTCGTGTGGGGGACGGAGACGGGGGGGGGGGGCATGGCGAGGGAAAGGCGGAGCAGGTGGCTGGTAATTATATAAAAGTATTACTGGAACATTGGGCAATGCCAAATAGGGATGAGGTCTTATACCTCCCACTGCACACCTCTCCACACCTCTCCACATCCCTGCACCTCCTTGCACCCCTGTCACCATCCCTCGCCTTTCCCTACAAACCACCCACTGCACCCTTTTCTCACCATCCCTCCCTTTTCCTGAACACCCCGTCACCATCCCTCACAACCCCTCACATCACTCTCACCATCCCTTACCTACCCGATACACCGCTCATCCCTGACCTCTCCGGCGCATATTTGTCAATCCCTCACCTGTCCCATGCACACCTCTCACCATTTCTCACTTGCACCACACACCTCTCATCCCTCGCTTGTCCCACACACCCCTCTAACCATCCCTCACTGCCCCCCCCCCCTGCACACCTCCCACCATCCCTCACGTGGCCCACACATTTTTTGCCATTGCAGAATCTCCCATGCTCATCTCTCCCCATCCATCCCTCTCACCTCCACCAGAACATCTCTTACCACCTGGCACTTCTACACTCCCGCACACCCCGGATACTTCCGCCTGCACCCACCCCTGCCACCGCAACCATTCCCTCCACCCACCCCCTCCCATGCGAGTGGAAAAGTTTTCGTATGATAAAGAATTAAATATATAATGCGTCTCTCTTGTCCGGGACAATTCCCGTTAAAGGACACAGCGCGTGGCGACAGCAGCGAGGAACGCAAACAAGTGGCACGGCTGTCCCCCCACCTCCCTCCCCCCACCATGCCTCCCATCGCTCCCCACCCCCCATTATCCCAACCCCTCCCCCTCGTCCCCCTACACAGGGCGGAATGCGTTTTTGAGATATCAGCTGCTCGACATTGGATCCATCCAACCATTGTGTTTTATAATAGAGAAGCGCGTGGTCTGGGACAAGTGAACTATGACCAGCAGATGCCAGCGCTCATGTTAACACTATTGCTACTTGCGACAAACTCACTATCAATGCACCTGATGCCGTCGGATCTCGGAAGCTAAGCATGGTTGAGCCTGGCTGATGCGTGGATGGGAGACCGCTTGGGGAACACCGGGGTGTTTTGGGCGTGGGGCTACGAGGTTGCTACACGATGGCAATACAACGGTGAATTCTTGAAAGCATCAACTTTGAGTTGTGCACCCCCTTTGTATGCACGGTGAGCTGTCTCTGCCAATCTCTCATTGATCGAAATGTCCAAGCAGCCCAAAGTACAATGATCCTCCTGAAAAAAGAGTCTTGAGACTTGGTAAGGATTTCCTCGATAACTGATTGACATCGCATATTAATCGACATAATTTCACCGCACCACATACTCCTTTCAGAATCAAAATCTGTATTTGTACTGGAGGAATCTGATGAACTTTAAAGATCTTTTTCACAGATGTCTCGTCGGGGTGGGTCAGAAAGTTACAACAACAATGTAAAAAAACTGAAGGAGTGCAAAGTATAGGAAAGATAAACAAATCACGAAAGATAAATAAACGAAAACTTAACTTTTTATTTTATCAAGGAAAGCCCACTGAGCTATTCGTTCTTTTTTAGAAGCGACCTGGCAACAAATGATAACTCAACGAAGTGGCTTATCATGTGGACATTTATAGCCGCCAAATAATCTTAAACGCATGCTTCTAAATGCTGAAGCCACCCTCAGCGAGGCCCTGCCAGTAGCAGTTAAGATATTCAGAAATCAATCGCCACTTATGTTAGCCCTGGCTAGGAATCTGACTTTGGTCACCGTGTTCATAGCGTAGCGAGGTAACCACATACAAAAAGACAATTCTTCCAGGTGCTCTGAACCGTGCGACAAGAGTTTGATTTCTGGACATAGCTATCATCTGTGGCGATTGATACCTAAATATCTGAACTGGTACTGGGGGAGGCCTCACCAAGGGTGACTCAGCCTCAACCTGAAAGGTGATAGTATTGTCCAGCCAGCAGTATAAATGAGTCCACCACACTTAAGTCGATGGGCAGGTTGCATGTGTAAAGTGTGGGTACTTCCACTTCTTGCAAGACATCTGGCCAGAGTGGAAGAATAGAGCAATATACCCGCTAACAGCGTTCTCTAGAGCTCCCTCTATAGTGGAGGCCCTTCCACCAGCAGTGGTGTGGACAAGTAATTTCAGGGCTGCAGCTTTGGCTGCACATTTACCTTTGCCATGCCACTCGACTCTTCTCCCCATGTTGTCTGTTTGAGCAACCACGGTCAAAGCCAAGCCAACCTTGGCTGTGTTGGAGGTCACTTATTCTCCACCCCTGCCCCCGTAGTCTGAAGTTCCGTTGCCTCAACCATCTGTGCTTTCAACTCACCACTCCTGTTCAAGTCTGGGCTCAATGCCTTTTCATTTTTCCAATGATTGTCTCTTCTCTTAAAAAAAAAGTGTAAACCCACCCCCCTCTCCCCCCACTCCTCCCCCTGCTGAGGCATATCCCACTATTCTGTGCAGCGTCTCATCATGATCGTCAGTTATGGTCTGCTGGGTGCAGGCCTACTCAAGCTGTCGGCATCTAATGCACACTGACTTCATCATCCCCTGCTAACATGAATAGTTTCAGGTGATGTATCCTGCCCAAGTCCTGTTACTCTCTTTTTTAACAGCCTGAATGATGCTGCTGATTCTGTAAATGTTGGTGCTGTATATATATTCTAATTGCAATTATAACCTTGCTTAGATTATGAGGTCTGATGCGATTCGGTGCATTGAGGGTCATTTGGATGCAGTCATATATATCTTATTCTCCAGATTACAAGACAGTACCTCCCCTCCGTATTTAAAGTAAAAGTTGATAATGATAATAGGTATGTGTGTTACCAGATTTGTATAGCTATATTAAGTCCGCATACAAGTTTGGGGTGCATCTCCCTTGTCAGTGTCTTAAATATCGAGGCGAATAAAAAAAAATAGCATGTTTGTTAGTTATATATAAAAGCACATTATTAGTTTCAGGTGATGGTCCTTCTTCAGAGCAGAGATTACCCATTAAAACTATGAGGGCCTTAATACCTTTGCATTTGACTTAAACAGTTTTGAGTTGAGGACAAGGTTTCCATTAACAGACATTGAGGCATAAATAAACCGGAAATGTTGGTCATATATTTCTTTGAAGCAGTGTTAAGCTTTAACTTATCGATACATTTTAACCACATTTAGGAACACAACGAGAAATAGTTTCGAGAACATATGCAGGTCACAGACATCATTCGAACTGTTAAGAAGAGTAAGTGGGTCTGGCCAGGACTCATTGCTAGGAGTGATAGGCCGATGGGCAAGGCTAGTGATCGAGTGGCAGCCAAGGTATGGAACGCATCTTAGAGTACCTCTGCCGAGTACAATGACTCCCACTCCTGGACCACCCCTTAAACTTCTCATTCCATTCTCCTCTCACTCCTCTTGCTCTTGGACGATGCCAATCGCTCCACATTCAGAAACGTGCGTTTATATGATTTGGCTGCAATAAATATGCACATGATGAGCGACTTCCTTGAGCTATCGATTGGGGCCAGTTCGCTTCTGAAAAGAAGTGAATAGCTTACCTTTCCTATACTCTGTACGCCTATTGTATCATATTCTTGGTTCTTTTGGTAAAGTCACATAGAAGGGAAATAATAAAATAAAAATTTTTTTTTTTAAATTGTTTTATCTTTATATAATTTTATTTCCCTTCTACGTGACTTTACCAAAAGAACCAAGAATATGAATCCCTGCAGTCACGAAAGCTTTAAATCCAATTGTATCGTTTGTTGTTGTAGCCTTCTGACCTGTCCCTACCGGGCATCTTTGAAAAATAGTTTTATAGCTCATGGGATTCATCCAGTATAAATAAAGACTCCCGATTCTGATTATGTTACTCTCCAAAGCGTCTACTTACACATCTCTAGTACAAAGATCACTTCACCATTCCAGACTCCAGTCTTTTTTCTGGTTGGTTGCACGGCTGCCTTCTGGACCTCCCGGGGTTTTGTACTTTTGGGCATCGCAGATGCCACCTCCAGCTTACTCCCACCTGCTCCATCCCCATTTCTCGCCATTTCACCTGACTTCCATGTTTGCATCCTTTGTCTTATGTTGCAGAACTGAATAGTTTTTAGTGTTTAGTTTCGTTTTACTTCCCCCGCACGTCCGCTTAGCACGGTTGTATACGTATGGTGCGAAAGAAGTTCAACATACATACAGATTTCCATCCGTTGATATAATATCAGTCCCCAGGACACTTCGCACGTTTTTGTAAAGACTACAACATATCTTCTTCCAAGCGTTTGTCCCACGAGGTGAGGTCCGTTTTCTGAAGTCCTCTCACTCCATAGTCCTTGATCCGTCGGCATCTCCACAGTAAAGCTGTAATTCCTCATTGAGAACTTCTTGCTATTCCATCACCAATCTACATCTTTTTACCTTTCCGTCAACTTTCATGGTCTAAGGTTTCTTTCTAATGTAGTCTTTTACCATTGTGGACACGTCTAAACCATGTCACGACTTCATTCAACTTTTCGATCGATGCTACCTTAACCAATCACTACAAAACTCAAAACACTGCTCATCAATATCAGCGCCCAGATGTGGAGAGTGTTGGGCAGGATTGTAGATCACATACTTCAAAAAGAGCATGCTGCAATGCAGCATGATGAGCATATATATATGTGTGCATTAGAAAATATGCTTGTGGATATTCCTAACCAACATCAGAAACAAGTGATAGCTGAACTGGTTTCTTCTTGTCACCAACACGCACCGACCAGCATTGTGAAATATAGTCAAAAATCCCTATGACCGACACGGAAACTTCGGTTATCCTGGCAGCAGCGGCTTTTGGCTAACCATCGAACAAAGACAGTCACTGCATAGCGCGCTTTCAGATGCACTTCCGCGGTCGTCTGGAACGCTCTTCCTTTCGATATTAGGAAGCCACTGGAGCTATGCACTTTAGAACTTAGTTTTGTGTTGAGTTTATGTTTTTCCCCCGCATCTCTGATTAGCGTGGTTGGCTACGTACAGTGCGAAAGAAGTTCAAAATACCTACATGGCATGCGTGATGTCTTAATTTATTGCCGAATTGATAATGGCTGGAATTGATTTACTGGAAATATTTTAAAAATAGAATGGCTTAGCAGTTTTGTGCTTGTGTACCACTTCCAACACAGTCCCATAGTTTCCATCAGAGGGTTTCCGGGATTGAGGAGAGTGATTGAGATTGTGCTTGGGAGAGGGATCTCAGACCAGATTAAAGTCGAATCGGACGGCTGGAGCGTGTTATGAATCTGGTGCCCTCTGACCTGCAAATGTTTTGCTTGGTTTACTTACTCCCCACCCTCGCTTTCTACATTCCCTTAGATCCTGCTGGTCTCTTTACGGGGTTTTGTTGTATCTGTGCTGGCCTGGTGCCGGAACCTGAATTAGTCCGGAGACTGCTTGGAAATAACACATTCTTGCGGAGGGAGCTGGTAGGAACGTTGGGTTGCTCGGTCAATGGCCAGGGTCAACGGCGGCGTGCAGAGGTCGCAAACGGGTTTTGATTCCTTACCCGTACCTGGCCGCACCAGGGTCGCAAACGGGTACCCGTACCCTACCCGATACCCGGCTACCCGTACCCGGCCGGGTTTCGGGTAGGGTACGGGTATCGGGTACCCGATTGCGACCTCTGGGATGAAGCCATGTTGCAGGCGCGGGTGGGTTGATTCTAGAAACTTGAATTGTGAGAAGAGACAAGACGTTGGGAAATGAGTGACAAACGGTTACTTACCAGTGACTCACGGCCTACCCGTACCCGTACCCGGCCGCACCAGGGTCGCAAATGGGTACCCGTATCCTGCCGGGTACGGGTAGCCAAGTATCGGGTAGGGTACGGGTATCGGGTACCCGGTTGCGACCTCAGGTGGCGTGGTGTATTTCCGCAAATATGTCCGACTGTGAGGGCGGGCACAAGCCGGCGTGAGTAGGTTAAACATTGAGTTTTATAAGGGCACCACGGGGTGACCAGCCCCTCCCCACCCTGCCCCACCCCTCCCACCCCCCACCCAGCCCCACCCCACCCTCCCCTCCCCACCCAGCCCCTCCCCACCCTCCCCACCCAGCCCCTCCCCACTCTCCCCTCCCCACCCAGCCCCTCCCTGCACGACGGACACAATAATCCCCTGTGGGCTGGTGTAACCAGGAGGTTCCTACCAGTAAAAGGTGTTGTATGCTTGGGCTGTGAGGTGGCCAGGGGATGGCAGCACAGCAATCGTTTTTTTGATGTGTGGATGACATGACATCACATAGCATCACTGTGTGTGGCATTTCATCACTCAGTGTTGTATTAGTTTTCTGTTCTAAGTCGTGACCATATATGTTACATTAATGACCTGTGGACACTGAATTGCTTTTGAGTTGACGCAACACATACTGCTCCAAGGTAATAATTGTCATCATTACACTTGTTTACCCAGCAAAATCTTGCTCCGTTTCAACTATTTTCAGGAGGGCCTGGCAAGTTGTTTGCAGGAAGGGGCGATGCTGATGCTGTTTGTGAATCCAATTTAATAATTTTCAAGTAATTTTTCAGCATTGGGATCTTTAACCAATACCTGTTACATTGTACATTTTTGGTCATGATCATCACTATAATTTTGTTTAGATCCCCCGTATAGTCTTAACAGACTTTTAGAACAAGTGCTGTTAGCACGCACCTACGGATGCTGGCATAGTACACGACGGGGTGGGTGGCCAGCATCATGCACGACCACCTTTGTCTCCCCAAGGCGATGTTTAAACATCGCACTAGGTACTCATTTGAGGCTGAGTCGGGTTCGATTTTTGCTCTCGTCCACCATCAGTGGCGAGTAATATCTGAGCTGGTACTGAGCATCTTCGAGGTCGACTCAGCCTTAAATGAGTACTTGGTGCAGTGTGTAAACAATCAGTACTGACAACGACAGCCCTGTGTGGTCCTGGTCACACCACTCTTCCGTGTGATGTGCGGACCTTCATAGGTACTCGCAGTAACAGTGCTGGATCTGACCATAACGTTTGTTGCTAACAAAGACTACATTTATCCCATGACCTCCTGATGACATCGTGCTCTACAGATCAATTGATTCACCGGGTTAAAAACCCACCGCAAAAGAGCATCCCAAACTATGGGGTCGTTTTGGAAAAAAGTGTTTTATAATCAGGACACTATGGTACGATGATATGATTATAAATGGGTCGTATTTAAATGGGAACAGATGTCTAATGGAATATTATTCTGAATGAGTGGTGGTCTTCGGTCAGCCACCACTGCTCTGCATGAGCATAGCATGGTACGGTCGATGTGGGGACATCACCACCGCTCACAGGGGAACATCAGTGGCTGTGTCTGTATCAATGAGTGTGCACATGTATACGTGTTGTGTACATGCATCATTGTGTATATTTGTGTATCAACGTGTGTAAGTATAAATGTTTGTCCATTTTTGTATGTGTGTGTTGTAGTGTAGTTTAGCAGTTAGCACAGTGTGCTACAGCTAATAGTGGTGAGTGATATCTGAACCTGTCTTGGCCCTACCCTAGGTCAACTCGGCCCTAGCACCTGGTGCAATGTGTAAATAGGAGACAGAGAGATGGCCGTGGGCCAGGCCACACCGGCCCCTTGTGTGCTGTACCAGCCTTCATAGGTGCTTACTAATAGCACTCTTTCCAAGTAAGTTTAAGCTATACCGGAGATCTTTGTATATGTGCAAACAGCACTGGAAAGACAAAGGTGGTCAGACATGGTGCTGGTCCCACTACCCACTTGTGTATCATGCTGGCCGTCATAGATGCTTGCTATCTGTACTTTTCCTAACAGTCTGTGTAGGCTTTTTGAGTATGTGTGTTTGTGTATGTGCAGGGTTGTGTGGACAGTGTGTCCTCTACTGGAAAGGAGACAGACACGAGACGAACGATGTTTCTGCGCTTGCTGTATCCTCTTTATTGAATCATATTGTATGCCCAATAAAGAGATTTATACAGGGTTACGCATGTTACACACGTGTTCCGCACATTACTCTTCTTTCTGCAGAGCACATGGACACGCACACACACGGGACATATCGATTATGCATACGTATATATATTGGTCACAAAGTTGAACTTACAGGATATTCAACCCTACCTCATCATATCATAACTCTACTGCATCACAATCCCATTACACCAGTGATTCTCAACCTTTTTGGTATGGTGGCCCTCCAATCAAGATCACCCGCCCTTGCACTCCACCAAGCCCCTAGCCCCCAATACACATTTAAGCTTACTCAGGTCACAAAACAGTTATCACGTGTGTCCACGCCTCCAGTCCATGTTGTGTTCGTAAATCATTTGTTTCATACTCTGGTTCTTTCGGTAAAGTCACGTAGGTATCAAATAAAATAAATCACGACGTTTCGGAAGCAACACAAGCGTCCGTCATCAGGTGGGACAGCCACAGCAAGAAACAGATTGCTGTAGTGGGAAAAATATCTGCTTGTGACAAGAGGCTATATAAGGCAAGAGAGAGGGGGGAGGAGCCAGGGGATTTAATTTATTTTATTTTCTACCTACTTGACTTTACCGAAAGAACCAAAGAGTATGGCTCCCTGCAGTCACAAAAACTTCAGATCTAAATTTGTTTCATGTTGTGTATTCGTGTGCTTTGTCGCCGCAACGTGGCCCAGACATTTGAAATTTCTCCTATACGATATCAATGCCGCAGCCTTTCAGGGGTGCTGTGCACCACGAGTTCATAACCTCTGTAATACCTCAACCTCTTTACATTCCCGCGAACATTTTTAAACCAATCACCCCTCTCAACCACATGTAGACCCATCTGAACCATAAACTCTTGTAAGCTCCCGTACTATACCTTGATGCCGGCGTCGCGTGTCTTGGCGCGGAGTTTGTTCGCTTGCGACTCGGCGATGTCGGCGCGCTCCTCTGCCTCCTCCAGCTCGTGCTGCAGCTTGCGGTAGCGAGACAGGTTCCCGTTCGCCTGCTCCTCCTGCCGGCGGGGTGGTGGGAGCAGTCATAGAACGATGGTAGATGGTGGAGTCGTGGATGAAGAGTAGCGGTAGTGGGAGCGATGTTTGATGGTAGAGTGGTGGTGATGAAACATGGTGTGGTGGTGTAGAAGTGGAGTGGGTGTTGGTGAGATGGTGGTGGTTGTGTTCATGGTGGGGGTGGTGATGGTCATGGTGGTGGTTGTGGAAGCAATGGTGGTGGAACATGATGTGGGGGTGGACATGCGGTTTGTTTGTTTGGTGATATGTGTGATGGTGAAGTGGTCAGACATTGTGAGATGTGGGGTGAAATGATGATCATTAGAAGCATTTAGTTGTATATAATGGTCGAATGTGACGGTATATTGACTGTGACTCATTGCAGGATTTCAATTCGCAGAAGGGAACACACTGGGAAAATCAACGCGGGCAACGATTAAATTAAAACGACGTGAGCGCCCTGCACTGCACGGACACTGCGACTCTTACCGCCTCCTCGGACTGCCGCTTGTAGGCCTTGACCTTCATCTGAAGTTTGTCTACCAGGTCCTGCAGGCGAGCCATGTTTTTCTTGTCCTCCTCCGTCTGCCCTCGGTGCAAACGTGGACACACACAGGACACGGACGCACACAGGACACGGACGCACACACGTGCATGCACGCGCACACATGCGACGGGATCGTGAGCTATGGCAGTGCTTAGCATAAACACGCTGAGCAATTATTTTTAGGGCCCCAAGCAAGCTGAAGGGGCCCCAGAGTCAGGAAAGAAAAATAGTGGTGCATCAAATATCGTCTCACCGATAAATAGAACAAGACAATTAACATATACAAGTTAATTAATCTGGTTGGAAGTGACGGACCACGCTAAACCGGTTCCATGAAGGCCAAAGAAGATGTGGACGTAACAGGTGTAGTACAGGTAGGAACAACAGGTTCCACACTGCCCACTGGGGATTATTTGTCTGTCGTGCACGAATGCGCTGTCAAAAACCAAGTTCCTACCTGCCCACTCCGAAGGAACGTGTTTAGCTGTTTTATGAAATTCTGGCGATTGCCTGATGATACTGGTTGCAATTATCAGGGACTACTCAGTTGTTAATTGTGGATTGCTCTCCAACACACCTCTACCGGTGGTGCTGATGAAGCAGTAATTCATTGTCACTTTTGTTCACGTGACCACTTTATTGATAATTTGTGTCGGGTGGAGCAGAGTTTACGAAACACGTATTACTTGTTGCGATCAGACCCAAAAAAGAAGGTTGAAACGGGTGTGGTTATATTTGATAAATAATTCGTACGTATGATCGCGCCCTCTAGTGACGAGTGTAGGAATTGCGTAATAGCGTGTACGGGGCTGAGTCGCGAGTGACCTGGCTGACCAAATTAGAATCAGAATATTTATACTGGATAAATCCGATGAGCTATAAGGCTCTTTTTCACACATATCCAGTAGGGGCAGACAGGCCTGCCTCTCACCCTCCACCCTGATGCTTCCATGTTCATCACCTTTACGTCATCTCAAAAGGATTGTATTAATTTAAAGTGGATGTCCCCAAAATAGTGTCGGTGTGTATATGTGTGTGTACACGTGTCAGTGTGTATATGTGTGTGTACACGTGTGTGTGTATATGTGTATGTACACATGTAGGTGTGTCCACGTGAAGATTGGTGCGGTGCATCACCTGGTAGGAGAGCTCCTTCGCACGCCTCTCGTACTTGCGCGCTCCCTTCACCGTCTCGGCGTTCCTCCTCTGTTCTGCCTCCAGCTCGTTCTCCAGCTCTCTCACCTGCGGGGGGGAGCACAGCGGTGGAGGAATTAAGGCACAGACTAAATAGTGAACGTATCGGTAATGACATCCGTCGCGCGGCTGGTCGAAGTACGCGTGAAACAAGCGAGTGACAGCGGCGGTAGTAACATGGGGCAGCAGCAGTACAAACTGTAGAAAGTTGTCATTGAAGGCCTACGAAACAGAAGTGCCGAGGGCATACACGAACCTTAATCCGGCCCTGGGACAGCCAACATCAGTGTGCTAAGGCTAACAGCAAGTGGTATCTCAACCTTTTTCTGTGCTCGGCCTTAAATGAATGGTGCTCGTTAAAGCCTGCAAATGCTATATGAGGAGTTTTGTTATCTGTCATTCATCTCGGCTAACCCATAACAACTAGGACTGTCCAATAACCACCTTCCAGCCAGCCTCCAGCAACTTCACGTGGCCTCAATGTGCACCTAGCCTGGCACAGGTAACGTGGTGACATGACGCTCTTTGGCAAATTATATTTCTAACAACACCACCTTGTGCACTATGCCAGATTTAATTTGTACTTGCTAACAGCACTGACCCCAACCTTCACTCCCTTCTCACCCTGGCCTCCAGCTTCTGTAGCTGCTTCTTGCCGCCCTTGAGCGCGATCTGCTCGGCCTCGTCCAGCCGGTGCTGCAGGTCCTTCACCGTCTGCTCCATGTTCTTCTTCATGCGCTCCAGGTGAGCGCTCGTGTCCTGCTCCTTCTTCAGCTCCTCGGCCATCATGGCCGCCTGCCAGGTCACGACACCTCGGTTAGACTCTCGACCGACGAGGTCGGACTGATGGGTCACTGATGATGGTGGCATGCGGAGGCCTTTAGCTTGCAGTGGATAGATCATGGTTCAATATGATGATGATAATGGTCATGCTACCAAGAGGCCTTCATCCAGCAGTGGATAGGCCATGGTTGATGATGGCGATTGGATCCCCTATTCCAGCAGTTGATAGACCATGGCTGATGATGATAATGGTAGTGGCATGAAGAATCCTTCATCCACCATTGAGTAGATCATGGTGAATGATGATGTGGGGATTCGCTCATCCAGCAGTGGATGGGCCGTGTCTCATGGGGTTTCTCACGTCTGTGATGGCCTTCTTGGCCTTTTCCTCGGCGTTGCGGCACTCCTGCACGGCCTCCTCCACCTCGTTCTGCAGCGTCCCCATGTCTCCCTCCAGCTTCTTCTTCTGGTTGATCAGGCTCGTGTTCTGCAGAGCACGATGGAGCAGAGAGGACCAGGAGGTGGATGTGTGATAGGGAGGGAGAAAGATGGAGATGGGAAGAGGAGGGAGCAGGATGGAGGAAGATGAATGAGGGAGCAGGAGGGAGGAAGCAATGAAAATATTGAGCACCTGGATCGTATAATTAATTCACGTGGAATAACTCAAGATGACAACAACAACGATGGTTGTGATAATGACGACTCTGGCACCGATGACGATGAGGACGCACCTGCGAGTGCAGCAGCTGCACGCGCTCGCTGGCATCGATGAGCTCCTGCTCGGCGAGCTTGCGCGCGCGCTCCGTCTGCTCGAGCGCCGAGCGCAGCTCCTCCACCTCGGCCATCATGAGCGTGCTGCGTCGCTCCGCCATGGCCGCCTGCTCCTTGTACTCGTCTCCCAGCCGCAGGGCGTCGTCCAGCTGCAGCTGGGCCTCCTGTGTGTGTACAGCGGTGGTGGTGGTACATGGTCAGAGGTAGAGGCAGATGGAGGGACAAAGAGAGACACGGACAGAGGGGGATACAGAGGGAGGTACAGAAAGATAAACAAATGACATAATTATTATTATTTGCAAGCGAGGCATAATTACATGCATGCGCATAGAATAATGACCGAGGAAGCCTACCTCAGTAGATTTATCATCGTTGACTGTGATGATGATGACTCCCCCCATTTACTTTGAATGACGATCCATTTTTATTGATGACTTTTATCGTACTACAATTCCATAATGCCAGATTTTAGACAAATCTTTAGAGCATTTCTGTACTGCACCGTCTGCGCACCTTGAGCTGTGACTGCACCATCTTGAGCTGCTTCTGCGCCTCAGAGGCTGAGCGGTTGGCGTGGCTCAGCTGGATCTCCATCTCGTTGAGGTCGCCCTCCATCTTCTTCTTGATGCGCAGCGCCTCGTTCCTTGAGCGCGTCTCGGCCTCCAGGGCGGTCTGCAGCGTCTCGACGGCGCGCTGGTTGTTCCGTTTGGCCTGCTCCAGCTCCTCATCTTTCTCGGAGAGCTTGCGATCGATGTCGGCCTTCATCTGGTTCAGCTCGAGCTGAGCGCGGAGGATCTTGCTCTCCTCGTGCTCCAGGGAGGCCTGCGTTGGGACAGCGAGAGTCTCGGTAACGAAATTAGCAACGGAACTATTCATCAACCAAATTTATTTTATTTTAGTTCACACAACTGTGATTGAGTGGAGGAAAAGTATCAAGTATGATGATGACTATGACTGCCTGCATAACAACAAACCACCTATGATGAGATGGTACGAGTCTGAATGAAAAAGCAGACTAGGATAGTTTAGTCACATTCTTAGAGCCTGCAGTCCACTGAGGAAGACCAAACATTATTGGCTGCATAAACATATTCGAAGTATCGATTTAAAGCTTTCGTGACTGCAGGGATACATATTCTTGGTTCTTTCGGTAAAGTCACGTAGAAGGGAAACAATAAAAGAATAAAAAAACGCCACTTTTTTCTAATTTTCTTGCCGTGGTTTTCACACCTGATGATGATTGCTCGTGTTGCAATCGAAACGTGAGAATTTTATTGTTTTATATATGTATTATTTTATTGTTTCCCTTCTACGTGACTTTACCGAAAGAACCAAGAATATATATTCGAAGTAACTGTTTTTACTTATTGGCTAACCTAGTAATATTGGGAGGGGGGAGGAAATAGCACACCCCTCACACACCAACATAGTCATCTACATTTTTGACTTATTATTCAACTAGGCTAAGAGAAATACCGAATTAAATCCACAGAATAATACGTGACTAGAATTCCACAATGTCGTTGATTAGCCTAAGACAATGACTTCAATTAAAAATGCCGACTAAATAAAAAATGGGTTGCGGTCAGACGGCAGCAACATCTTATGTTCTCAGTTCAAGCCGACTTGGCGATTGGATCAACGTGCATCAATTCATACTCTGGGATTTTCGTGACTCTTTGTCTTTATCAGTCATGGTGGCAGGACGAACCACTGATTTTGTGTCTCCATCGGGGTGGCTGAATTTCTCATTTGTGCTTGCCTATCTCTGATTGCCCCAACGGTCTGTGTAGGCTACACGGGGGATCTTTGTTTTTGTCCCCTGCCCCACGTCACCTCTGCCTCCTCCAGCGCCGCCTGCAGGTCGACCTTCTCCTGCTCCAGCTGCTTGCGCAGCTTCTCCAGCTCGTGCACCGTCTTGGCTCCCTCGCTCATCTGCTCCGTCAGATCGGAGATCTCCTCTGTGCACGCAGAAAATCACACCTCGTTATCAGCATCATGATCATCAGCCATAATCTATGCTATCGCTCTTCACATACAACAACAACAACCGCCATTCGCCACTAAGTGGCGGTGACGTCACCACGACACTTTTCCCAGGCCATGTGCACCTTGAGGCCACGTGAAGTGTCGAACGCCCGCTGGCAGGAGGTCACGGGGCAGACCCAGCAGGTGCCACGGGTCGACTGACTGAGATGACTGAGATGACTGGCTGATGCATCACCTGTGCCCCCTGCTGTGCCAACTTCACATACACCCACTCTCTCACGCACACACACTCACTACTCACCCTGCAGGTTCTTGTTCTCCCTCTTCATGGTCTCCAGGTGGTCGAGGCTCTCCTCGTACGCGTTCTTCAGCTTGAAGAGCTCCGTGCTGAGTGAGCGCGCCTCCTTCTGCGCCCCCTCCAGCTCCGCCTGCGACTCCTCGTATTTCTGCTTCCACTCGGCCAGGACCTGGGGATACGATGACGCCGAGATCAAACTCACGGAATGGCAAAACAGGCAGGGTGATGGCGTTGAAAGGCGGAAAGGTGCAGCCCTCCAATTGCTTGGGAGGAGAGATGGCAACGGAGAAAAGGATGATACTGAACCCAGATTCAAAGCTGTACCAAACCAGTGGGCATGGCTGATAGAGAGAAAGAGGCACATAGTCATAGGCAGGGGATACATGGAACAGAGGCAGGGAGTTGTCAGCACGGATGGCTGGGGAAGAGAATGAGTGGCCTCTAACAGAGTAGTGGTGGGAGGGCTTTGACCTCGGTTGCTCAACGAGTGGGTGACATAAGCAGAGTGAGATGGTGAAAGGTATTGGTGCAGCCCAGCAATGAATTGCTCATGCCACTTTTGGTTGAAGGACCTCCACGAGAGAAAGATCTCGACCCCGTGAACAGGGCACTCTTCTTCACTGATCAGACATTTTGGGAGAATAAGTTTTAGTACTAACACGTTACCCCACTTTAGGTGTATGTGGGTAGGTGTATAGGTACATGCACAGACACATGCAGCGTGCTTGTGTTATCTCTGATCTCTGTGACCCGTGTCTCCCCGTGTGACCCGTGCCTTGTCGAACGTCCTCTGCTTCTTGTCGAGGGCGGCGGCTGCGGCGTTGGCACGCTCCACGTCCACCATCATGTCCTCGAGTTCGTTCTGCAGACGCTGCTTGGTCTTCTCCAGCGAGGAGCACTTGGCATTGGCGGCCTCCACAGACTCCTCCGCATCCTGCAGCCTCTGCACCAGCTTCTTCCTGCGTGGCCACGGGGATGACATGGAGGAGGTGGGAGAAGTGGAGGAAGATGAGGTGAAAGTCGGAGATGGAGGAGCATGAGGGGGTGGTAGCAGTGGAGGAGGTGGGAGCAGTGGAGGAGGAGATGAAAGTGGGATGAAGGGAAGGATATAGGAGCAGAGGAAGGGGAGGTGGAGGTGTAAGCCGTGGAGGAGGGGGAGAAGGAAGATCTGCTAGTTTGCTCCAACTAAAATCACCCTGAATGCATCCGATGTCATCAGATTTTGGCAGCTAAGCACATGTGAGCTTGGCTAGCACTTGCATGAGAGAATTCCTGGGAAAATCACAAATTTAATACGAGATGCTCTTATATTAACACGGCCCATACGGAGATCAAATAAACACATTTCTTCGAATTATCAATGAATGATATTTGGTGACTTGTGGATGTGTCAATATTGTAAGCATCATAACTCGGCCAATGGCGTCGAATGTGTAACCTACCCAACAACTGGTGACATCCTAATCAATTGGTGAACAGTCGTAGCTAGTCCAAAATGCTTTGGTGTTTACCAAGCGAGAATGAGAAGCATTGGAGGTTATGCTACTCAGACTCTTCTTTGTAAATTGGGGGTATTTTGGATATTTGACAAATTAGAGCACCATCTCATGTGAAACCAGTGTTTTGAACTTAATACTTGGTGAACGTATTTGGAGAGCTCTAAACTACCTATCAACATTTTTTTGCCAGAGGGTCACCCACCCTACTGGCCCAAGAGATAGCCATGGCTCATGTGGAGTGGGCATTACATCTGAGAGCCAAACCTTGACCCCTGATATTGTAAACATGAATACATTGACAAACCAAAGCCACAGCTCGCTACTTAGAAGCCACCTCACCCAATATTGCCCCACATAAAGAATAAAGTGCCGGTCAAACTTGTACCCACTCAAAATAACATTTAGGATAAAAATAAATATCCCTAACTGGGTCCAAACAATGCAAACCACACTCACTAGTCGCCCATAAATCTAAAACATTCGTTTCCGGGTGTATGTATTGTGTATGTTTTGAACTTCTTCAGCACCGTACATCAGCTGGCAAGCAAACACGTGACAAGGGGGCCCACCTGCCCCTTCTCCCCGTGAAGGGGCGGTGCTCCCCTCCCAAGCTGTATCTAACTTATGGTTGAAGATAGGGGAAATGGAGTGTGGCGGTGGCCGCCTCTGTGTGTGTGTGTCTGTGAGTGCATCCTCTCATCCACCATGTGTCCGCCGCGCCCTGTATGCGCGTTGCAAGTGTGCGCGGTGCTCGGACCCACTACTTGCTCGTCTTATCTTTAACTTTTGATTCCAAAATAAAACGAGCGAGGAGCACGCCCGTGCGCCACTTCCCAG
>CM025666.2:1889336-1904247 GCA_014621495.2 Entosphenus tridentatus
CGTGGTGACGTCACCGCCACTTAGTGGCGAATGGCGGTTGTTGTTGTCGCACGTACCCGTGAGCATGTACTGGTACGCGTTGTCGGAGATGGAGAAGATGTGTGGAGGGGCCTCTGCACGCTTCTTGCCCCGGTACGCGTTTACGCACTGCGAGCTGTACACGGGCAGCCACTTGTAGGGGTTCACCGTGACACAGAACAGCCCCGAGTACGTCTGTACACAACAACAACAACAACAGCTGTTCACCACTAAGTGGCGGTGACCTCACCACGGCACTTGTGCACCTTGAGGCAATCACGTGAAGTGTCGAAGGCCCGCTGACAGGAGGGTCGTGTATGTACGTGTGTTGAACTTATTTTGCGCTGTACGTAGCCAACCGTGCTAATCGGAGGTGCGAAAGAGACCCAGGTGCCATGGGTTGACTGACTGAGATGACTGGCAGATGCACAAACTACACACACGCAACGATGACTAAGATCCCCCTTGTAGCCTGCGCAGGCCGTTTGGGCAAGTTCTATTAGCGAGCACCATGCAGGTCTGCATCGCTAACTTGCTACATCGTATGACCCCCATACTTACCTCTTCTCAGCAGCTGAATTAATTTTGCAGAAGCGATGGCTCCATTTCTTAACGGAGTGGAGTGTTGAAATATTCAATGAGTACCCTAGTCTCCCGATTATGATGCACCGTTTAGGTGAATGTGCCTCTATTTTAAAGCAAACGTCTGGTGGATATTCGTCTTATCGCTCATCCGGGAGGCGTGGCTGTGTTACTACGTGAGACCAGAATTGTGTAATTTTCTTGACACCAGCCTTGCTGTGTGTGCGCGTTATACTTTCCGGTGCCTCTGCTAGTACGAACGATACGCCAATATCGAGGCACTCACGTAGATCATCCATGCGGCGTAACGCTCTTTGAGGTTAAACAGCACCGACGGCTCATTGAGGAAGGTCAGCATGGCCATGTCCTCGATCTTGTCGAACTTGGGCGGGTTCATTTGCATCACGTCCGCGTCTTTCACGGTGACCGTCTGCGCGCGCACAAATCAGAGACGGGACAAGCGAATGTTTTGCGGGTCCACGAGCGGTGTGAGCGGACATCCGCTGGTGTGTGTGCGTGCGTTGTGCGCAGCTCACTTGGCCCTCCTCCGTCTCCACGGTGTACTTGCCGCCCTCCACGCTCTGCACGAGGGCCTTGACGAACTCGCACTTGGGGTGAGGCACGTAGACGTTCTTCTTCATGTCGAAGGGTCTCGTCTGTGCCTCCAGACGCTCCTTATCCGACTTGCGCAGGAAGGGCGCCGCCTCTCCGAACTCCGACAGGTCAGCCATCCTTTAGAATGTGCAGAATCATACGCGGCAGCGTTGTCAGCATCGTAAGCATCGCTGTTATCAATATCGTCAGCAGAAGCAATCATCGTGATACTCCAAACTGAGCATAATTGCAAGCAACGTAACCATCAACAGCAGCTTCATGAGCATCAGCAGAAGCATAATCATACATAGCAGCAGCAGAAGCATCATCATACACAGCAGAAGCAGCATCATACACAGCAGCATCATACATATCAGCAGAATCATCATCATACATAGCAGCAGCATCATACATATCAGCAGAAGCATCATCATACATAGCAGCAGAAGCATCATATTAAGCAGTAGCAGAAGCATCATCATACATATCAGCAGAAGCATCATCATACACAGCAGTATAATCATACAGCAGCAATGGCATCATCAGCGTCATCGGTATAAGCAGCATCAGTATCACAAACATCATAATGAGCAGCATCAAAATCATCTATATACTGTATCGAGATGTTTTGCCTTTATGTGTATGTACCACTTTGAACAAACTGTGTACACATACTTAATTTTCAAGCTACGTGTACAAATTTGGTATTGATGGAAAGCCCGTCGTCTGTAGATGTGCAAGCAAAACACGTTTCCTCCACGACCCTGCCGAGTTATCGGGTGTGAAAAAAAAATACGCCCATGGGAATATAAAATTCAAACCCCCGTAACGCTAAATTGTTACGACAAAATGTAATGCTCTGCTGGCAGCAAGGATCAAGCATTAGCCTAGCAACAGGTATCCCTAGTAACAGCTGGTCCTGCAGGAGGTCATGGGAGAGCCAGCATCAGGGAGCCCGGTGATTGAATGAGGTAAGAATGAGAATTGAGGAATGAGACAAATTTAATCTCAAAAGCTTTTGTCAAATTCCGTTACAATTCTGATTTTATGTGCTGTGAAATTCAACACCCTTAATCTAAAGTGCTTATGTACGGTGCCAAGGTTTTTGCTACTGTTCGCCAGAACAGCGCATGGTGCAACTGAAAAAGAGGGACGACTGAGAGGATTGAGGGCGTGAATGGATGAGTGAAATGAGTTACTAAATGAGGAAGGAATTAGAGAATGAATTGGGGCACGTGTGAAAAGATTAGGAAAGAATGCATAGATGAGAAAGTGAGCGAGAAAATGAGGGATAAATTAGTTTATGAAAGGAATGATATGACTGAGAGTGAATTAATTAGTGGAATGACTGACTGAATAATGTGAGAATGAATGAGATGAATGAATGAGGGAGGAATGACTGCTTTGGTGAGATGAATGCGAGGATTTAAGTGAATTCTTGGAATTAGTGACTGAGAAATGAATGAGTGAATGAGGGATAAGTGAGTGATTGAGGGTGAACTATGGTCGCACGTGACGGTGCGGTTTGGTGGAGAGATGCTGTGTGCAGTGACGTTAAGTAGAGTAATGAAATGGTGAAGTAGTGGACTTAAGTGGTGTAGTGATGTGGTGTAAGGGTGTAGTGTAGGGGTGTGCAGTGTAGTGCAGTGGTGCAATGCATTAATGCAGTGGCGTGGTTGTAGTTGTACAGGGTGTGATGTAGTACTGTGGGGCTGTGCGATGGTGTAACGGAGTGCAGTTTTGTGTAGTTCTATTTGAGGGTGTAGTTTAGTGGTGTGGTGTCCTTCTGAGGTACTGTGTTGAGTGGGTGTCGTGCTGCGTGGTGGTGTAGTGTGTGCTGTAATGGTGTGGTGTGGGGGGTATTGTGTAGGTGTCGGTGAGTGTTTCTTCCAGTTGGTCTGTCGAGGTTGTGTGTGAACGATGTGGCCAGTGTAAAGGTGTGCGGTGGGCCATGTCTGCGCGGAGTTTCAACAGACTGGTGTGGTGAGAGTAGTGTCAGCAGAGCGGCGTGTGTTGAGTGTCTCCTGAGTGGTTGATGTGCCAGGTGTGTCTGCTGAGGGTCAGGTGGACGACTGGTAAGTGGTGATGTCGTGGGATTGGGGAAGGTCTGTCTGCTGAGGGTCAGGTGGTGATGTCGTGGGATTGGGGGAAGGTGTGTCTGCTGAGGGTCAGGGGTCAGGTGAGTGTGGTGGGTGACAGGCGTTGATATCCACTGAGTGGTATCTAGTGGCAGTGGCAGGTGAGTATTGTCACATGTCTGGTGAGCATTGAGATTGGCTCACAGAGAAGGGGCACGGCTAATGGTGGAGACATTACTAGGGAGGGGGGGATAGTTGTGAGAAGGGGATTGAGCCGATGGGGAAAGATAACCCCGCTTGTATGATGGGCTACCCTCATGTCATCATAATAAGCACGATCATCAGCAAAATTAGCATCAGAATCATGAGCAGAACCAGCATCATCATGATGAGCATCAGTATCATTAAAAGCATCAACAGCATCAATTTTAGATTTGAAGTTTTCGTGACTGCAGGGATCCATACTCTTTGGTTCTTTCGGTAAAGTAACGTAGGTATAAAATAAAATAAATTAAAATGAAAAAAATCACTATTTATTTTATTTTATACCTACGTGACTGTACCGAAAGAACCAAAGAGTATCAGCATCAGTATGCATGTTTGACGTCTTTCGCACCACGCTAATCAGAGGTGCGGGGGAAGGACAACACACTCAACGCAAAAGGCCGCTCTAAAGAATATCTGAAACGATCCTCAGAATCAGAATCGTTATTTATCCTGGCGAATTCCGCTGAGCTATGAAGCTCTTTTTTCCACAGGTGTCTGGGGCTCTTTCCCCACCACTTCACCAACTCGCACTGGGCCAGCGTGTTGAAATACGAGTCAAACAACACCTATGATACGGCGTGGATTTACAAAGTGCTATAATTGTTTAAGTTATGTACGGTACAAAGCAACATCGGTGTCATCAGCAGCATCAGAACAGAAATAGCATCAACCTCTTAACCATCAACACCAGCCACAACAGACTCATGATCAACAGCGTCATCAGTACCGTCTCCCACAGCAGCAATAGCAGCAGCACTAATTTCATCATCAGTCTAACTGTTGACTGATCCTACTGTCGGTAGGCTGGAAATAGCAGCTGTTATTATCAGCAACAGAGTCAATATCAGCATCAGAGCAACAGTGGAGCAAAAACCGCAGCAGTTATCATCAGCGGCGTCAATATCATCATCAGCATGTCTGTGATCATGAGTTATGATGATTGTGACGCTGGCCGGTCTTACCTTCCTCTTTGGTGATGAGGTCACAGGTGATGTGCAGCGGAGGGGCACGTGGCCAGAACAGCCTGCGCAGACAACGCATCATCATCGTCATCATTGTGTGAGCCATGCTCGATCCACGACTGGATGAATGTCTCCCGAAAGCCCGTCGTCATCGCTCAACGTTACGTGATGGTACACAAACGCGCGCGCGTGCATATATACACATGAATATAACACATACATAATAAACATACATAATAAACATACACGTCAGGGAATGTTCCAAAATTTGGAATCATTCCAATAAATACATCGACAATTGGGCCTAAAAGCGTGACGTCGCTAAAATTGCGTCACTTTTTGTAGAATAAAAGTGGCGTGACGTTGCTTTGTATTGTATCATGTCACTGTTGTTAGCGCTCAGATGATTTAAATTAGTACGCGATGTAGACGATCCGAACATTTGAAAAAGTCCTCGAAAACGCGATTTAAAAAGTACATTTTAAAAAGTCGCCCCTAATATACTTTAAATATATGGACACACACACGCGTATTTACATAGAAAGATAACTATGCCATACTATTTGATTCTTTCTACCTACGTGACTTTACCGAAAGAACCAAAGAGTATGGATTCCTGCAGTCACGAAAGCTTCAAATCAATAACTATGCCACTTTGGCCAAATTAACAAGTGCTTCAAGCGAGCACTCACCACCACACACCCGACCCCACTAACTTCTTCCCCATCACACGCACCGCACTCGACACCGATGTAGCCCGCACGCTCAGCCCAAACGCACCACGCTCACACACTCACCCCCTACACACTCACCAAATACACACTCACCAAATACACCCCCCCACACACAATCAGGGGGCCGCCCAGAGGGGAGAGGGAAGGGGGGAAGTGTGGCGGGGGGGGACAAAGGGGTGCAATTTGTCCCGGCCCTCACACAAAATAGAGTCCCACAATGGGCCTGTTGATTTATTAAATTGGGGGGGGGGGGGGCACATTGTATTGCCCCAGGCCCCTCCGAAACCTCTGGGCGGCCGTGTACACTCAACCCATCCCACACTCTCGCCCACACACAACGCCACAAACTCGCTCACTCTGATAGGTAGGCAGAACTGAGAATGCGTGATCCTCCCTGCAGCGCGGTTTTTAAGCAAAATACCCCCCCTTCCCCTCTCAATGACCCTAATGCCCTCTCTTCCTCCCCCCCGTTTCCTCCTCCCAATGCCCCTCCCCCGTGTCCTCCTACTAATGCCCCCTCCCCGTGTCCTCCTTCTAATGCCCTTTCCCTCGTGTCCTCTCAATATCCCTCCCCCCCCTGTTCGCCTCCCAATGCCCCCTCCCCCCTGTCCCCCCATGCCCCTCCCCTGTGTCCTCCCATTTCCTGCATTGTTCTTCCAATGCTCTTCCAATGCCCTCTCGCGGCTCCTCAAATGCCCCCCACCCCCCGCCACAATCTGCCCTCTCAATGTTCCCTGCCAATGCCCTCTTCCAAATTCTCTCCACTCAATGCCCCCTCCCTCTCTCAAATTGTCCCCAACCAATACAGCAAGAGATACAATCTGCACTGCCAAGCCAGCTGAATAGCCACTGGGCCAGAACAGCGATTTGTACAACCTAAATATAACTTTACTCGTACCAATGTTTTTATACGGCTAATAAGACTGAATTGTTTTATGACTCACTCCATCTCGATAATTTTCAACCGCTAAAGTCTTGCCACCCCAGGTGGTGGTTAACCAAGAAGTTAAACATCTGGTCTGGGCTCGTGGACTAATAAGTGTGGAAAGAGACCCCTGATGGCAAAGAAGGGCGTAAAAGCAATCGGTGGGTGGCAAAGCTGGGTGGCCTGCGACGTCCTGAACAAGGAACTCCTCCAAGTTCCGACGCAGGAACGAGCCGGCTTCAGCCCGCATAGAAGCCAATGAATGGGCTGCACTCAATCGTGTGTTCGAACAATGCACAGCAGCTGCGGAATATGTCCTTCGCAAATGGGGAAATGAAAGATTAACACTATTGTAAGTCTTCTTGGTTCTTTCGGTAAAGTCACGTAGAAGGGAAATAAAAAAAAACATATTTTATTATGTTTTATTTTAATTATTTTATAAAATAATAAAATAATAAAAATAAAACAATATTTTATAATAAAATAATGAAAATAAAACATAATATTTTATTATGTTTTATTTTTATTATTTGATTATTAAAATAAAACATAATAAAGTCAGGTAGAAGGGAAATAAAAAAATAAAACATTCTATTTGATGATGCTTTATTTTTTATTATTTTATTATTTCCCTTCTACGTGACTTTATTATGTTTTATTTTTATTATTTCCCTTCTACGTGACTTTACCGAAAGAACCAAGAAGATAAATCCCTGCAGTCACGAAAGCTTTAAATCGGCTATTGTAAGTGTGCAATCTGTTCATCACGTAACTAACTGACCAACTGCCCATCATACACTGGAGGCACGGACACTACACTTTGAGATTATTGTTAGATAAGTAAATATTCTAAAAACGCCCGATGCCCACAAACGAATTGATTACCAAAACTTGGGCACGCACAATGTCGTATCACTCTTCAGATGTCATGCAAAAGGAAACATGCGGCACTCTCCAAATGCCCCCTCCTCCATCCTCCCACCCAATAACCCCTCCCACTGCCCTCCAAATGCCACCCTCCCCTTGCCCCTGCTCCCAGTGCCATTGTTTTTTGTTGTCTCTATCGTTCTGTCGGGTGTGGGGGGGGTGGGAGGTTCGGGGTAGAGAGTGCGGCTGGGTGGGGGTTAGGTATTCGTGGTGGGGGTAGGGGGGGTTTGGACAGGAGTCATTCTGCGGCAACGTGACTCCTCTCCATTACGGCAGTGATCTTAACCTCTACTCCGAACAGCGGAGGCCACGGGAGAGAGTGTAATGGTTGCAGGGATAGATGTAGGGAGAGAGCGGGCTCGAGGTAGGGAGTGAGGGCAGGACAGAAGTGAGGGATGGAGCGAGGGGAGGATGGACAGACTTTTTAGACTTTTTAAACAACTTTATTGCCGCCAGCAGCAAAAGCATTGGAGGCGATTTCGATGTGAAACACACAAAGTCACCAGCAAACAAATGAAGATAAACGCTACAAATCCACGCGCCGTGGCGCTAAAAGCACCGCGCACAACACGAAAGAAAAGTCACGTGGTGGTTGTGGTGTTCATTGCGCACGCCACGGTGACGAGCGAGCGCTTCAGAAGGTGAACACGAGGGTGCCGTGCACGCTGGTACAGAGAAGGGCTTTTCCGGCTCCCCAGGGGCAGGGAGGGTTAGATGATAGTAGTAAGGGAATGGTAGTGGGATGCATGGAGGGAGCGAAGGAGGGAATGAGGAATGGATTGAAGCAGGAAGGGATGGATGAAGGAAGGGAGAGGGAGGGGTGGGGGTGGAAAGCGAGGTTCCACTGCCCTTTGTTGCCCTATAAGTTGACGAGCAAGGCTTTGTTTATCTGTGACACTTGGCACAGCCTTTCACATGTTAATACAATCATCCTGGAATTGGCGTCTGGCCTAGGTCTATATTTTATTAGGAGCCCACCCCTCTTCCCCACTGATCCTGTCTGCCCTCCTGGGAGAGAATGATTGGTTGTTAATTTTAAACAAGATTCATGATGTGGACAATTGAGCGAGGGGGGGGGGTAGCCGTCAAATGTACGTGTGGGAGAAGGGGGACGCATCAGTAATCTCACCCCGATCTCTCATTCCTCCCTTATTTAATCATTTTTTTGCTTTGCTCGTAATGATCAGTGTCGCCATTAGCAGCATCACCGTTATCATTAGCGGTATCGTTCCTGCTATCAGTATCAGCAGTAGCAGTCTTTGCCCGGCCAAAGCATTATTTAACACTGAACACCTCTTCCTAGTACACACACCGCACACGTTCTGTTATATCTGCGGTTAAGTACTCAGTCTCTACTTCACTGTACATTGAGTTCCACCACGTAACCAAATCCAGGCCCAAGGAACAACGTTAATTTATTTCAACACGTAGGCTATTTACGCGATCTAACCCCAAAAAACGTATTATGGATAACGTTAATATTAATAATTTCTAAGATTTTGATTTAAAGCTCTCGTGACTGCAGGGATTAATATTTTTGGTTCTTTCGGTAAAGTCACGTAGAAGGGAAACAATAAAATAATACAAATCTAAAACAATAAAATGCTCACGAAGTTTCGACTGCCACACAAGCAATCGTCATCAGGTGTGTTTTTCACAGCTGATGACGATTGCTTGTGTTGCAGTCTAAACGTCGTGAGAATTGTATTGTTTTATATTTTTATTATTTTATTGTTTCCCTTCTATGTGACTTTACCGAAAGAACCACAAATATAATTTCTAAGATGATAATTAGTTTATTTATTGTAAAGGAGTCGGCATATTGCATCTAAATATACGAAATCCGAGACCTAAAATGTACTCGAATTAAATATGTCCGCGCTTAACTCCGACTTTTTAAGGATTTCTGCAGCGGCTAATAAGAACTTCAACGAATCCTGACTATGACATTTAAATTGATGGATTTAACGTCTTCAGAAATAACAGTCTCACTCCATCAGTTGACATCCTGAAATACACTAAGCCAAATTACAGCTGTTCAGTGGCTAAATACACATCGCATCCAAAGGATTTAGAATTAATAATAATAATAATCAAGGTCCAGCTGTCATGCAATGACTGTTTCCATTGAGCTGTCTGCTACCATCCTCCATGGGCTCCTGTTACAGATATTCAGGACATGTGTGATCTCTTCCATTCTCTGCCTAAGAGGTGATTGTCACCCACAATTTAAAGATAATTTGGCTACTAAACCATACTCTTTGGTTCTTTCGGTAAAGTCACGTAGGTGAAAAAAAAATGAAAATAACTCCATTAAATCATTTAATACTCTTTAATTATTTCGGTAAAGTCATATAGATGAATAAATAAAATTGTAAATAACTCAATTAAATAATTTTATACTCTTTGATTCTTTCGGTAAAGTCACGTAGATGAAAAATAAAAAAATAAAATGAAATTAAAATATCCCAATTAAATAATTGTATTATTTTTTATTATTATTTAAATTTTTCATCTACGTGACTTGACCGAAAGAACCAAAGAGTATGGATCCTTGTAGTCACGAAAACTTCAAATCTCGAATTGGCTACTAAACCCTACCACACGCTTATTAAAACACTTTTATCATCGTTTATTACAATACATTTATGAGCCTACATGCCCATCTATTTTTATGTCACCAGTTAAGGCCCACTGAGCCATTTGGCTCTTTGTCAGAAGTGACCTGGCCGCAAATGATCGCTGAAATAATTGGCTTATCGTGTGGAAATTTCTAGCAGCCAAATAATCTAAACACGTGTTTCTAAATGTGAAGGGAAAAACCGGAGGGCCGGGAAACAAATCCATGCGACCACTTAGAGAACACGCAAACTCCAAATACACAGCAGCAGGCGTCAGGGTCGGGATCCAAGCCACGACCTCCTGCACACCAGGCGAGGTAGTTAACATCTCCTAGCCACCGTGATGATGATGGCAGAGAGAGACACGTAAACTCCAAATATACAGCAGCAGGCGTCAGGGTCGGAATCGAAGCCACGACCTCCTGCATACCAGGCGAGGTAGTTAACATCTCCTAGCCACCGTGATGATGATGGGACAGAGAGACACGCAAACTCCAAATACACAGCAGCAGGCGTCAGGGTCGGGATCGAAGCCACGACCTCCTGCATATCAGTTTCTGTTATGCAGGAGGTCGGTTGCATCAGATCAGCCAAAGTCAGAAAAAAAAAGACAACAATATAATATTACAAATTACATCATTCTAAACATTTGATCAACATTTTTATTGATGACATCCATTTCATTGATTAAGGTTGATAGGAGGGAAGTGCCTACGTATGAGTAATGACAATAGAACCTACATGCTGTGTGAGTGGACTAGTGGCCATGGGAGGTAATGGCAGGGGAGTCAGCTGTGAGTGCGAAGGGACCAGTAGCCACGGGAGGTAATGACAGGGGAGTCAGCTGTGAGTGCGAAGGGACTGGTGGCCACGGGAGGTAATGACAGGGGAGTCAGTTGTGAGTGTGAAGGGACTGGTGGCCAAGGGAGGTAATGACAGGGGAGTCAGTTGTGAGTGTGAAGGGACTGGTGGCCAAGGGAAGTAATGACAGGGGAGTCAGTTGTGAGTGTGAAGGGACTGGTGGCCACGGGAGGTAATGACTGGGGAGTCAGTTGTGAGTGTGAAGGGACTGGTGGCCACGGGAGGTAATGACAGGGGAGTCAGTTGTGAGTGCGAAGGGAGTGGTGGCCACGGGAGGTAATGACAGGGGTGTTAGTTGTGAGTGTGAAGGGACTGGTGGCCACGGGAGGTAATAACAGGGGAGTCAGTTGTGAGTGTGAAGGGACTGGTGGCCACGGGAGGTAACGACAGGGGTATCAGTTGTGAGTGTGAAGGGACTGGTGGCCATGGGAGGTAATGACAGGGGTATCAGTTGTGAGTGTGAAGGGACTAGTGGCCATGGGAGGTAATGACAGGGGAGTCAGTTGTAAGTGCGAAGGGACTGGTGGCCACGGGAGGTAATGACAGGGGTGTGAGTTGTGAGTGCGAAGGGACTGGTGGCCACGGGAGGTAATGACAGGGGAGTCAGTTGTGAGTGTGAAGGGACTGGTGGCCACGGGAGGTAACGACAGGGGTATCAGTTGTGAGTGTGAAGGGACTGGTGGCCATGGGAGGTAATGACAGGGGAGTCAGCTGTGAGTGTGAAGGGACTGGTGGCTACGGGAGGTAATGACAGGGGAGTCAGCTGTGAGTGTGAAGGGACTGGTGGCCACGGGAGGTAATGACAGGGGAGTCAGCTGTGAGTGCGAAGCGACTGGTGGCTACGGGAGGTAATGACAGGGGAGTCAGCTGTGAGTGTGAAGGGACTGGTGGCCACGGGAGGTAATGACAGGGGAGTCAGCTGTGAGTGTGAAGGGACTGGTGGCCACCGGAGGTAATGACAGGGGTATCAGTTGCGAGTGTGAAGGGACTGGTGGCTACGGGAATGTTCGAGAAGGGAGCATGGTCAGGCGACGGAAGAGGACGGTGGAGTCTGCCGGTGGAGCGAGCGTCCAGAGTCGGCAAGAATGACCGAGAAGGCGGTCGTGGCCTCGTGTTGGTATAAAAGGGGGAGACGCGTGGGAAACTCGGGGCTGTTGCAGTGGGGGTCTCCGCCTGATGTCAAGTGAACGCGTCTTCAATAAAGTGCCGTCTCAAGAGAAGTGCATCAAGTCGTCATTGCATATGTATTACATACTGCAAACTTTACATGAAGTCATGAAATATATGTATTTAATTACCTATGGAAAAATGAACAAATGTATTCCACTCAAGATAAAATTCATCAAACGTTAAATAGCTCGCAACACTCCATTCATTCAAACGTGTTTTGTTCCTATATTCAGCTGCGGCGGAGTCCCGATCGATGTCATCGTAATTCAAAGACTAAATAAATGTCCACGTGGTTTCGCTCGCGTCGCTCAGCTGTTTACTTCAACATGGAACGCGGGGCCTAAATGAGGGCCTCCAAAACATCGGGGGCCTAAGGATTACTCGGGCCCTGGTCACAACGCTTCTCGTTCGGCTCCTCACGACCTCGCTCGAATCAAAGAACGCATTAACCCGTGTATTACACGCTCAATAGTGCTGTTCGTTGCTGGCTGCTTGGCCTCTTGGGTTTTTGGGCCCCCCTGTGTTCAGTTACTGTACACATTCCTGCGGAGGTAGCTGGTAGGAACGTTGGGTTGCTCGGTCAATGGCTTGCAGGGTCAACGGCGGCGTGGTGTATTCCGCGAATATGGCCGACTGTGAGGGCGGTCACAAGCCGGCGTGAGTAGGTTGAACGTTGAGTTTTATAAGGGCACCACGGGGTGACCAGCCCCTCCCCTCCCCACCCAGCCCCACCCCCATCCAGCCCCACCCGCCCCACCCAGCCCCTCCCCACCCAGCCCCTCCTCATCCAGCCCCTCCCCACCCAGCCCCTCCCTCCCCACCCAGCCCATCCCTGCAGGACGGACGGACACAATAATCCCCTGTGGGCTGGTGTAACCAGGAGGTTCCTACCAGTAAAACTATCATATCCCTGGGTGCATCATCATCATCATCTCTCTAGATGCACCATGTCTGGGTTCATCATATATCTGGGTGTGTATCATATGTAGGGATGTTACATCATCTCTGGGTGCATTATCATGCCTCTGGGTGTATCACGTATCATCATTGTAATCATCCCTGGATGTATCATCATCGTGTCTCTGGGTGTACCCATCATCATTATCTCTCTGGACGTATGATCATCATGTATCAGGATGTATCATCATCATGTCTCTGGGTTCATCATCATGTCTAAGGGGGCATCATCATCATGTCTCTGGGTTCATCATCATCATGTCTCTGGTCGCATCATCATACGCAAGTCTTCCTGCGTGTTCTTTACCATTACCATCCATGGCTATGACCCTTCGTGGGGCGATGTCATAAACAGGGTCAGCGAGCGCGGCCCCCTTAACAAGGCGATAATCCGCGTGCGCGCCTGCGTAAGAGCGGTCTTAATCGAGCCCCGCTCACCGCCACAGAGCTCTCTACGTACACGTCAAGCTTCTTTCGCACCGCACGTAGCCCACCGTGCTCACGGGACCCGTGCGGGAGAAACAATCGCTCGAGCCGCACGTGGTCGTCTTCGTGGTGATGTGCCGGCCACCGCCACATCCATTGAAGGAGACCCTTTTTTGCCGCGTTATCTCCGCGCGCTCCTTTTGGAACGTTATCGGTCATTCCCGCATGCCTCGCCGTGCTCGCCTGTGTGTGTGTGCGCGTGTGTCTCTGTGAGGATATGCGTGTGTGCATTGCGGCGAGCGGTTGGGTTGGGTTGTGTGTATCAGCGCGCTGAGTTTACGAACTTCAGCGGCCCGACGATTTATCTGAACCGGTCACGTGTCTCCACTAACGAGGTCGACTCGGGCTCATTACACTGGTCAACAACAATAAACTTTTTTTTTCTGGCCTGGACTTTTGCAGCTGTTTTAGACTAATTTCAGGGTGCTGATTCCAAATCTGATCTCAGATTTGCTCTATCACATCTCATTTTTATGCTATCGTTATACCACATTTTCATTGATTTTTCCCGAAATTAACTCTGTCACTTATGATTGCAAGTTGTTGCGAGTCAGTGACTGTTTTAGTGTTAAAATATGGTGCTGTATTTTTAGGATAGTGTGTTTATAATATAATTTTATGTAGATATCCACATTTATTTAATCTTTTTCTTCTGCAGTTTTGATTGAAAATGCAATATTTTATATCTCAAAAACCTGACGTGATAGACAAAAACTGATGCCAGATTTGGAATCATCACCCCAAAATTACCTTAAAACCGTTGGAATACCTTATGCCAGAAAAAGTGTGTTGACCAGTGATAGAACCTGGTGCGGTGTGTAAACTTCGCCACTCAGGAGACAAAAGCGGCCGGGCGTCGTATGTATGTTGAACTTCATTTGCACCGTACGGAGCTGATCGTGTTCATCGCAGGTGCGGTGCAGGCCACCCACCCCGTGGTGCGCTGCCCCGGCCTTCACAGGTGCTGCTCGCTAGCGGCACTTGCCCCAACAGTCTGTGAAGGCTACACTTGGGCCGTCTCTGCCTCGTCTCTGTGTGCATGCCCCGTGCCGTCTCTGGGTGTCTGTCCATGTCGGGGGAGCGGTGGTGCAGCGGTCAGCACTACGCTGAAGCTACGAACCCGGCAGTCGCGAGTTCGATTCCCGCTCACGGCCACCAACGCCACCAGTGACGATTATCTGAACCGGTCCTGGACCTTAGGTCGACTCAGCCTCAAACGAGTACCTGGTGCGATGTGTAACAAAAAAAAAACATCGCCACTAGGGAGACAAAGGCGGCCGGGCGTGGTTGCTGCTGGCCACCCACCCCCCCTCGTGTGCCGTGCCGACCTTTAATAGGTGCTCGCTAACAGCACTTGCCCCTGCGGTCTGTTCGAGGCTACACGGGGGGATCGTTGTCTGCGCGTAAATGTCGATGTGTGGCCGTGCGTGTCACCCTCCGTGTGTTTGTGTTGAGCTTCGTGTCTGCGTTCCGTTCATATTTTCCGAGCCGCAATTGTATTTCGTGGGCGTTGGTGGTGGTGGGGGTGTGTGATGGAGGGGGCGTGAGTGGAGCAATTGTTCTGTGGTGCGGGAGACGTGGGGCGAGCGAGAGCAGGTGGGTAGAGTCGTACTAATATTAATGTATGACTGCAACACGAGGCCACGTGGACTCCGTGCCAAATCGGCATGAGTGCTGGATTCCTGCAACCTCCCCCACACACACCACTCACCATCCCTCACCGCCAGCC
>CM025666.2:1906195-1917728 GCA_014621495.2 Entosphenus tridentatus
ATCGAAAGCGTGTAAAAAGATCGTTTAAAATGTTATTTTTTATGCTAGAATATGGTATTGTCATCAGTTTGACATAAGTATACTAAGTTTGCAGTCGATACCACATTTTGAAGTGGGTTAAAATTGAGTTGCAAGATTTGAGGATACGACAAAAACAGAGTGAGTTAAATAAAAGCGTGTAAAATCAAACGTTATTTTGTGTTTCTCTCTTGTGATGACACTTTGTAGGATGAACGTTGAGATTTATAAGGGACACGTGGTGGCCAATAAGGTCTGAATTAGTCTGTAATAAGCTAGGCCACTGATAAGGGGATATAGATTTGTAGTGTTTTTATTCAGTTGCGCGTGTATTGTGATGTGTGTGCCTGTGTTATGTATAATGTGGCAGAGTTGTTGTTGTACGGTGTTGTGCTAACGTTGAGTTGCGTTATATTGATACGTTATATACCGGTGAATGTGTTTTTGTATTGTGTTGAAGATGTTGTTCATCTGTACTGTATTGGGAGCCTCGTGTTAGCAGCTGCGTGTACAGTGCATGATCGTGTACATTGTGTTGTACAGTATGTACCACGTGGCAGCCTCAAGATTCAGATGTATAATTCAGGGCACTTTAAAGACGTGGGTGATCGCTGGTTATAATCATCAAGTGGCTTGGACCCTAGCAGCTGTTTTAGACAAATTTCAGGGTGCTGATTCCAAATCTGATCTCAGATTTGCTCTATCACATCTCATTTTTATGCTATCGGCATACCCCATTTTCATTGATTTTACCCGAAATTAACTCTTGTCACTTATGATTGCAATAGTGACTGCTTTAGTGTTAAAATATGGTGCTGTATTTTTTGGATAGTGTGTTTATAATATCATTTTATGTAGATAATCACATTTAATACTTTTCTTCTGCAGTTTTTATTGAAAATTCAATATTTGATATCCCAAAAACCTAATGTGATAGACAAAACTGATGCCAGATTTGGAATCAGCACCCCATAATTACCTTATAACTGTTGGAATACCTTATGCCAGAAAAAGTGTGTTGACCAGTGATAATCTATCCACCTTTCTTGATAAAGGAGAAGTGCCGCGGTGTTGGTTGGGACATGCCCGGCCGAACTGTGTGACCTTGTCTCTCTTCCACGCCGGGATGGTGAATATGGTGCACCTTCAATTTCGTGAACTTGGTCAAACCACTGACTTATTTCCGTCTCATTTCAAGTCAGTCAACCAATCCACGTGGCACCTGCTGGGTCTGTCCCGTGACCTTCTACCAACGATCCTTTTGACTCTTCACGCATAAATCAAAGTGTACCTAGCCAGGCACAAGCGCCGTGGTAACGTCACCGCCACCTAACGGCTAATGGCGGTTGTTGTTGTAGCTGTTGTTGATATGGTGTCTGAGGTTTGCCCACATTCGTGGAGCCTGGCCCCGTGTTTCACATTGCAAAGAGGACGGACGCTCTCCTGTCCTTTCTAGGATGCAAACCGCGGTGCAGCATGGCGGTGGTGGCAGCAACGGAGGCAGCGATGGCGACTACATGGAGGAGTTCACGGTGCCTGCCAGTAGGGAGGCTCTGGTCAACAACGTAGCGCAGAAGCTACAGCAGATCTTCCTCGTGTGCATGACCCTCGTGACCACGGCGGGCGACAACTTCTCCTGGATCAAGCTCACGGGAAAGTCTCTGGAGAACGTGCAGCGCGCCAAGGTGACCACTGGCATCCGCCAAATCATTTTTCGCCAAATCATTTTAACCCGCACGGCAAGAATGGGTGGGCGCAAGGTGGTTAAGCGAGCACACACTCGAGTTGGGTTTCGATCGCCAGCGATGATGGCACAAACGTCGGCAGGAGCCAGTGACGTGTGTGGGTGAAGTACGCTCAAACGACCCCCACGATCTGACATGGCTTTGGGTGTCCCTTAGGCCAGCAGTAGAGTGACAAGTGGCTGAAGTATTTTTTTACCGTGAGAACGCCTGGAGTTTCTCCGTCGAGAGTCTGTCTTGGTCTTACAACAACAACAAAAACGCTCGAACATTCGGTTCGATTGGAGAGAGGCAGGCCTACGCGTCGGTACAAGGGTTCATTCATACGGCCCGGCCGGCTTGCTAATTTTAATTCACAATTTGGTATTTAAAGCGAGTTGGGTTTCTGTGGCTAACTACAAAGCAACCGGGACTTTTCCCCTGTGCGGGGGCTGCGGCCGGCTGTCTGGCCGGCCGTGCGTCAGTTTTGCGAATGTGGAAAATGACCATAAAAGGGGGGTGAGCGGTGCGAGACGGCGTGGTCGTGTTGTGGGAAACGCGTTGGGTTCATTCACGACGGGTGCCACTGTTTTCTGGCGGCGTGGAGCAGAAACCAAAACCCCCGCCGCCGCCGCCGCCGCCACCACCCACGCGTGTAGCTGCGGCTGCTGCTACTGCGGTGTGTGCATTGCGTGTGGCGGTACACGCTGCCGGTGGTGGCGTATTCTGAATTTTTGGTGATTTTTTTCTTTTTTTGCTGTCCGTGCTAAATGCCGATCTTTGCTCATTGAATTATTTATCCAGGAACTACCTTTTCCACCCCCCCCTCCTCTCAAGTGTGGAGGAGCGGTGGCAGAGTAGTTAGCACCCAGCTCTTAGTTCTACAACTAAGCCCATCATCTCACAGGCTCATTGTCACCGTTGTTGCACTCTGCCTTGTGTGTTGTGCTCACCACTTGCATGCCCGCAAACTCTGTGTGCAGCGCACTGTGGTTGCCGTGCGTGTCGTGTATGTTGTGTGCTCTCTGAACCGTGTGTACTGTGCTTGCCATGCCTGCTGCACATGCCGTGTGTGTTGCGTGCCATGTGTACCGTGTGGATTGTGTGCGTCGTGCGTGTGGTTTGCTTCGTGCGCGTCGTCTCCGTGCGTGCCGTGCGCTTGACGTCGGCTCTGCCACCCCCGCAGGAGTTCGTCGTGGGGCTTTGCGGCGAGGGCCTGCAGGTGGAGCAGTGCTTCCCGCCGGGCCTGCAGTGCGTGTACGAGGGCCTCGCCGGCCGGTTCCTGCGCGCCCTCGCTTGGGACAGCCGCGCCGACGTGAGCGTCACCGGCGTGGGCCGCCTGACCATCCGGGGAGGCACCGAGGCCGTGCTGCTGGCGCAGACTCGCGTGCAGCACTTCTGCGACTGCTGCCGTGAGACGGACGCGGGGGGGCGCGGCGCCACCGCCGCCGCCACCGCCGCCACCACGCCGGGGGAGGCCGACTCGCTCGCCAAGCGCCGCTTCAACCGCCTGGTGGAGGACAACGGCGGCAAATACGGCACCGAGTTGCTGCTGCTGCCCGTGAGCATCAAGCGGGACCTCCTTGAGCTGCTCGACGCGGTGGGGGCCCACGCCACTTTCTCGCGAGGACCGCCCGATCGGACCCGTGGGCCCTTCGTGCTGTCGGCCCGAGGGGCGGAGGCGCCGGAAGCGCCCGGCGGCGGCGGCGGCGGCAATAGAATCCGGGTAAGGATGCCGACCGAGGGACAGAGGACGTATGGTAAGGGCAGGGAGGACCTGTTGAGGGAGGAGAATGACAGCCCAGTGACCGAGCTGAGTTCCAGCTTCACCAGCGCGCTTGGCAAGGCCGAGGCGGAGACACCCGAGACGGAGGAGGCCGAGGAATGTGCGGGCAAGCCCTTTAAGAGAGTGAAAAATCCGTCGGTTAAACGGAAAACCTCGGACAGCGAGTCGACGGTTTCCGGCCAGATGAAGAAGCACTCGCCCGCCAACGTGCCGTCGTCCAGCAGGCTCGGCACGGAGGAGGGCTTCGGGTGCCGCGACCGCGCGGAAGCGGCCGCCGCTGCGCAAGCGACGCCGGAGCCGGAGAGGGAGCTCAAGTACCTCGTGAATTTCTTCAGCACCATGGGCTACGATCCGGAGTTGGTGCGGAGCATCGTGTTGGAGATGGGGCAGCAAACCGAGGCCTCGGAAATCCTCGATCGCCTCCAGGAGAAGGCCACCTTGGTCACGGCGGGCGAGCAGGTCGGCGGCGACGAGGCCGGCTCGGAGGATCCGCAGGAGGGCTCGTACGCGACGCATTGGGTCATGGAGGCGGCCATGAGCCTGGGATACACGCGCGACGAGGTGGGCGATGTGTGCCGAGCTGTGGGCACCAACCCGCGCAGCGTCCTCAACGAGTTGCACCGCATGGGCAAGCGAGCGGCACCTGCGGCGGCGGCGGCGGCGGCGGAGCTGGGCGCCGAAAGCGCGCACCGAGAGCAGCAACGCGAGCGCCAGGGCGGTCCCACGGAGGCGTTGGCGCGCGTCTTCTCCCGGGGCGTTTGCCCCCACGCCGACAGAGCCGAAGCGCAGGCGACGTGGAAGAAGCCGGGCCCGGAGGCGAGCCTCTTGCGTTCCCACGGCGGAGAGGAAGTGGCGCGCGGCGGCCCCGTGAACGGCGCCGCGCGGCTCCCCCGGGGCGGCGTGTCGTCGTCTTCATCACAGCGCGCACGTTTGCCCAGCGCCGAGGCGGACGACCTGGAGACGGACGGGACGGGCGCGCCTCCACCGGCAGCGAGCAGACGCCCCGGCAAAACGGACTGCATCGTCATCTCGGACGATGCGAAGGACATCCTGCACGTCCGCGGGCCTGCCGACGGCGCGCCACGGAAGGAGGCGACAAAGTGGCACGTGGAGCAGCCGGGCCCCCGCCAGGAGTGCGCCGCCGCCGCTGCCAGGTGGGCAGGTGGGGGCCGGCGTGGCCGTGAATCTGAGCAGTGGTTAAGCCTTAGCCCTCCCCCCAACACGCAATTTGCAGTTTCGCGGCTCGATGTTTGGACGGCGCTTGCTTGTGGGGCGAGTTGCGGCGAGTCGATTAAATGTCAGCTGGTGCCCTCGCGATGCACCCGTCAAGTGATGCGCGCCAGAATTGGCTATTGTCATTTTCCACGGATTGTTGTATGAAGGATGGGATAATATCAGATTTATGCCGCGTGGGGGGTGGGGGGAGGTAACTAAACTAGAACTGAGACGGGCAAAAAACTCCGGTGCAAACTAGACGGTAAAAAAATTAACCCGTAAAAACAAAGTTTTTCACTATAAATCCTTTATATGCGTGGCGGCTAGAGTCCTCTCGTCCTCTGGCTTGAGATGGCTGCCACCTATGGGTCAGATGATTGCATGCCAGCATTAAGCAATTGGTAATTAAATATAATATTTTTGTCCTAAAAAGTGTAAAATTTTTGAAAATTTTTTTTACGAACATTAATTGTCACGCACAACGAGTCTGTGTGGAAAATGTCAGCTCGATTGGATCACGGGAAGTGGGTTAAAAAACGACCGAAAGATTTGCACTGTCGTAAGCAAGCAAGCAAGTGAACTTAATATAAAGGATTAAAAAAAAGAGACAGAAAAGCGTTGAATTTCGAAACCAACCGCAGCCCTCGGATTGTGGCGATCGCTTGAATCGCCAGTGGGGGGGTTTGCGCTGCCACACAGACCGAGTCCGCTCGCAGTTCCGTTTCTCATCGATGTTCCTAACGACTTCACAGCTGCAGCCGAGTGGCGGCCGCCACCACCGCCGCTGACACCACCACCGGCTCCAGCAGCAACCTGCAGCCGACAGAGCTCTACCTGCTGGGGCTGTCTAAGCCATACAAGCTGTGCCTGCCGAGCGAGCCCGGCAAAGAATCCGTGCGTCACGTCATCGTGGACGGGAGCAACGTCGCCATGGCGTGAGTGCGATCTCGTGCCTTCGGTTTAGTGGGCGGGGGGGGGGGGCGCGTCGTCAAAGGGGGGGCGGCCTTTCTGAGCGATTGTCGTCAGGCGAGTTCTGTGACTTTCCTGATGCAGGTCTAACGCTCGCATCGAGCTCGGGTTTGTTTACACGCTCTTGTCCTTGACCCCTCCCCCGCACCTCTGGTAAGCACGATTGGCTAGGTACGGTGCGAAAGAAGTTCAACATACACGTATATACGTCACAGACTGTGATATCATCAAGAATCAGTATCGTCGTCATCACCATCATCACACTTAAATACACCTTTATCTTTGTCACGGGCAGGATACATTTTCTATATAGTGAGTGGACTCGCAGCACAACGTAGATGGGGAAAATCCGACTGACAGAAATAGAAGTCACTTCCCTAACTTGCACAACAGTTGCGCACAAAATTTTACCACGGTTTTTTGTTGTTGTAATTATTAAACAGAGCCTTGGCTCGTGGGCAGCGAGGAAGTGCCGTCTGTTCCGTCACCACGTGCAGACGTTGTGTGTCGCGCAGGTGAGTCACTCGCCCGCAGGGTCAATTTGCCGAAAGTCGTCATTGAGAAATTGCGCGCCGCTAATCCACGGCAAGACAAAGCCGCTCGGGTGCTTACCAATCCTACCGGGTGACGTCACGGACGCGTCAACGGGGCTCATGATCGCAGGGGCTCGCTCACGTCCGTCGTGTGTGACTAAGGGCTCGCTGGAGAGCCTCGGCTGCGTCACGTTTTCCCCGGCGAGGCCTTGAGAAAATTTCCCAGCCGAGGTCACGCAGGCGGGGTCACCACTGGGGCCAAGGTGACGGTTATTGACGCCGCTGTCTGTGCCGCGAGTTGTTACCTTTTGTTCGATTCTTGTACGAACACCGTTCGTGTTACGCTTGACGGGCTGTCAAAGGGTCCGCCCGCATACCTTGGAAGCGTGGCAAAATGTGGGATGAGATAAAGACATGGAGGAGGAGGAGGAAACAAAGACACGGAGAGCTTTGACAAATACTCTTCACGTAGGTAAAAAATGAAATTAATAAAAATTTAATAATAAAAATCACGACGTTTCGGAGGCAACACAAGTCTCCGTCATCAGGTGGGACCGTCACAGCTAGATTTGCTGTATCTTTGACAAAGACTACGCGCACGAACGCGAAGCACTTCCTGCGCAACTACGATCGGGCGGCAGGGTGGTGGTGTCACGGTGACGCTCATGCCTCGCAGCAAGAGAACCCTGGGTTCGATTCCCGACTCAGATGTCCTCTCTGTGTCCAGTTTGTGTGTTCGTTCTCCCTGCTCTGCATGGGTTTCCTCCAAGTTCTCCGCTCTCCTGTCATAACCTCCGACGCTTGAACTAGGCCTTGGTACACGGTGTGTCTCTCTGCTAGGTTGACTCGGCCTGAAATCAACATTGTCGAAGCAACGGGTCACGCCAGAGCCGAGTTTTAGTTCACATCCCATAATGCTGGTTGTAATCTCGTGGAACTAAATGATCAAATTTTGCTTGGACTCTTCAACATTCCTAACGAACCAAATCAAGTTGTCACGTTTGCCCGCGTGACAACTTGATTTGATTGGCTCTGTCTGGTCGTGGAGGGCTATCGGTGAAAATCGCATCCACTGCACAAACCGTGGCAGATGCGGATTCCTGATGCTAAAATGTAAAACTCTCCAGTAGTGTGTGGCTAGTGGTCATCCAGAACAGACCGTACAACGTATATCGACACAATGTCCGGTCCACAAATACAAAGAAGACATCACAGTGATTACGCTCTGCTGCTCCTGACGTGGTTGTCTGGCTTGGCCACTCATGTGAATTTGTAGTCGTTGTTCTGCATCTTACATCAGCCATAGGAAAGAAGAAGATTGGTGAAAATTGACATCATGCCTACACCATCGGACCCAAAAGAAAACCAATCGTGAGCCCACTCCTTAGTTGGTGTAGTCCCGAATGAGCACCTAATACAAATGATGGTCCTATTAATACTATTTAGCCAGGAAATCCACTCCCGAGTCTCGAGACTGGCATTCACGAGGGCACCTGCATGAGGATGTTTGGCCAATCCCTTCAACGGAGTGTTCAGCTTAACATGGGAGGACACTGGAGGGACCCGAAGAAAATCCACGCACGTGAGCGGACGACGCTGAAACCTCCGCACAAGACGGATTCACGAATTCACATTGTCACACCACCACGTTTTGGGCCACCTCTCGGCCCGGCGGGTTTTCGCAAATCTACGCGATCCCATCAACTCTACTAAGAGGCAATCCATTAATACGAGGCAAGCCATTACTAAGAGCCAAGCCATTACTACAAAGGCCGCTTGCAATGGCGATACACGCTCCTACACGTAACTGTATCGCCGCCAAAGAGTGTGAAGCTGGGTGGGCCACTGGGCTTGTGGTGGGTTGTAGGGCTCACTCCAGTCAACCCCCCCAGTGGGCTCCATTCACCAGGCCTTTGTGAATGCAAACAAATGGCGAGGTTTTATTGGGGGCACTTCCAGTGGCGCTGGGGCACGCCCACGCGGTAAATTTAGACTGGAATTTCCCCAAAAACTTTACCCTTGCCCTTTACACCCAATTGCAGAGACGAGTGCTTCCGTGTGCAGAGTCAAACGCAAGCCGCAGTGACTGCGCGATTAGGGCCAGCGGTTTGAAAAGCCGTGCGGTAGGCGAGAAATCCGCGGTTATCGCGCGAGGAGGCATTATTTTTTAACGCTGCAGAAGCACGCGAATGCACGGCTTGTGCTTCCTTAACACAAATCGCACTCGTACACGACAATGACTGGAGCCATGGACATGTGATCTTCCCGTGTGCTTTGTCCTTAGTATCTTTAGTTCATAATGAACGTTTTTGGGTTTAGATCGCGTTAGTTATAAATGTGTCGTAACCCTCCACCACCCGAAACACGGCCAATTAGTAAAAAAAAAAGTGTCACGATGACAAAAGACAAATAGTTCACTGCTTTAGCCCACCGGTGTGTTGAAACGTGAAACCACAACATTTACAATTTGAGTAGTACGACGTTTCGCTGGTAATTGCATCCAGCATCATCGGGCAATTCGCCAGAATCTTTAGTTGTGTTTTTTGGGGCTGGGGGGGCAGGGGATGGGGAGAATTCCACCCGCCTCCCCCCGTTCCCGATTTGCAGAGCACCTTGGGTTGGTGGGGGGGCGTTTCAAGGAACGGTTTGTGGAGAGGTTTCACTCCGCGATGGGGTTGGAGCGCGCGCGTGCGTTTGTACTCGCCCCGTATCCCGCGGCAACCCTTGGCTACGTACGGTGCCAAAGAAGTTCCACGTGCATGCGTGCAGCCACTTGGAGGCACCACGTTCACGCGAGAGAAAGTCATTTTTTTGTTTTTTAAATCGTGACGATTCGCCGGCGACGTCGGAGTCCGCCGCGCGCCTGGGAATGCGGTGACACTGAGCGGAATCGGGAGGCCTGGGGGGGGATGGGGTTGGGGGGGTTTTTGTGGAGAGCCGCGGTGCGGTTTGCGCGACGCAGTGAGTTTGGGGGGTCTTGTCTCGGCCCGGCCGGGAAGGCGTAACTCATCAAGTACCTCGCAGCAGCAGCCGCAGCAGCAGCAGCGACTCCGTAGTTTCCCCCGCGTCGAGATGCTGTGCAAGTGGCGCGCCGCGTGGGATATGCAGTCCCCACCACAGGCTGGAATGTCTAAACGGATCTGAAACAGTTCAAGGGCACTTAGTTCCTTACAGAATCTGCCAGCCAGCCGCACACGTAAGCTTTGTGACTCGGCACGCCTGTTTCGACTGTAAACCGAACACGTTATTTGGTGGTGATGCTGCTGTGTTGGCAGTGGGGGGCACAAAAGCACAGTTATAACAACTATACTCTTTAGTTCTTTCGGTAAAGTCACGTAGGTAGAAAAGTAAATAAAAAAGCGCAGCGTTTCGATCGCAATACAAGCAATCGTCATCAGGTAGAAAGATACAGCAGTAGAAGTAGAACTGCTGTATCTTAAGTAAAATAATAAATCACGGAGTTTCGATCGCAACACAAGCAATCGTCATCAGGTAGAAAGATACAACAGTAGAAGTAGAACTGCTGTATCTTAAGTAAAATAATAAATCACGGAGTTTCGATCGCAACACAAGAAATCGTCATCAGGTAGAAAGATACAGCAGTAGAAGTAGAACTGCTGTATCTTTCTACCTGATGACGATTGCTTGTGTTGCGATCCAAACGTCGTGGTTTATTATTTATTTTTCTACCTACCTGACTTTACCGAAAGAACCAAAGAGTATGGATTCCTGCAGTCACGAAAACTTCAAATCAAGAGTTAACAACTGAACAAAAACTACCGCAATGACTCTCTCACCTCTCCCGCCTCCCGAGTATGCTGTGAAGAAGGGCCGTTGCCCAAGAATGTCGCCAATTATAAGACTCTTCCGTTTAAAGATCACGAGCCTTGTGTGTTTTCTAGAAAAGGAATGTGGCCATTTGCTGGTTCACAAGATGTGTTGTGGGAAATATAAATGTGTGATCTCGCAAATATAATGAACAAAAAATATGCTTTGGTGTTGCTGCAGCCGTATTGGCAGTGGTACACAAAGCACACTCACACAAAGAACGCGACACCTTGGTCAACAACGCTGTGGCCTCGAAAGGTAAATATAATTGGCGATGTTTCGGGGCAGTGTGGCCCCGTTCTTCACAGCGCACACCGGGCTAGCTACGTCTCGCGATACAACGTACGAATGCGCACGATCTACGTGTCGTTAGATCTCGCGCAAAATACAACGGAGGCTGGTTTCAGACGCTGTCTCCCCGACAGACCTGGTCTTCACCTGAGGACGGCTGCTTGCGTTGTGGCCGAAACGTCGTGAGAATTATTTTATTATGTTTTATTTTTATTCTTTTATTATTTCCCTTCTACGTGACTTTACCGAAAGAACCAAGAAGAAGAAAAAAAAACGGAGGCCTTTCGAGAGGAAGTCGCCCCGGCGTCGCCGTCAATAGGCCGCTCAATTCCCAGTGCCTGCCAGGCTTCGGACGGCTTCAGTAGGCCTCGTCGCTCGACACGAACGGAGGGCGACCGAGTGTCTCTGTTCTGTCGCTCGCTGTTTGCGGGTTTGGAGGAGCGTCGTGTTTGACGTCTGGGCAAGTCGGTTTAATCACCACGTAGGCTTTCACCACCAGTCGTGAGGACGTCATCTTGCTCTATTTAAGACCGGAAGCAGGAAGACTTCTTAACAATTCTGGATAAATTGGCCGTTGGAGCTTGTTATAAGCTACCAGCGAAACGTCAATATTGTGGGTTTACTCTCCAACATACCGAAGTAGTAACTAATTGGCGCGTTGTTTACGTGACCAACCTTACAAACTGGTTGTGCCGGGTCGGTCGTCGGTTAACGACACATTTATGTTTAAGTGATCTAACCCCAAAAAGACGCTTTATTCGAGATTTGAAGTTTTCGTGACTGCAGGGATCCTTACTCTTTGGGTCTTTCGGTAAAGTCACGTAGGTATATAAAATAAAACAAATTAAATCGCAACGTTTCAGGCACAACACAAGCGTCCGTCATCAGGTGGGACAACCACAGCAAGAAACAATTTCTGAAGTGGGTGAAAGGGCTGCTGTGACAGGAAATTCTCAATGCTGGATTTTCCCAAATTAAGTGAGGAATTAATGTAACTTTTAAGTGTTTATTGCAGTTGTTGATGCCCAGGTTGAGACCATCAACCTTCTATGCTTTAAATCACAACGGTTTAATCACAACCCAGTCTATGGGTCTCTATGCGAGTCTGTGGGTCTCTATTCGAGTCTGTGGGTCTCTATGCGAGTCTGTGGGTCTCTGTGCGAGTCTGTGGG
>CM025666.2:1917738-1928453 GCA_014621495.2 Entosphenus tridentatus
TCTGTGGGTCTCTGTGCGAGTCATTGGCGACATGGTTGAGACCATCAACCCTCTGCTGAGACCCAGGTTTAATCACCGGCGGCTCATTTTAAATTCTCAGGATCTCAGCGGGTCCCTGCGTGTTCTAGTTTCAGGTTGATCTTGTTTAACCAGGCGAGGACTCAAAGGAGATCAGGGATCCATCTGCTTTGCAAGAGTGACCTGTGCCGGTCATTAAAGCGACGAAAAGCAAAACAAAACAAAGCACAGCAGTGATGCGAAGGGAAAAATCTGGAATCAAAAACGAAAATAGTGCAAAAACTCAACTCGGGTGTCAATTCGTGAACTCTCCCATGTAGCTCAGGTCTGGCCGGGGCGGATGACGTCTCGACTGATGCCCCGTAGCGCTCTGCACACTCCGACGCCTGGGCCGCTCGGACACCGCAACAAGCATTTGCGCCACTCGCGCTGTTACCAGAGGTGTAAAACTCTCCGGCCAAAGGGACGACGCGACACCGTCGCCACACCAATCTGGCCCTGGCGTGCGGAGGCACAAAAAAAACCACTGCGCCCCCCCCCCACCCCACCCCCGGTCAGTCAAATCGAATGGAGAAAAAATAGGGGAACTAAAAACATCCCCTGGGGGGGCTGTGTCGTCAGGGGGTGGAGGGGGCCTGCGTGTTTTGCACGTCGCTCGGTGGCGTGGCTGGAAAGTCCCCGTTGGCCGCTGGTGGTGGGGGAGGGATGATGGGGTGTGGTGGAGTGTGTGAGATGGGTGAGATGGGGGGGGGTGTTGTTCATCCAGTGAGAATCCGTCCGAACTCGCCGCGCGTGTGGTTGTCTCACATCGCGTTGCCACGCAAACGCGCGCACGTTCCGCCCTCGCCGCCGCCACCGCCCTGCCAGGTTTCACGACTCGCGGTCGAAGACCCGAAGCCTCCGTGCTTGAGTCAGGCTGGCGGCTGTTTTGCGTCGTTAAAGCGAGCCATGCCACCTCCCGCCCCGCCCGGCTACTTCCTGCAAGAGAGATGGGAGCTGTCTGCGTGTGATTCAGTGCCCACTGAAGACTGAACTTTTTCTTTATGGTAGTTTTTGTTTTGCAGGGGGAATTCCTCCGGTCTGACGCCGAAATAACTTTTGGTGTAGGTGGTGGCGAAGGCGTCGGGCGTGACCTTGTTACCGTCCCTCCCCGATCTGTGGCATTTGTCTGTAACCTGGACTTTGTGTGTATGGGGGTGGGGGAGCGGTGGAAAATTGTTTCGGCACAAACCCGGCGACCCGAGTTTCGATCCCCGCTCGCGGCCAACAGCAATGGAGAACATCTTAACCCGTCCTGTTGCTTCCCCTAGGTCGACTCGGCCTTAAATGAGTACGTAGCGCGTTGTGTTTTTAACCAGCACTGGGGGAGGCGGGTGGTGGGGTGTGATGCCAGCCACCCACCCCCTGTTGACCTTCATTCGGTGCTTTCTATAACCACACTTGGCCCAAATGCCTGTTAAAAGGCTATATGGGTGGAAATATTTTGCGTGGGCGTGTGTCTCACTTGCCGCCTGTTGCGATGGCCACATTTCAACCCCTTGAGTTGGTGGTTGTAAAGGACAACGTGGCCACACGTTCAGTTCCTTGGAGTCGGTGCTCTGCATAAGGCTGAGAGCTTTTGTACACGCCCTGCACGTTGTTAAATCTGTGTGTTTGTGCCCGTGTGTGTGTTGCAGGCACGGCCTAAACCGTTATTTCTCGTGCCGGGGCATGGCACTGTGCGTCGAGTACTTCTGGAAACGCGGACACCGCAACATCACCGTCTTTGTACCGCAGTACCGCACGCGCCGGGACCCATCCATCAAAGGTACCCACGTTTGGTGCATTGTGGGTAGTGTATACCACGGGCGTGTGGTGCATTATAGGTAGTGTATACCACGGGCGGGCGTGTGGTGCATTGTGGGTAGTGTATACCACAGGTGTGTGGTGCATTGTGGGTAATGTGTACGACGGGCGCGCATGGCGTACTGTGGGTAGCGTATAAGACGGGCGTGTGTGGTGCATTGTGGGTAATGTGTACGACGGGCGCGCATGGCGTACTGTGGGTAGCGTATAAGACGGGCGTGTGTGGTGCATTGTGGGTCGTGTACACGACGTAATCGTGCCGTGGGTACATCGGCTGGGCGCGCGTCCTCACATTGCTCGCTCCCCCCGCTCCCCACCCCCCCCGTGCCCTCTCCGACACAGAGCAGCACCTGCTGACGAAGCTGGAGGAGCTGGGGCTGCTGTCGTTCACGCCGTGCCGCATGTTCGAGGGCCGTCAGATCACCACGCACGACGACCGGTGAGAGAGCGCGGGCGGCACCCCCGACGCCAGCGGCATCCCGGCGCGCCACCGCCGCATGAGCGCTACGAAACCCCGGCGGCCCGAGTTCGATTCCCGCTCACGGCCAACACACCAAGTGGCGGTTATCTGAAACGGTCCTGGACCTCCCCTAGGTCGACTCGTGCTCAAATGAGTCGCTGGTGCGCTGTGTAAAACATCGCCACTCGTGGTGCTGGCCACCCAGCCCTTCGTGTGCCGTGTGCCGGCCTTCATAGGTGCTGCTCGCCAATAGCATTTTCCCCAACAGTCTCTTAAGGTTATAAAGGGGAGTATTCATAATCAACGTTGTTGGGTTAGATCGCGTTATTTATAAATGTGTCGTAACCCTCCACCACCCGACACGGCCAATCAGCAAAAAAAAAATTGTCACGTTGACAAGAGAAATAGTTCACTGCTTTAGCCCACCGGTGTGTTGAAGAGTGAAACCACAACATTTACAATTTTTTAGTACACCGGTGGGCTAAAGTAGTGAACTATTTGTCTTTTGTCAACGTGACACTTTTTTGCTGATTGGACGTGTCGGGTGGTGGAGGGTTACGACACATTTATAAATAACTCGATCTAACCCAACAACGTTGATTATGAATAGTATTGGTCGCGAAAGCCTACGTGTTAAAGGGGAGTATCTTTGTTTTGTTTATATCCCCACGTAGACTCATACATATGTAGCGACTCACTCCGAGACCGGGTTCTTAAGGTGCCTTCTTTTATTCTGCACGTCAGGGAACTACACACACCCTCCCCACGTGCTTACACGCTAGTCACACTCTTTTGACGGCAGTACCGAGCTAGTACAGTTGGCAGGCTGTCTAACTAGCGGCGTCTAAGATGGTCGAGACGGTGGTGACCAGAGGTCGCAACCGGGTACCCGATACCCGTACCCTACCCGATACCCGGCTACCCGTACCCGGCCGGGTACGGGTACCGGTTTGCGACCCTGGTGCGGCCGGGTACGGGTAGGCCGTGAGTCACTGGTGAGTCACCGTTTGCCACTCATTTCCCAACGTCTTGTCTCTTCTCACAATTCAAGTTCCTAGAATCAACCCACCCGTGCCTGCAACATGGCTTCATCCCAGAGGTCGCAATCAGGTAACCGATACCCGTACCCTACCCTACCCGTACCCGGCCGGGTACGGGTAGGGTACGGGTACGGGTACCCGATTGCGACCCTGGTGCGGCCGGGTACGGGTACGGGTAAGGAATCAAAACTCGTTTGCGACCTCTGACGGTGACGAAGGTGACGAACAGCGACACAGCGAGGGGATCCACTTCCAGAAACAGCCCCGAGCTCTCGTCCCGAGCCCCCTTTTATCCTCCCGGCGTGGCGTCGCTCCACCCACACCACGCCCGCTTTCTGGAACCTACTTGTAGGTTCCCTGGCTTCAAGATAGACCCCTTCATGGGCTTTTCCTGAGATCTCCTCAACCCCGTATACACTGCCTCTACTGATGTGTGTACTGCCCCCTGCTGCCAGTACCACTTTCCCATCAGCAGCCAGCGTTATTTCACTACACATATATGCACCTCCGATTAGCACGGTTGGCTACGTACTGTGCGAAAGAAGTTAAACATGCGTGTGTGTGTGTGTGTGTTTTTGCCTTTGTAGCTTCATGCTGCACCTGGCGGACAACACGGATGGGATCATCGTGACCAACGACAACTTCCGGGAGTTTACAAAAGAATTGATCGCCTGGAGGGAGATCGTTAAGAAGCGGTGAGTTGTGGCCACGCGCGTTGACGTGCACGCAAACACGCGGCAGGCTGTGGGCATGATGGTAACACAACCTCCTGGGTTCCATTCTCACTCGGGCGTCTTCTCCGTGTGCAGGAGGCCGTATTATCCAATAGGCACGGTAGGCACTGTGGTTAGGGCCTACAAAAACTAAAGGGCCTAGGAAAAAAAATGTTGACACATTTTTTTGTATGATAAAAAAATTTGGCCAAGATATTCTTCTTGAAAAACATATTAATATATAGCAAGGATTGACACTGTATATGCAACGAGGCAGCAGAGTTTTTTTTTATCAGCTTTAGCTTCAAACAAAGAATGCTCCCCTTCACAATTTGTCCCCAAGATGGCAAGATACATCCTTAGAGCAATGTAAACATTCGGATAACATCTTCAGTGTTCAGAAGATTGAATATTTTGTTTAGGGTTACCTTGTTTTTAAAACAATAATTTATAATATCTGCAGCACACAGTGTGTTCGCCCATTGAATTAGGGCACAGACTAAATAATTAACTCATCAGTAATGACATCTGTCCAGTGGCTGGACGAAGTAACGCGCGAAACAAGCGAGTGACAACAGCTGTAGTACAGTACACCCTTGTTAATTCGACACATCTTCTTGGTTCTTTCGGTCGTGGAGATGGTAGCGGTTTTGTTACAAGGGTCTCAAGTAACGGCGGTGTTATAACGGCCGCGGCGTGCGTCTGCGTTTGCCTCCCCGTGACTGCAGGATCCTGCCGTACACTTTCGCGGGAGACGTCTTCATGGTTCCGGACGACCCTCTGGGCCGACACGGCCCCCGCCTCGACCAGTTCCTCACCAAGCCCCAGTCCGCGCGGTAACTAGCGCCGTCTCCTCCCCACGGTCCTCGCTCGCATCTCTCCGCGCTGGGGGGGGTCGGGGTGGTGAGACACGGTCTCAGCTCTAGTGGTGGTGTCTACGGCACGGGAGGGCCTTGTCAGCACTTTGACCCGCGTGGGCCACCGTTTTGTTTAATTTGTTATTTCCCGCTACATGTAATTCCCCGCCCGCTCCCCAGTCATGCTCTCGGTGGCCCCGTGTAGGAAGACGCTTCACGTTAGAGAACGGCACCGCAGAGGCGGATGCCACGGACGTACCTCGGAGGATCTTTGATGCGACCCCCGGTCCACGCACAGTAGAGGGCAGCAGGTGCCGTGGCGGTTTGCGCTCCGCGCTACGAACCCGGCGGGCCCGAGTTCGATTCCCACTCGCGGCCAACTCGATGAGTACGTGGTGCGACGTGTAAACATCTCCACTGGGGAGAAAAAGCCGGCCCGGGCGTGGTGCTGGCCACCCATCCCTTCGTGTGCCGTGCCAGCCTTCATTCGGTGCTCGCGAACAGCTACAAAATTCTGTATCGGCTATACGAGACGGGCGGATGTGGAATGTTTGTCTACACAGGCTGACGAGCGTACCCTGCGTTTGCCTCGTCACACAGATTGATGCAACACAACCCGGCCGCGTACCAGGCGAAAACCTTTCCGCTCCGCTTACCGTCGGCGGCAGCCGCCACCGTCGCAGACCTCCCGGGCTTTCACTCCATGAACGACTGCGGACGGCCACGGCCGACAAACGACCTGCAGGATCTACGCAGGCAGCTCCTGGACATCTTCCCCGGCGAAGAGGAGAAGGTGCAGCGGGTGCTGCAACAATACCCGGCGGTGAAGGACCTCAACTTGCTCTCGGACCTCATGCTGGACGTGTAGTGAGAGGGGGTTGGAGGGGGCTTGGTAACCCCCCCCCGCCCGCCCTTCGTCATCTCGGCGTTCTGCCAAAACTTGTCGGCGTCTACAGCAGCGCGGTACAGCTAAGGAGCTGGGCACGTGCGGGGGGTGGTGGTAGTGGTGGCGGCCGCGCTTACGGTGGTGGCGATGGTGGTGGCAAGTACGAGGAGCAAGCGGAGAGAGAAGGCCGGCAGGATAATTGAGCGAGCGGGCTCACAAGCGGATCTCACCATGATGATGATGATGACGGCGGAGGCGGCGATGATGCTGTTAATCGTGGTGGCGGTGGTGCTGTCGCTGTGATCTTGGCGATGACAGGATGGTGGCAGCCCCACGGTGTGGCAGACACGCCATCACGGTGATGGTGAGGCTGCAATGGGGTCCTGTTATGAATCTGTGAAGCCCGGCCTTTCACCGCCACTTCACCGTGGATGCACATTCGAATTCAACTGCAGTGATGCCAATGTTGTAAATATTTTGGTTATGGGCGTTTAGTTAATTCAATCTAAGGTGTTAATTTAATTTTTCACGAAGTGGCGGACAAAGAGGAGGAGGCCTTCATCCGGAAGTGGATTTCGGAAAATATTTATTTATTGTGTGAGTTTGCAGCCTTTCCAGAAAGCCGCCAACATTGGCCTGCCTGCCCGAGCAGCCTGGCTTTGATAGAAATTGTACATTCCCCTCCCTCGAGTCATCGGGGTCAAGATGCGTTTCCTGCAAGCTGCTGCACCTTCGGTCATCTTGGGCTGAACGAAAGAAGCAAGCCCGTTTAAAGCCACCGCTGCTTTCGCTATGTCATATAGATCTTTAACAACTGGGCGAATTGCTTTGTAGAGGTACTGTTGATGTTACTGTACTGCGTAGGATTCGGTGAATTTGACCGAGAACCTACGAGTTTAAACAAAAAATGTAAGCGCTCTCATGACGAGGGTTCTGATCCAGATGAAAATGTTCCGTCCCATCGTATCGGCCGGTCCAGCCAGGAGACGGCGCTCGGAGGGCGGTTTGTCGAACACGTTACTTTTTCAATCTGTTGCACTTTGTTGGTGTTTTGTTGTTGATGGAAACACCGTGAAGAAACTTTACACGCGAGAGCTCTTGCTCACGATGTGATATGGATTCATAATAGTTTTTTCTTGTGTGTTTTTTTGGTGTGGGGGGGTAACATTGTCAGCGTGTGACGACCTACCGACCTCCGCCCGACACGGCCAAAATATACGCGAGAGTAAAAATGCGCCGTTACATTATCGCTGCGGCACGCCGCAGGGCAATCCGCGTGGCGTTTCGCAAATTTGCTCCGGACGTTTCGCCGCCAGTTGCTGCCAAGCCTCGTCGGTTGCTTGCCAGACATTTTTGTCGTGTGACTTCGTGTAATGAATAATTTTTTTAAAATCAATCTCGTAATCTGACCCCCCCCCCCCCCCAAAAAACCCCAATTATGAATCACTCATGATTAACACTACGATTGTCGCTGGATGTGTTGCACGTAAATCCACGCCAAGTGATGGTACCAATGACCCTGAGCAGGCGGTGCGGCGGACCCATCGCCCCGAGTGCTCGCGACCCATCGCCCCGAATGCTCGCGACCCATCGCCCCGAGTGCTCGCGACCCATCGCCCCGAGTGCTCGCGACCCATCGCCCCGAGAGTGCTCGCGACCCATCGCCCCGAGCGCTCACAAGCTGTCCGCAACTCGAGAGGCAAAGCACCGAGCCTGAGGACTGCTCCCGAGCGGTGCATGTCGGGTCACCGAGGCATGAGCCTGCGGGAGCCGTGGGCTGGATAGAAAACAGCAAGTTCAGCGATGGGCTCAGTCAATGTCTATAGATTCAATCTACGGGGGGGGGGGGGGTGTTGAGTGAATGAACCCCTATATGTTGCATAGAATGGATTTGCGCGATGCATTCGCCCCAAATAGGTTGCTGCGTTGGCCACAAGAGAAGGCGGAAAAAAAACATCCTTCGGTATAATTGACGATTGAACGGATGACGAACCGGGCAAGGCGGCGGAGTGAAGCACCGTGCGTGGACAACGTGTGGTCACGGGAAGAAGCGGTGGTGCAGCGGTTAGCTCGCTGAGCGACGTACCCGGCGACCCGAGTTCGATTGCCGCTCGTGGTCACCAACACAAGTGACGAATCTGAAGCGGTCCTGGGCCTCCCCTAGGTCGACTGAGCCTCAAGATGGGAACCTGGTGCGATGAGTAAAACAATGCCGCTGGAGAGACGAGTCTCTTGCGGCGATACAGAGGGGGTCTGTCGGAGCGAGTGGTTTTTGCCGCTATTTGCGCAGATGACAAAACGACGCTGCGTCTCTTAAGAGTTCATTTATTTTTCTACCGGTGTTTAAAACAATGCATTGATGCCTTGCCCTGGGAGGTTTTCACTCTCTTATTTGTTCAAAGTTCGTGTTTTCTATACATACAAAAAAAAACATTCACAACTGTTTACGTTTCCGTGTCGTTTAATCAATCCACAATTTTTTCTTTTGCTTCCCGTCACGTGGACATTGATCGCAGCAGGCAAATACTCGAAGCAAGTTTATGAATGTGGAGGGAAAAAGCGGAGGAGCCGGAGAAAAAAATCCACACCACCACGGATAGAGAAACACCGCAAACCATGAGGTTACCATTGAAGTTAACCTCTTACCATGAGGTTGCAATTAAAGTTAACCTCGTACCATGAAGTTACCATTGAAGTTAACCTCTTACCATGAGGTTACAATTAAAGTTAACCTCTTACCATGAGGTTACAATTAAAGTTACCGTACCGTGAGGTTACCATTACAGTTAACCTCATGAGGTTACTATTGAAGTTAACCTCGTACCATGAGGTTGCAATTAAAGTTGGCCTCGTACCGTGAGGTTACCATTGAAGTTAACCTAGTACCACCATGAGGTTACCATTTAGGTTAACCTAGTACCACCATGAGGTTACCATTAAAGTGAACCTCTTACCATGAGGTTACCATTGAAGTTAACCTCATACCATGAGGTTGCCATTAAAGTTTCATGGATTACTAGGCCACTTTCACCGGCGAGTGACACCATCACGATACATTTCAATTGGACAGGTTTTATACAGGTAGGAACAATGTTCCACACTGCCCACCAGGGATTTATTGTCTGTCTGTCTGTCGTGCATAAATAAATATATAATACACACAGCTCTTTGATTGGTGGAGACCTTACAAACAGCTCTTTGATTGGTGGAGACCTGCCGGGTACGGAGAGGGGAGGTGCCTAAGGGAGGAGGGTCAGGGGAAGGGCCTAGGGGAGGGGGGGGTCAGGCGAGGGGCCTAAGGGAGGGGGTAATGGGAGGGGCCTAAGCAAGGGGGAGGGGCCGATAGTTAAGGGGGCTGGCTACCTGGCTGGCTGCCTGGCTACCTAAAGTCAAGTTATCTTTTATACAGGTAGGAACAACAGGTTCCACACTGCCCACCAGGGATTATTTGTCTGTCTGTCATGCGCTGTCCAACCAAGTTCCTACCTGCCCACTCCGAAGGAACGTGTTTTATTCATCAAGACGGAGACGAGAGCAGTCCACGTGTTGCATGCATTGAGAAGATAAAAACAGTGGAAGCTGCGCAAGACTTATTTTTCCTTTTCGCTTGATTTTATAGGTAGGGCCACCTTGGTTTAATTTAATACTGTAAAGTATTGCGATGCGATGTCCTCTTTCGTGGGGGGCGAGTTCTTACTCAAGAAATTGAGCGAATGAATGAGTCGGTTGAGGCTTTATCTGGACAAACGAGGGGGACGCCAAAGAGTGACAATCACGTCAACTCCATCCTGGCGCCTCTTGAGGTCTCTTCCCACCGTTGACAAATCCACACAGCCGAGCGCCAAGCAGAGGTCGCAAACGGGTTTTGATTCCTTACCCGTACCCGGCCGCACCAGGGTCGCAAACGGGTACCCGTACCCTACCCGATACCCGGCTACCCGGTCGGGTATCGGGTAGGGTACAGGTACCCGATAGCGACCTCTGAGATGAAGCCATGTTGCAGGCGCGGGTGGGTTGATTCTAGGAACTTGAATTGTGAGAAGAGACAAGACGTTGGGAAATGAGTGACAAACGGTGACTCACCAGTGACTCACGGCCTACCCGTACCCGGCCGCACCAGGGTCGCAAACGGGTACCCGTACCCGGCCGGGTACGGGTAGCCGGGTATCGGGTAGGGTACGGGTATCGGGTACCCGATTGCGACCTCTGGCGCCAAGGCAGCAGCAGCAACCACGTGTTGAGAAGCAGGGGCACCAAGCTCTGCGGTCCTCTACATATCACGAAGGCGTTATCGGCCAACGAATGAGCGCGTAGGAGGCAGAAACACAATCCCCGTACAGATGGAAACTGGATGGGTGATTAAGTTAACTTTCTTCTGACCGACAAGCCAGGCTCATATGGCACCACCTCGACACCCACGTGTTGTGCGGTGATCCACCAACCCCCTCGCTGCTGCTGCTGCTGCTGCCTTCACAGCGCTGGGTCACGGGCAGCCAGGGTGCAGCAGCAAGCCACCCACTGCCACCTGGCTACAATTCCAGGGAGTGCGAGAATGAGACCACTCCTCGCTAAACACAACCCATTCGCACAGTGCAGTCAGTGGTCTCCCCCGCTCGCCGAGCCATCGGAGCCTCCAATCTCCAGTTTACAGCCCTGCCAAGCCAGCGGTGGCCATTCCACATTCCTACGGCAAGGGGTGGGGCAGGGGGGGGGGCGAGTCCTAATTGTCTTTTCCCCCAATGGTATCGCTTTTGGCGTCACGTCAAGAGACTAATCCACTCTGAAACGTCGCACAGTAGCACAAACAGCCCACTGAAGTGGGTGTCACAGAGCTACTTCCGAGATCCTTTCAAGACGACCTCTTCCGCACGGGAGAGGCCGGCACTTCCCCCCCCC
>CM025666.2:1953453-1966337 GCA_014621495.2 Entosphenus tridentatus
CGCCGTGACCCTCCCCACACCACGCGGTGTGACCTCCCCCATCTGCCCAGCAGCCTCGACACACATCCACTGCACCCACACAGACACCGCCGCCAGGCCGCGATAACCCCACGACGACGCTGGGCTGCGTTGCCATAGAGTCCGGAGCAAGGGTCCTCTTGCCACGCCTGTCACTCACCCACCCATCACAGAGACAAAGCTCCCCCGTACAGCCTCAACAGACCTTTTGGGGCAAGTGCTGTTGGCGAGTAGCACGTATAAGACCGACACGGCACACGAGGGGGCGGGTGGCCAGTACCACAACCGGCCTCCTTCATCTCCCCGAGTGGCGATGTTTACACACCGCATCGGGTACTCATTTGAGGCCAAGTCGAGGGGAGGCCCATGGCCGGTTTTTTCCAATAATCGTCACTGGTTTTGACCGTGAGCGGGAATCGAACTCGGGTTATCGGGCTGATAGCGCAGCGCGGTAACAGCGACAGGAATTACTCTTTGGTTCTTTCGGTAAAGAACCAAAGAGCGACACTCCTGCTCACCCACCGAATCACCCCCCCACTCACTTCAACAACTCACCCAGCAGTCTCGCACGTCACCAAGCGCTACTCACTCTCCCGACTCGCCCACCTCACCTGCCGCACCCACTCAAACCCAGGCACTCACCTACCCACCCCACCGACCCACAGAACTCAGACTCTCACCCACCTCACACCCAGGTACTCTCTGCACTCTGTAATCAACCACCGCAGCCAGGCCTTCACCCAGTCCACGCGGGAACTCACCCACCACCACGACCATTCACCGTTAAGTCCCACTGCGGTGATGTCACTTCGGAGATTGTGCCAGGGCTCGATGCACTCTGAAGGCACGTGAAGTGTCAATGCCTCGTTGGCCAAAGGTCGGGGATGCACCTCGGCACAACTGAGGTGCCTAGAAAGGGCATTACCCATGATGCTCCCCCACGGTGCCAATTTTTCCAGGTTTCGGCCACCCCGTCGCTCCTCCGCCTCCTGTCATTCCTCGACTGCGGCTTCCGCCTCGTGCCCAGCAATCATCTTTTCGGAACCCCCCTCCGACGTAGGGCGGTCTTGATCTCGTCCACATTTTTCAAGGATCTGCGAGCGAGCTCCTCGCACGATCCAGCCCTCGTTGAACCCAAAATGGGTCATAGCAAGCACCACCTTTTCATGGCGCACGCCACCCTTTCATGGCAAGCTCCATGTTCAGGAACGTTCTCCCAAGTCTTTAGAATGTACAGCCAGGTCATCAGCCTGGAGCCATCTTTTATAGATGGAACGACGACATCAGCCCCCCCTCCCACTATCTCTACCAGATGGAAATTCTACTGGTACAGCCACAGCCAACAGAGGGCATCTCAAACTACGTGGTCATACATGTTAAATAATGTAGGGGGCTCAGGGGACATCCCTGCCACACCTCAAGTTGAACAGGAAATTGCCATGATTCCTGCCCCGCTTAGCTTGACCCTGGCCTGCTTCACCGTTATGAAGGTCCTTAACGATTCTACGCAGGGGGTCAGGAGTTCCACAAACGTGTAAAACAGCCTCAAGCCCTGGCCTCTTGATGTTACCATCAGGGCCGTATTATCCAATAGGCCACAGCAGGCATTGTGCCTCGGGCCGAGGAAAACTAAAGGGCCGACTAAAAACACATTTGACTATGGTTCTTGCTGTTGTCTGTATGATAAAAAGAAAAGTAAGCAAGATCAAGTCTTGAACAAATATATTTATATATAGTAAAGGATAGGCACAGGGTAAATACAAAGAGGCGGTAATGTCAATCGTTTTTTTTCTCTCGTAAGGCGAGTGAAATTAACACCGGAGATGTATTTTTCGAGATTTCTTTCATTGCAAAATTAGCAAATAAACATCTTCAGATGGTGTTTCCGCACAATCAAGTGACAGCGGCAATCGTGACATAGGCAGCAGCACCAACTGTAGAACGTTGTCACTGAAGGCCGACGATAACCTTAATCCACCCCTGGATATCATAGGCCTTGATCAGTCCAACAAACCATTAATGCCAGTTCTGTTGTAATCCCATGTACTTCTGCTGTAGTCGATGGGACATAGAATACTGCAACTGTGCATGGTTTAACACTGCCTCAACCCCCATATTTGGACTCCGGAAGCTTCTCTTCACCTTGCCTGGCAAGAGCACACTGACAAATCGTTTTCAGGCTCCTTTCCTGCACGCCAAAGGGGGCAGCATGACCCGGTCGTTGTTAAAGCCAATGCGCAGGCCCCTTTCTTATAACAAGGGGTAACAAAGGGCATCCTCCCATTCCTAGGAGCCACTTCCTGCGGTGGTCCAAGCAGCTGTGATTATGTGGCGTACAGCAGCTTGCACGCAATGAAAACACTATCATGTCAATTCGCTTGGGTGGTATTCCCTGCCCAATGCTTTACCTGGTTTCAGTCTCCAGATTGCTCTTTGAACCTCCTTCAAAAGTGGCATATCAGCCAACCCCCCCCCCCCCCCCAAGGGGTGGGGGTACGTCTCTCAATTTCTGAGGCTCCACAGCCACCCCCAGAACCAGCCCCCCACTTGGGGGAGCTCCTAAGCTAAGGAGCTCCCCCCAAAGACCCTCAATCATCAACATGCTTCACAAACCTGCGGATCTGATCCTGTAGGTGTCGGGCTCAGACTACCATTCTTTCTTCGCCCTTAATTGAAATAGGGATGATGCCGTGACGTTTTGGTGGCATGATGGTACAATTGTGGGCTACCGAAGCAGATTCCACCTTGTACGCTTATAAGCAACACACCACCACCACCACCAATCCCTTGTATTGTGTGGAAACTGAGCACAGGCATGCGATATGCCTCGTCGTTACCCAGTGGGAAGCAGATGGGCGAGAATGCACCCCACCGCTTTCCATCGGGTTGATGTCAATAACACTGGTCAACACACTTTTTCTGGCATAAGGTATTCCACCGGTTTTAAGGTAATTTTGAGGTGCTGACTCCAAATCTGGCATCAGTTTGTCTATTACATCAGGTTTTTGAGATATCAAATATTGCATTTTCAATAAAAACTGCAGAAAAAATATTAAATAAATGTGGATATCTACATAAAATTATATTATAAACACACTATCCTAAAAATACAGCACCATATTTTAACACTAAAGCAGTCACTGACTCGCAACAACTTGCAATCATAAGTGACAGAGTTAATTTCGGGTAAAATCAATGAAAATGGGGTATGCCGATAGCATAAAAATGAAATATGATAGAGCAAATCTGAGATCAGATTTGGAATCAGCACCCTGAAATTAGACTAAAACAGCTGCAAAAGTCCAGGCCAGAAAAAAATGTGTTTTTTTTGTTGACCAGTGTAATCGGTGTCTCAATACGGAAGCGTAATTCGTGCCAACTGCACCTCGCACCGCTTCCACGATCCAGAAAACGTGGGTTGTGGACATACACGTGACAATGTTCTCGGCCAATTAATGAGTGTTTACACACGTGGGAGGAAACCGGAGCACCCAGAGAAGTACAAGTTCAAATTTCAAGTTTATTTGGTTGAGAACTCACGAGTCCAGGATGAGTCTCATTTGCAAGTCACCTGGGGACACCCAGGTAAGGGGCCTAATTCTTCTCTACTTGCGCAAGCCGGTGAAAGTTATGTTCAGGAGCCATGTGCCAATGATGGAGAGGTCTGCTCACCACTAGAGGGCTTCAGGAGGGAGTTCGTGATTTTTTGCCATTCCTTCTCCGCTGAAAAGAGCATGGACCACGGTGGTTTACAATTTCGTACACAGGGTCGGTCGGTTTTTCGCGGGGCCACTTGTGCGTTTTAGTGTCACCTTAAACACAAGAAATACTACCGTCTAGGGAGAATGGACGTCGATTATTCGAAACCAGATATGAAGGAAACAATCGCCGTGAGCAGTCCAAATTGAGTAATTTGCTGTTTCTTTCACGGATTTGGAGCATTTGGCACCAGCGCACGATGGCCTACTCTTGCAGATGACGTTACGGGGATCTTTCGACGTCCGCCGTCGAGTGAAATCGGACGGCGCGTGAAGGTGTCATCATTGATGCACACCGCAATAATAACCAGGGGGCGGCCACTGGATTTAAACCGCGAACCTCTGCAAATCAGCGGTCAACACTGGGCCGCGTCACCGCCATTAAAAAAAAACCCACGTGAGGGGGGGGGGGCCGCAACTATCCTACACAGATGGAACAGATGGAGATTTAGTCCACTTCGCTGTACTGCCACCTCCTGGCAAGGCAGGGTAAGCTGCGCCTTGTCCCACACTTGAATGGAATTTCGCAGCATTTGTGCGTCCCACACCTGCAGTGCTGGATTACAAGGCGTGCGCCACCACCGCCTCGTGGCTTATGATTATAATTATTACGAGGACTACTTGTTTGCTTCAGGAAAGCCTCTCAAGAGTCTCGAGACGATCTCAGAAGGGTCCCGTTGAGTGGTCGCAGTAGGAGGGCGATGTTGCTGCTGTGTATAATCCCAATTGAGTCGTGCGCGCAGGTAAGTTTTCAGCACTGCCATGTTTGACAAATCCCATTTGAACTGTGGATTTTTTATTTAGCTATGGGAGCAAGGCATAGAACGTGCAGAAAACGCCCTGCAGAACAGGGGGAGAGCATACAAACTGTGCGCAAAGGCACCCGATTCGGGAATCGAACCCAGGGACTTTCTTTCTGTGTGGCACGAGTGTTAACACGACGCCAACCTGCCACCCACTCAGGACTTAAGCCCAAAGCAGCCCGCTGGTTTTTTAAATTCTTTATATTAAGTTCACTTGCTTGCTTACGACCGTGCAAATCTTGCGGTCGTTTTTTTAACCCACTTCCCGTGATTCAATCGAGCTGACATTTTCCACAGACTCGTTGTGCGTGACAATTAATGTTCGTGAATTTTTTTTTCCAAAATTGTACACTTTTTAGGACAAAAATATTATATTTAATTACCAATTGCTTAATGGTGGCATGCAATCATCTGACCCATAGGTGGCAGCCATCTCAAGCCAGAGGACGAGAGGACTCTAGCCGCCACGCATATAAAGGATTTGTAGTGAAAAACTTAGTTTTTACGGGTAATTTTTTTTCTTTCCTGTTTTCCAGAGGCCCATAAGGTGTCAATCCAACTTACAATTGACAAACGACAGCCTCTCCTACCCAGCCAAGTGTTTGAACATTCCACGTGACCAGGCATGTCTTTTTTCTGGGTGGAGAGGTGGGGGGGCTTCAGAGCCCATGATCTTCCGAAAAAAAGGGATTTGGGCCAGGGAACATCTTTGACGCCTATCCCCTTGGGAACTCTGGCATTTTCATTTTGATTTGGCATGTTAATTTAGATTTTACGGTTTGGAAATATGAATTACACCCATTGCACCCACTCGGCTCACCATACCCACACCACACTCTTCCATCGCACCCCACTTGCACTCAGACACTTGCACACCACAACATATCCAGGCTCACCACACCCACTCACCCACACCAATGCACTCAGGCCACTCACCCACTGCATGGAGTATATATAAGGGGGCTTTGGCCACCCGCTGGCGACGACCGTGTGAGTGTTTGTGCGATGTCACTGGATCATTTTAAGTTCAATCTCCCTCGTCGGAGAGGCATCAACTGAGATGCCTCTCTCTCCACTGCAGGGACATGCAGTCCTCGGGAGATGTTTATTGTACATTCGATCTACATTGGCCAATGCAGGCCTATTCATCAACGTTTGGCACCGCCACAGAATGCCCTACACAACTCCTGCAAACGTTACCCAAGAGGGGTCCTTTCTAACACCCAACTCTCACGACGACAGCATGGACTGAACATTCTCCGCAGAGTTCGGGACCAGAATTCAAGCAGCCAAATGCCAGCGTTGTGACGTCGCTTCAAGCGGAGCCCTTCGAACCCCTTGACCTCAACGGACGGTGCCAAGGGTGGTCGTCCAAACAAACCCGTCGGCAAACCTAACGGGGGCCGCCCCCGTGCCCACCCACCCGGCCCAGGGTTACCAGAAAGTCCCACAGCCATCTCGAACTTAATTTTCTTCTTGTTTACCCAGGAGAGCCTCACCGAATCTCAAGACTTTTGTCAGGAAGATGCCGTCACGTCTATTTCCACAGTATGGGGTGGAAGGCGGGGCCAATTTTCACCACTGGATACATTCCAATCAAGTAATTTATGCACGGGGTAATTTTAGGGGTTTTTTTGGGGGGGAAAAATTGGGACCGTGACTGCCGGCACAAGATGGCCTAAACTCTTGTGAATGACGTCACGGGGATCTTTAACGCCCACCGTGAATTAAGCTGACGGCATGTAGTCGTATTACAACTGCGGTTCAAATACCACGACGCCGCAGGAATAACCAGGGTGGGTCCCCCACTGTACACGCGAACCTCCGCGATGAGCGGTGAATGAGCGACCGCTTGGGCCTTGTCGCTGGGTTTTGTCGTTTTTCGTTTTCCTCTCGCTCTCGATAAAGTGTCGCCGGTCCTGCTGGCTGCCGCAGCTGATGTGAAGCGATTCAAATGTGCCCTCGAAGATATAGAGCAGCGCGCCAAGAGAAATTGCGAGAATGAAAAATAAAACTTACAAATCACTGCAAAACTCCAAACTATAACTATACTGTCAAATTATTGCTTGAATGGTGAAAAATAAACAAAAAGCAAGATATAAACATTTCTTAAAAACTTCAAAAGATAAACCTGCAACCTGTACCATTCAGTTTCAGTAAAAAAAAATACATTTCAGACATTTCCAGATCATTCATGGTCCTTTGATGACTTGGGGGAACGGGGGGTTTGAATTCCACAATAACAGAAACGTCTCGTGTCCAACAATTTAATTTAACTTGGAGGAACAAGTAGCAGTACGGCAGCCTTGAAACAAAGATTACAATATATGGGGGGGACATCATGAACAACCAGTTCTGAAAAGTGCCAAGTCATTTATGGCCTTCCAAATGCAAGAATAATTGACACATCAGGCAGCCAGTGTAGTAGTGTAGCATCCAAGCACGTCCGTGACTACGAACGCGTAAAAAATACCCTCCTCCATGCGTAACGATGCTTAATTCCAGGCCCAATGTTACGTAGCGCTTTGCAAGTCCTTTTTTCGCGTGACCTCCACGGTGCAAAAGGCAACATCCGTGCAAAACCACTTTGCTCACCTGACAAGCGCGCTCGGCAAACTCCCGGCCAGGGGAAAATTGTCTCAAGCGCCGCGGCGCGCACTGCTTCTGCCACCCGATGCGACGGTTACGTTCCCAATTGCAATCGATGGTTAACGGAAACGGAACAAAAACTACATCGCGTTTCACGACACGATGAACATAAAATCCAAAGTCCGCCTACTCCTTCTACAGGAGGGCGCACGCGCGCCAGGCTCGCTCAGGGGGCACTCTCGCGCAGGACGCCCACTTCAGGACGCCCACCTCACGCAGGGTGCTCACCCACGCAGGACGCACACGCAGGACGCACGCTCACGCTCGACGCACGCTCACGCTCGACGCAAGCTCACGCAGGACGCCCACGGGACAGCCCTCACACCGAGGGCTCCACAGAGGGAAACCTCGCACACAGCCCTCGGCCTCAGGCCCCGGCCGAAGCGGTGGGGCCCGTGCGTCGACGCCGCACAAGCAAACCCAGGCACCCGGCAGCAGGGAGAGCACAGCAAAGCCTTTTATTATTAGTTTAGGGGGGTGTATTTTTTTTTCCTCTTTTAATACAGACTTTATGCAATCATGTACAAGTAAAAAAAAAATGCACACAGTTAAGCTCACTTCAGTAAGACCCACGTGGAACGGAGCTGGTTGGTCAACGTTCACCGGTGTGGTCGTGGTGAAATGCCGTCGCGCCTTGGCCATGAGAGGGAGGAAGACTCCGCATCACATCCCACAGCCCCCCCCCCCCATCACTCACAAACCCTCCAGCGGCACGCGTCTCTTACGCGACAATGAAATAAAAAAAACACAACCGCACCTTCTAAATCCTCGTAAATACTTTCCGCTGTTAAAACGTACACTCGTTTAACATCTCTCCCAATGCTACAAGGGTTGGGTTCCCCCAGCAAAGAACTCGTCTGGTCAGGCAAGGTGTCAAATGGGGGGGGCAAAACATGAGGTTATGGAGGGCTTCATGTCACCCACGTTTGCCGCTGGGACGATGACGCACAACGAATCCCTCATCATCACTGGCAGAGATGGGAATACAGTGTCCAAAACGCGAGCACGCACGCACACACACACACGAGCTGGGGAAATAAAAACGCAGAGTAGTACAAAAACTCGACAACAACAAAATAATCAACCAAAGGGAAACGATTACACAGTTTAAATTAGAGAGAAAGAAAACATCGTCAAAACACGGCGAGAAACGAGAGCCTTGTAGTGTCAAGCTGCCCGTAGGTCATCACGGACAGCAATTGGCGTCATCATCACTTGTCAACCAGACCGGGGGGGGGGGCCGACAGCGTTCGACAACTCATAAATGACGCGCGGTCGCACAGTCGGCCACACGACATACGCGCAACCTGTAATAAACGCTCATGGGGGGGGGGGGGGGGGGGGCCAGTACGCATAATTGGTGTCAAAACCCACACGATTCACATTCCACAAGGGCGCGACGATTCGAACGCGCAGGACGTTTTTCACTTGATCATCGTTCGTCGTGGCGCGCCGCCACTCGTCACGTACGCTCGACGCGCGCAGGATGTGAACACAGCGACATCACACGGAGGGAGGCTCGGCGCGTCATCGCAGATCGCCGGCTGTGGCCACGGCGGCGGCGCCCTCCCGATCACCACGGCGTTTAGGGCTCGTACGGAAACTCTTGCCAGCACAAAGACCGTCCACCACCCCCCCTTACAGCCTGAACGGACTGTTGGGGCAAGTGCTGTTAGCGAGCTCCTATGAAAGCCGGCACGGTACGAGTGGGAGTCCACCACCACCACCACCACGCCCGCCTTTGTCTCTCCAATGGCGATGATCTTACGCACCGCAACAGGTAGTCATTTGAGGCCGAGTCGACCTCGGGGAGACCCAGGTCCGGTTCAGATAATCGTCACTTGTGTTGGCCGTGAGCGGGAATTGAACTCGGGTCACTGGGTTCGTAGCACAGCGCGCGAACCACTACACTATCGCTCCACCACTGCCGCTCTGTCTTTGCCGCACGCACTCACACGCACTCACACGCACGCACGTCCGCTGCAGGGCCACCTCACACATGGCAACACGTCACGATCCGTTCCGACGTCGACACTCGAAAACCGTCAGAAGCAAACTGCAGATTCATATAAAACGCCAAGGACATCCGTGTTTATCCACATTAAGACTTTCGCAAGATGATCCAATGACCAGGACTCATGGCAGACCACAAGGCATTCACACTGCACTTTTCAATGCACACACACACACAACCGCCACTCACAGCTGTACGAAGAGAACCTCCGATTCCTCCGCACCTTCAATTCCCCGCACCTCCGATGAGCACGGTTGGCTACATACGGTGCGAAAGAAGTTCAACATACATACAAAAACGGCCAAAAAATACCCGTGAGCAGGTGAGACATGATACAGGGTGGGGGGGGGGGTTGGGGAAGAGGGCAATGGGGAGGGGGGGACACACACAGGGTACGGTAGTGCCAGCACCGTGGACTCGGGTCCAAACACGCCCTCGCTCTGCACACACCGCTACGCTATCTCGCCGGCGCTATCCTGCCAGTCGGTCCTGGCTGCATTGGCGACCACCTGAGCCCCAAACGCTGCGGCCATCAGCACGAGCGCCCAACGTGGCCAAGACCACACACTCGGCAGCTCTCAGAAATACAAGGAGAAAAGGAAAAGACTCAAGACTCCATGCTTACAAATCCCACATCGCTCACCTCGACCCTATGGGACTATGCTCATCATAATTGCAAACCTATGTTATTATTATGCGTGGAACGCAGGCAGAATTCATTAACCCCACGTGGAGCGGCAGGCTTCCCCCACTTCCATACTGCAGGGGTGGGGGGGGGGGGACAAGCAATTGCTTTGACGGTTGCTGTGGCGACACCTCGTACGCCCCTGCTGCCCCTGCTGCCCCTGCTGCGGGGTGGCGGTGGTGGGACGGAGACGCCGACTACACCAGACAGAGCCGCACCTTGCGCACGCCAATCGGCCGCTCGTTCAACTCCTTTACGGCTGCCATGGCCTCGCCGGTCGTTTCAAAGGAGACCAGAGCGCTTCCCGGCACCTGCATGTTCACCGATTCGGGGATCACGCGGTAGCCATAGAAGAAGTCCAGGATCTCGCTCTGGTTCACGACGCGCGGCAGGTTTTTGAGTCTCACGATGCCACGAGGCTGGGGGACCCCACCCATGCCAGGGCCACTGGGCCTATCTGGCGGCCCCGCATCCTGGCCCGCCTTGCAGAACGGGGCTCCCCCGTGACTGCCAGCAAAGCCTTCCGATAAGTTCACATTACTGCCACTGTTGCCGCCGCCGCCACCGCCGCCGCCACCGCCGCCCCCACCGCCTCCACCGCCACCACCCCCGCCGAGTGGCCCGCCAAAGTTTTTGCCAAATACGCCCGCACTATCGCCGGGTGGGAAAAGAGGAGGTCTTGACATGAAGGGAGGGAGCGGAGGAGGGGGACCCCGGAAATTAGGACCGCAAAATGGAGGGGGTCCAGTCATGGGGGGTCTTGGGCCCCCTGGGAAAAATCCTCTGTCTGGGAATCCCCCGGGTCCAACAGCGGCAGCTGCCCCGGGCTTTCTGTCGGGGCCCTGACCCTCCTGCTGCTTTTCCGGCCCTGCCGCCTTCCCCTCCGTGCCAGGGTTTGCCTTCAAGGCCAACATCTCGGCGTGGCTCACCACCCTGATGATGGCCTCCCGGCCCCCAATCAGGCTGCGGTTGAGAGATGTGGCCTTGCCGGCTGCCTCCATGCTGCGGAACTGCAGCATGGCCTGCCCAATGGTCTCTCCGTTCTTGTTGCGCAGAATCTGAATGCCCTCATCCGACAGATCGTGCCCTTTGAAGAAACACATCAGGTCGTCTTTGGTGGCGCTGCAAGGGATATTGCTCAGGTGCAGGTAGTAGCACATGCTGGTCTCGCTAGGGACCGGCTCGGGCTTCTTGGGTTCTAGGCGTTCGCCACCGCCGCCACCGCCGCCGCCGCCGCCGCCGCCGCCGCCACCACCACCACCACCGCCCTTCTCCTTCATCTTCTCCCCGTGGAGCCTCTCAAGGAACCACTTCTGGATGGGCCGCACGGTCAGGAAATTGTTGCCCACGTAGGACTTGTCGCGACGCAAGATAGAGCGCATGTCATAGTCCGATTTGCACTCCACGCACGCCTTCACCGTGCCGCCCTCAGGCACCAGGATGAGGCTCTCTTCCCGAATCTCCTGCCGGCCGAGGAACTTGAGCACCGTGAACTTGTCGGCGTTCAAGGGGAAGCCTCGGATCTGCACGCAGAGCTCGTGCTCATTGGGCGAGGGGGAGCGATCCCTGCACGGGGAGCGTGAGCGCCCCTTCTTGGGGGAGTGGGACGGCGACCGCGAGCACGGGCGCTTGAGCTCGCGGCCCATCGGCAGGTGCAGCAACGGGGCCGGCGCTCCCGCCTGCGCCTCCTTCTGCGGCGGCTCGGGCCCGCCGAAGTTCTTGGCGGCGCACAGCCACTCGCGCTCGGTCGCCGGGTGCACCTCCACGGGCTTGTTCACCATGCGCTGCTGGTGCCGCTTCATGCCCTCGATTGCGTCGCGCGTGCGGTGGAACTTGACGAAGCCGTCTCCCGTGGAGCGGAACGAGTCCCCGTCGTGCCCAAGCACCACGCCGTCCACCGCCAGCCCCGCGAAGAAGTCGAGCACGTGCTGCCTGGTGACCCAGAAGGGCAGCCCCACGAGACGCACGTAAAGGTCGTCTGCATTTATCGGAGGCAAGGGGCTCAGTGTGCCCACCCCGTCATTGCCGGACATTAATCTGCTGCCGCGGCCACCGTCTGACAAGTTCGACAAACTGGCGCCACTTCCTTGGCCACCTCTGGCCGAGAAAGGGAAGCCGGAGGACCCCTGCTCTCCACAGCCGTAGGCCGGGCCGGGGCCGGCGAAACGCGGATCGCCAAACAGCGCCCCCGCAGCGCCGGGAGGCATGGGCTGGCCGAGCAAAGAGCCAGAAACACCGGTGGAAGGAAGGCCCCTGACGGGCGGCGGCTCCAGGCTGGGCCTTAGGAGGGACGGTGCTGATCCGGGCCCTCGACCCGGGCCGGGAAATCCCCCGACGGGGCTCGGCAAGTTGTCCTCAAAGCGAGATACGCGGCCGCTGCCGCCGTGATTCGAAGCCGACCTGCCTCCAGAATGGCCGGAGCTGCCCAGCCCACTGCTAGGACTGCCCATAGAAGAAGCGTGGAATCCCATACTAGGGCCTGTGTTCTGCACGGAGCCACCGAAGCCTGCACCGCCACCAACAGCCGGGCCACCCATCGTAGGAAGCCTCTGTCCCATAACAGAGCCGCTGCTAAGAGAACTAGAGAAACCCATGCCGGAGATGCCTTGACCCAAGCCCGGGCCGCTCGGGGCCGAGCTGGAATTGTAATTCCTGCTGGGTCCACCCTGACTCATCGAACTGCCACTGCCCAAAGAGGAACTTCCAAAACCCATGCTGGACCCACCAGTGGAAGGAGAGCCACCGTGACCTAAACTAAGACCACTACTCGAAGGAGAGTTACCGAATCCCATGCTCGAACCTCGTAGAGCCTTGTCACTGGTGTCTATGTTAAATCCACTATAACCCATATTTGAGCCACCTTGATTTAAGCCGGGCGGTCCACTCCGACTCATGCTGGGTAAGCCAGAACCCAAACCTGAGCCACCAGGACCAAAACTGGAACCACTACGGCCCAT
>CM025666.2:1966347-1977383 GCA_014621495.2 Entosphenus tridentatus
CCATATTGGAACCACCAGGGCCCATATTGGAACCACCAGGGCCCATACTGGAACCGCCAGGGCCCATGCCGGTACGACCAGGGCCCATATTGGAACCGCCAGGGCCCATGCTGGAACCGCCAGGGCCCATATTGGAACCACCAGGGCCCATGCTGGAACCGCCGGGGCCCATGCTGGAACCGCCGGGGCCCATACTAGAACCCATACCAGGTCCACCAGGACCCATACTCAGACCCCCAGGGCCCATTCCAGAAAAACTACGATCCATACTAGAACCACTGCGCCCCATTCCAGAATCACTAAGACCCATGCCAGGTCGCATACCTGGACCCAAACCAGAAGCACCAAGGCTCAGACCAGGACCACCAGAACCCAAACTGGATCCCATGCTAGTACCACCAGAACCCATACCAGAACCCATACTGGAACCCATACCGGAACCCATACCAGAACCCATACCAGGACCACCAGGACCTGTACTGGAACCACCGAGGTTCATAGAGCCACTAGGACCTGTATTTGTACCACCAAAGTTCATATCAGAACCACCAGGACGCAAATTGGAACCACTGTGGCCCACCCCATGACCACCAGGACCCATACTAGAACCACCAAGGCCCATGCCATGACTACCAGGAACCATGCTGGAACCCATATTGGAACTCATACCAGGACCACCTGGGCCCATACTGGAACCCATAGATGGTCCACTCGGTCCTAAACCAGAACCACCAAGGCCCATGCCAAGACCCATACTGGAACCCAGACCAGGACCGCCAGGACCCATACCCGAATGACTGCGATTACTGCTGGAACTGCCAGCACCAAGATTCAGGTTGGGGTCATTTTGCCCAGAGCTGCTAAAGCCCATAGGTGACCCACTGAGGCCTGAGCTGCCGTAGCCCATGGAGCCACTGCCAGAGGCTCCTCCACTGAAGCTAGAGCCCTTGCTGTAGCCACTACCGGATGAGCCGGAGGAACCACCAGCGCCGGAGTGGGAGAAACCCGAGGACCCATAGAGTCCTCCTCCCGCGTAACCGGTGCCGCCTCCTGACATCCCAAAGCCTTTACTCGGCCCATCCCCATAGCGCGAGCCCTGGCCGTCCGGACCGCCGGTGCCACTCATGGGCATGGCTCCCAGCGATAGCGGGCCACCACCCATGTTGAACCCGGAGCTGCCCGAGCCACTAGCACCGTAACCGGAGCCCGAGGAGGACCCTGTGCCATATCCGGAACTCGATGCTGAACCCAAGCCGTAGCCGGAACCTGATGACCCAAAGCCGTAGCCGGAAGATGACGACGATGACCCCATGCCATAGCCGGAACCTGACGATGATGACCCCATGCCATAGCCGGAACCTGACGATGAACCCAAGCCGTAGCCGGTACCGCCGGTGCCACTTGACATCGCGGAGCCGCCCGTAGCCATGCCGGAGCCGTTCACTTTGCGGCTAATGCCGTCGCCCCCCAGGGAGGCCATGGGGGGCATGGGAGGGGGGCCGCTGGACATGGGGGGTGGGGGCCTGTTCGACATGGGGGGAGGGAGAGAGGGCATAAAGGGGGCGGGGGGAAACGGGGGCCCAGGGGGTAGCGGAGGGGGGGGAACATTGAAACCTGACGGGGCCGAGAAAGGCGACTGGTTAGGGGGCGGCATGTTGGCACCCATAACACCCCCTGGCATGCTGGGGTTCACTGCTTTGTCCGTCATTGGGGGAGGGGGGCCCCCTCCTACCCCAACCCCCGGAGGGGGCATGGCAGAGCCCATAATGGACTGTGGAGGCGTAACCGTGCCGACGCGGGGCATTCCTCCTCCCACGCCCCCCCCGCCCCCCCCGCCCCCCCCGCCGCCGCCACCGCCGCCGCCGCCACCACCACCACCACCGCCACCACCGACGGGCCGTCCGCCGCCGGGACCTGGGTCACTACCCCCCACAGAGCTGCCCACTTCGTATCGGCGCCGACTCTGCTCGATCACATTCTGCATCTCGCTCTTGCTGCTGAGCAGCAGCGAGATCTTGGAGGTCTTGATGGAGCCGCCGTTGCGCATCATGCCGAGGCGCGCGTCCTCGTCCGTGGCGAACATGATGAAGGCCTCGCCCTGCTCGCCGCCCACGATGTGCACACCGCCGTCCGGGATGCTGAGCCCCGAGAAGAACTGGCGGATGTCCATCGTGCCGGCCACCATGGGCAAGCCCTGAAGGCGAATCACCACCGCCATGGCGCTCTGTCTCTCGCGCGCCTGCCCGGCCTGCCAGTCGTCTCGCACACCTGCAGCAGCAAGAACGACACACGCACGCACCACGCACGTAAGCGGCGGTGGAGGTAGCGCTTGGTGGTGGGGGGTGGGGTGGGGGGGTGAGAGACGGGCGAGGCCTGCCGGCGTCGCTCCCACCACCCGCGGTGATACGGGAACGATCGCAACCTTTATCAGAATCTTATTCACCCTGGAGAAATCCGATGAGCTACGAAGCACCTTTTTTCACAGACGCTCAAACGCGCGGCACCACGTGCAAATTCGCACGCCACAATATACGAGTCGGCTGCGGTCAACGTTGACCGTCGCCGCGCTTAAGGAGGCACCTTTAAATCGCGCGACAATTCGCCAAGAAGGCACCATTGCTCCTGCTCAGTGGCACCCCCCCCCTCTCCTCGCCGGAGGGTGTGCAGCGGCATCGACCACGTGCCTCTCATGTATACACGCGGGACTCGTGAACAACCACTGTGGCAACGCTGCCATGTTCGTCAGCCAGGCGGTAGCGGCTATGCACGTGAACTGTAATTCGGCACTGTGGCAAGGGTCGGTGGGGATCATCGCACACACGTCGCTGTGAAACGCTTTCCGAGGGCGTCGAGGAGGTGCCATATCCTGGCTCAACCAGCAGAAGGCAGCACAGCAAGTAGGACTGTTTCCATCTGTACGGGGATTGAGTGCTGCCCTCATTGGTGGGCGTGGGTTTTTTCCAGGTGCACCTGTTCCTCCCATATGTAAACATGCATTAACGGACTGAAAAACATAAAAAAAACAATACAGGACCCTCCTGAAAGAGTCCTACAGCTCAGCGTGGCTCTCCTAGATAAATTAGTAATTCCTAACATTTCTAAGTGTTCTTGCAAAACCGTACACGCGGCACGGCAAATCCAGCACACGACCTCACGGCGCAACTCTGCACAATGAGAAATTTGTGTCACACCAGCACCGAGCGAAGCAACATTCAGCAGTTCCACCGATGATTCGACGCTGTAAACCCTTTTCACTTCATTACAAGGCAGCACCGCATGCGAAATGCATTTCACGAAATGTCAGCATGCAGTACTTTCTGCACAGCGGTACAATGTGATTACATTACAGAGCACAACACAATAATGCACGAGTTCAAATAAACGTGCCACCACCACCTTCATAACATCTTCAACACGGCCTCGTGGCAGACAAAGTCTTGTTCTTTAAAAGGACACTGCTCGTTCCAATGCGTTCTTGCCAAGTCACAAAAGTCACAGCAGGAAGAGACTCTCAAGAAGGTCCTTTGCCCAAAACAACCGGCTGCTTTTAGCCAGTGATCATGATGAGCATGGCAAGTTGTTAAATGTTGACTTGCACGCTACCGCCAAGACAACTTCAACTTGAATTTTACACTTTGCGCAATGCGCGAGACAGTACGTAGGGCTCGTGAACGCAGGCTTCAGCGACGGGTGAAGGCAAGTAGACTTAGTTGACTGGGCCACCGATTGAGAATGGCGGATAACAGGGATGCCCGCGAGAGTCCTGCAGGAGAAAGCAAGCGGATCAAGGCCGAGGAGAAGACCACCACGCAAGGTGGACAGAAATGATTGGTGACCCAGGAGATGAAAAATCGCCGTGGAGGGTGTGAATGACCGGCGGCGATATTGCAGAGTCCGTGTAGATTTGTATTGATTCCCACACCCGGATTAAGGATTCGGGGTAAACGGTAGAAATGTGTGTTTGTATCAAGGCGTGTTGGGCTTCTACGTTATGCTGGGCCCCTTCTCCTGGGCGGTGACGTGGCCTAGCAGCAGCCGATTTGCACCTGTCACAGAGGTTCAGAGTTCAAATGCAGTAGTCTCACCGGATCAATACAGGGAGAGATTACCCGCTTCATACAGTGAACATTCAAGATCCCGTGACGTCTTTCGCCAAGTGGCGGTCCGTAGCGTGCCGGGAAATGTACTCTATTGGAATAACAAAGCAAACACCGCCTCTCGACTGCCAAAACTTGGCAGGACCATCCTGACAAAGAGTCACGAGACTCAGCGAGGCTTTCCAAGGTAAATGAGCGCAACAATAATGATGACATCGACACCGCCGATGTGCGGGATGTGGGCACCACCGGAGCTTAAAGCAGACGCACGGCGCTGATCCCAGCTTTGTCAACACCACGGGAAGCCGGTAGAATGCGCTCTGCTAGCAAGCAGAGCTCCACTGTAAAGGGAGGACAGCACACGTCACCGATTCGCACAGTGCGAAAGAAGTTCACAGTAACATGCACTTTGGATGTGCAGAGCGTCGAGGTGTCGCCTAAACACCTCGAATAAAGGCGCATGGCGAATCAACAGCCGTGAAGGTAAACGGCAGCTTGTACTCCGTCAAACACGTCATCCCACACGCATGCACCTGTCAACCTGACTTCTTCACCCTATTCATTGCGAGTTGGTGAATGTGGGGATGTTTGGCCATAGTCGGAGGCACAGCTGGTGCATCTGCCCATACCCGTGAACCCGTTATCAATTCCTACCTTATTACAGACCTATTCTGATCATATTGGTCACCCCCTGCCCTTATAAATCTCAATGCTCATCCTACAAAGTCCCATCACTAACGGTTGCACGCTGTATGGACCTGAAAACTAAACCGTATGGGTTGACAGGTATGCACACATCTTATTATAATTATCGTTCATTATTGTTACCCTTGTTTACCCGGTGTAAGCCTCACCGACTCTTTTTCAGGAGGCTCCCGCAAAGTTTTCACGAGGACTGCTAAGCATACTTCAAAATTTTAGCTCATTTGGACCAAGAATCCGGAAACACATTGGCCTCCCCTTGCTAATAACATAACGTGATCTTTAACGTCAACTGTGAAGCAAGACGGCGTGGAGCAGTGTTATTACGGTTAATACGCTCACTGCGGCGTTAATCAGGGCGGCCCGGAGTTGAACCGTGAACCTCTGCAACAAGTGGGTGGCGGTGCTACCGCTAGACCATGTCCATCACCCGTTATTCATTACGATTCAATTCAAGGTTTTATCATCGCTCACCCTCTCAGAAATGTCTGGTTAAACACTGATGTGATAATGGACTATAATTAAAGGTGTAAATGGTAACAGTTTAAAGCTCAACACTGAACAAATCGCCCGATGATGCTGGATGTAATTACCAGCGAAACGTCATATTCAAATTGTAAATGTTGTGGATTTACTCTCCAACACACTGGTGGGCTGAAATAGTAACGAATTGGCAGGTTTTGTTTACACGACAAACCTTACTGGCTGTGTCGGGTGGTGGAGGGTTACGACACATTTATACTTAGGCGACCCAACCCAAAAACCTTTATTATGCATATTGGTTGTGAAAGCCTACATGTTAAACCGACTTAACAAACCGCACTGGCGTCAATGATCCTGGCATCGCATCCCAAGCAATGAGAAGGCTCCGACTTGCCAATAATATTTTTTAATCGCATCTCTGCCAGTAAAATAACGTTTCATTTAAACGTAGATATCAAATGACAGCAATAGAAAGTTATGTTGGAACTACTGGAGGCCTGTGGAATGTCATAAACCAAAATGATCCCCCTTCACGGCGAGAGCTTTTACCCAAAGAACTCATACAGGCGCACGCTGTCAAGTGCTGTCTGGCACTGGTGGCCTGTTTCAAATGGGCACCCGCCGACTGTTACCACGATCTACATACAGCGCAGCAGCAGCAGCGGCGGCGGCATTTCCTTTGCAAGTTCACAACTCGTGACGGGACCCAACGCAATTTTCTAGAAAGCTCGCACGGCACTCGTCGGGGAGATAGACAGCCGGTGTCGCATCACTCGAAAAAAATATGATTAAGAATGAGGAGCATCTAAGGCACAAGCTAAATAGAGAGAAAGAGACTACAGCGCCATCTTGTTCAAGGAGCACCTCATCCCAGCCGAAGACAAAACATGTACAAGGAGCTCGGCGACAAAGCTACGGCGCTCTTGGAAAGCCTCCGCACACCCAACGATTTAAACAACGCAACGTGAATTCAAACAGAACCCACACATCTTTTGTGTAAACATCGGCCTCAATGGGATGGGCAGCACCAACGCCCATAAGCACTCGGGCACCAATTCCGGTTGTTAAAGACACCGGGACCAGTGGCAAACAGACAGGCAAGGAAGATCTTCAAACAGATGAAGTGGCGGACAAGGCAATGCTTTGCTACAGGCAGTTTAACAGTGTACAGCTGTAGTGAGGGGAAGGGAAAAACCCAGGCACAGGACATCACATGCTCAAACCCGCACCGGTGCAATACCAACACTCAGCCAACATAGACCCCTCCCCATGAAAGGCATTGTTGAATTCCTTAAATTGAGGGGGAAAGCCTCACACTGTGAGACATCTGCCTAGACTCTGCTCAAAATGTTGTTGTCAATGTATGTGTGCTTAACTTCTTTCGCACCGTACGTAGCCAACCGTGCGGGTCAACTGACCAAACCAAGACCGTGAGTTTTACTCTGCCGAACATATGGGTGCCAAGGTGGGGCAAGTACTAAAACTCGCGCATTACAGCAAGAAGGACCTGTTTGAATCCTGACTCAAGTGTCATTCCGTGTGGAGTTCTCGTCCCGTTCCGCATGGGTATCCGGTTTTTCCTCCCATAGCTTAAAAAAACAACAAATAATGCACCATGTTTGGCCAAAACATCCCAATGCTGAACAATTACCTGCCAGTCACTCAACAGGGATTACACATCAGCAACATCGACTCCTAGTGCGAAAAACCTTCGCAATGACCCTCCTGAAAAAGAGTCAGTGAGGCTTTTGTAAGCAACAGACTTAAATAAATGCACATAAATATGCTCCATTGATTATCATCTTAGCTGGATGACCGACCTACCAGCAACCTGACGTTCAAAATCCTGACACGAAATCATTGCGTAGAGACAACACTGTGGAAGGCCCCAACTGACATGCCGCACTTCATATTGTCAACTGGAACCCAGAAACCAAACATCAGCTCCTATCTTGTAGATATGTAGCTATGCGGTGTCCCAGTCCGTCCAACACAAGTGTTTAGCTTGATTCATGATAAAATAGGCTTGAAAGCTCAGTCAGATGTATCATTATGGCACTCCAGCATGTAACAGCAGTTTTGTCACCAAGAGCGAGCTCTTAAAATGCATACGGGACAGCACGCAATGCGCAGCCTAGGTGTGCAAATACAGATTCTTATTCTGAGATGTATTTACCGCGGTGTATGGCGTCTTTTTGATCCATGCGATGGATCACCGCCAGTCTCACACCATCTCACCAGGCCACAACCGCCGGCGCGGCAAGCGCCCTCGGCGAGAATCTACTACTAACGCCGGCGCGGCGCACGAGTGCGACCGAACCCTTGGTCTCTCCTTGCGCTGGTGCCTGGGCACAAACCCGCGGCGGGTAGCTGCCGCTTTTGGAAGCCCCGTGGATGCACGCGCGGCCGTGTGTATGGAGCTGGCGTCCGTGGGAGCTGTGCTTGCGCCACTTACCTGCGAGAGCACGAGGCCACGAGAGCACGGGGGGCGTGCGACGGGGAGGAATGCTCCTTTGCTGGCTGACGCTGCCAGCCAACCTAAAGAAATTCTCTCAACAACTGCAGAGAAGAGATAAACACGACACCGTCAGCAGCAGGGTCGCCACCCGCACGGCGCCGTGCACCAAAACCGGCAGCGCCGGAAGCCACGAGCGCACAGAGAATAAAAAGAGAATCGACACAGCTGTTACGCCAACCCACTGCCCCGCCACTCGGCATTTACAAATCACACATGGCGAGCCAGAACAAACCCCTCCGTGGCGCAGCGGAGATGCGAGAAAATGACAAAAATAAAATGCTGCTACACGGCCGTGCGGTGCCAAACTCGAACCTGGATAACAGTCTACATGGCGCCAAGTGGCACGGCGCACGGAGAACTGTTGACAGATTAGGCCACATTGACTGCACACGCGCGCACATCGGTTTACGTCCCAAGGTCAGCGCCAAGGGGCGACGTGGACACAACACGCACGACCGCCCGCAAGGGCGCGAGCTCCAGCCTTCGCGAGCACTGCGGCCTACTCGAGCGAGCGAGCAATGTCACCCACCACTGCCCACCACTCTCACTACCACCCCCCCTGTCGCTTTGGTACCAAGCGCAGCAGCGTCTCTGCCTCTCTGCCCTATGGCTTCAAGTGTGAATGGGGCGCCCAGAACACCTCAACACGACCCTACGCGACATCACACAATCAACGCAAAGTAATAGTCGGGAAAAACAAGGGCAATCATCGGCAGTCACATCGCGGCAATTTCTTCACTTGGTTCACCATGAGGCGGCTAATTTGTTGTTGAATACACCGCGCTTCAAACCAACCTTCTCTTCCACACACATCTTTATTATAATTATAACGGCAAAAATGCCCCCAAGTTCATCATTGGTCAGGTCGCTCGGAGGCAGAGCGAGCGCCTCGCAACTGAAAGATTGCGCGTTCATATCCTGTTTGGGTCGGCGGGGGGGGGTGACTTGGCCCATCACCCCTCCGGGGTAGAAAAAATAGGTACCACTTGGAGAGGAATAGAATAGTCCCCCGCCATAAGAATGTGGAATTTCTGCCACGGATTAAGGGCTGTAAATGAGAATTAAGCATTGACTTTACCGAAAGAACCAAGAATATGAATCCCTGCAGTCACGAAAGCTTTAAATAGAAATTTACTATCATCACGATTTAATGTTTTGAATCCACTGCACGTGGTGTCATTACATCTCTGCAAATCCTCACTGACTTTCAAGAATATCTTGTACAAGAAGGCCCCTGCATCGTTTGGTTTTGACGCATTGTGTTCACGAGCAGTGTGGCTTTGCGCGGGGCATAAACTGGAGAAACTGGAGAAAATCCACACGCGAGGGGGATGGCGACGGTCAACGCTCGGCACAGACCGCCTGAAAGCCCACGCGGTCCAGCAGGGACCAACGTGCTTGGAGCAGAGGTCGCAAACGGGTTTTGATTCCTTACCCGTACCCGGCCGCACCAGGGTCGCAAACGGGTACCCGTACCCGTACCCGGCCGGGTACGGGTGCCCGTACGCTACCCGTACCCGTACCCTACCCGTACCCTACCCGAAATGAGTGACAAACGGTTACTCACCGGTGACTCACGGCCTACCCGTACCCGGCCGCACCAGGGTCGCAAACGGGTACCCGTACCCGGAAGGTACGGGTAAGCCAGGTATCGGGTAGGGTACGGGTACCCAGTTGCGACCCCTGGCTTGGAGCTGAAGGGCAGCATTTGTAAACACAGGACGAGCGAAACGTAGACACAGCAAGCCCGAGCACCAGAAAATATGTAATCACGCTAGCCACTCTATGCAGGCAAGGAGACGGCTACTACTGAATGCAAAATTTTCAGGAGGGGGCAATGGTTTATAGTGGGGAAGTGGTGGGTGGCGAAGTTACCCCCTGTGGCACTGAACGCCAACACTGAAACGCGAACAGAACACGAAAAAGGACCTTACATTGACCTGCTGGAAGTTGGGATAAGGTCAGTGGGAGGGTTAGTAGTGCTGGCGGGCTAGTTGGCTTGGGCTAACCTACAGACTGCACTAGCTTGGCTCATGTATTTAAAAAAAATATATATTTGCCACTTTTCCTTTACGATGTTTAAGTGGCGAGGCGGAGAAAATTATTCTCAGTATCTGATCGCATCTAGTAGTCTGATCATAACACTGACATTTATGAACACTGTACTCTTGCAATCTTACCAACGATTGCGAGCGGAAACTCTGAACATTTTGACTGTTTGGTCAAATTCCCCAGCAGATCAGAGAGTTTGCGTGCGGCAGCAAATCGGCGGGGCTGGAGAAAGCTCGCCGCGGCGCGTACGAGACGCATAACAACCCAAAAAAAATTCCCACACAGACAGGTTTCATGGACCAGGCTCGCTCCAAGTGCAATCTTTTGGAGTTGGGGAGTTCCTCAAATCACTACATGGTCCACCAGCCCTCGCCTCGGGCGTGTCACCCACCACACCCACCGGGGAACACTGCGGTGACAACGCCTGCACCTGCACCACCACACCGTCGACGCCAGACAAAAGTGCCCCGTATAGCCTTAACAGACTGTTGGGGGCAAGTGCTGTTAGCGAGTAGCAGCTATGAAGGCCCGGCACGAGTACACGAAGGGGTGGGGTGGCCAGCACCACGCCAGGCCGCCTTTGTCTCCCCAGTGGCGATGTTAACTACACACCGCGCCAGGTACTCAGTTGAGGCCGAGTCAACCTAGGAGAGGCCCAGGACATAAAGACAAAGATCCCCCGTATAGCCTGTAACAGACTGTTGGGGCAAGTTCTGTTAGGGAGCAGCAGCACCTACGAAGGGGTGGGTGGTCAGCAACCACGCCGGGCCGCCAGAGGGCGCCAACAACAACCAGCAACGGAGGAACGAAGACGAACAACAACAAGGCGACCCCAGAGATCTGCAAACCCAGGAGGCCCGGCCATTGCTTCACGTGGAATAGGCTTAACAAGGATAACAATAATAACATTGTGCCCTTCGGAAATCCAGAAAATCCTCAATACCATTGTGGGGACGATCCCGATACATCGGGCCGTCTGGACAATTCTACGAACGAAGAAGTTTGGCCTCGGGCGAGGGACTAGAGCTCAAATATCTGAGAAATACATTTCAGCGATGCCGTCCACTGGCCACCTCACGGCCGGGTGGGCCTCACTGAACCCAGCCTGACTCACTGAACCCAGCCTGACTCACTGAACCCAGCCTGACTCACTGAACCCAGCCTGACTCAGTGAGCCCAGCCTG
>CM025666.2:1987383-2006122 GCA_014621495.2 Entosphenus tridentatus
CTCGTCCTCTGGCTTGAGATGGCTGCCACCTATGGGTCAGATGATTGCCTGCCACCATTAAGCAATTGGTAATTAAATATAAAAAAAAATTGCCTAAAAAGTGTAAAATTTTGGAAACAAAAAATTCACGAAAATAAATTGTCACGCACAACGAGTCTGTGTGCAAAATGTCAGCTCGATTGGATCACGGGAAGTGGGTTAAAAAACGACCGAAAGATTTGCACGGTCGTAAGCGCGCAAGCAATCAAGCAAGTGAACTTAATATAAAGGATTTAAAAATATATTCGCCTGTGGAGGACGCGGGGATCGATCCCGCGACCTTTGGCATGGGAAGCGAGGGCGCTACCAACTGCGCTACTCCGCCAGGGAGTGGAGGTGTCACGCTCTGGGCTCCTACACTGTGACGTTCAGCCAAAGCCATGAATGAGTTCTATTTGAATAAATGTAAAAAAAAATTTTGCCTAAAAAGTGTTACATTTTTGAAAAAAAAATTCACGAACATTGTCACGCACGAGTCTGTGTGGAAAATGTCAGCTCGATTGGATCACGGGAAGTGGGTTAAAAAACGACCGAAAGATTTGCACGGTCGTAAGCAAGCGTGCAAGTGAACTTAATATAAAGGATTTTAAAATGAGGCTGACGGGAGAAACTGAGGGAGACAATAACAAATGAGGGAGACGGTACAAACAAGACACAAAAATAATCGATTCTTCAATCCAATCGCGGCCCCCCACCCCACCGAATCACGACAACACGTCGAATGGCTATCGTCACCCGTGCCGATGACGAATCGTCACCCTTGCCAACGTGAGGGTGAGCCGATGGTTGGGAATGAATGTGAGCAGAGGGCCCCGTGGCCAGGAGGTGAGGACAAGTGGCAGACGAGCGAGCGAGCGAGCGAGTGAGCGGGGGACGACCTCACAGGTCGAGCAGCGGGATGTCGAAGAGGTCGCACAGGCCTTCGCTCTCGTCCAGGTTGAAGTAATAGTCCTGGTCGCCGGGCGGCGGGGAGAGCCGCAGCAGTGGGGAGAAGGCTGCAACGCAGAGGATGCGGTTTAACACGGCGCAGTAGGCTTTCGCGACCAATATCATCCACAGGAAAGGATTTTGCGTAAGAGCGCGGTAAATATAGATGTGTGGTTCACCCACCACCACCCGACACGGCCAAAGTGTCAGGGTTTGTCACGTAAACAAAAGTGCCAATTAGTTACTAGTATAGTGTATAGCAGTGTATAGTGTAGTGTATAGTGTAGTGTATAGTGTAGTGTACAGTCATGTAGTGTATATTAGTGTGTAGTGTATAGTAGTGTATAGTTTAGTGTATAGTGCAGTGTACACTAGTGTACACTAGTGGTGTACATTAGTGTGTAGTCTGTTGTGTAGTGTACAGTGTAGTGTATAGTAGTGCGTAGTGTATAGTGTAGTGTATAATGTAGAATATAGTGTAGTGTATAGTAGTGTATAGTTTAGTGTATAGTGTAGTGTACAGCAGTGTCGCGTATAGTCGTTTAGTATGTAGTGTATAATGTAGCGTATAGTGTAGTGTATAGTAGTGAATAATGTAGAGTATAGTGCCGTGTATAGTAGTGTATAGTTTAGTGTAATGTGTAGTGTATAGCAGTGTCGTGTATAGTCGTGTAGTATGTAGTGTAGAGTGTAGTGTAGAATGTAGTATACTACTTCAGCACACCGGTGTGTTGCAGACTAAATGCACAACATTTACAATTTGAGTAGTACGACGTTCTGCTGCCAATTAAAACCAGCTTCATCTGGCGATTTTCCATAATTGTGAACAAGTCTTCCTGTCTCGGTCTTAAATAGAGTAAAGGTGATGCCATTACTGTGAGCCCATTAGGTGTGAAGACCAGAGGGGGGGGATTAAATATACTCAGATACATTACAATGGGTTATGTCAATCTGAGAATATGCAGTACCAATTACCAGTTGGTTTATTCACAGTTAACCAACATACGTGAAATGGTTTAAAGCTTTCGTGACTGCAGGGATTCATCTTCTTGGTTCTTTACATGACTTTACCGAAAGAACCAAGAAGATACGTGGAATGCTTTTTGTTTACGATGCACACACACACGAGCGCGCGCGCAGGCCCTCGTGTGCCCCCCCGGCGTCTCTCGCAGTCTATCCGACACTGGTGGTTCCCAAATTCACTTACGGAGTGTCGTCAAGAAGGACTCGCTCTTTCAGGAGCGGTCTTGCCAAGTTTTCGCGGGAGAAGGCGACGTTGCCGGGTGTAAACCCAAATGAGTATTTTGCAGTGCCATTTTTCGGCATTGGGTGAATATCAATTCCCATCTCCGTCTCCCCCCCAATGTTGGATCTCACACACTGCAGCAGATACCGATTTAAGCCAGAGCCAACCGAGGGGAGGCCCAGGAATGGTTCAGATATTCGTCACCAACTTTGGCCGCGAGCGGGGAAACAAACTCGGGTTGCCGAGTTCATAGCAGAGTGCGCTAACCACTGCGCCACCGTTCCCCACCGGACCACGCACGATAGGACACTTACTGTCGACAGACATCAGCTCCTTCAGTAGCTCCGAGTCCACGACGTCTGCGGAGCAGAGGGGAGGCACGAATCGGTGACAATTTCCCGTCGGCAATTTGCCAGCGAGCACCCACAATATCAACGATGATAACGAACAACGATGATTTGACTTTGCCGAGCCGCCCTCCTTTATGCTGCGGCGTCTTAGGGCACTTTACGCGTGATGAGCGACTTTCATTGCATCTCATCTCAACACATTGCAAAGGGCACCCCCCCCCCCTAGCGGAAGCTGTCCCTGTGGGCACAAGGCGACTCAACACGAGAAAGTGGTCTTGCCAAGTTTCAGGCATTAGTCTGCCAGTAGGGGAAGGATGAGGGGCGCAATCATTGCTATGTGTCATCCCAATTGAGTTATTTGCAGGTAATTTGTCTAAATTTGGCAAATTTAGACCGTGTCGCCACCACACAATGGCTTACAAGTTTTATAATGACGTCATGGGCTCTCTAACGTCCACTGTGAAGCAGCCGGCGCGGAGTGTTTTACGGTTAAGACACACCGCAGTATTGGCCAGGGCAGCCTCTGTAACGAGCGGCAAACGCACCACACGCCGGGCCCACATCTCAAACCAGTGCTAAAGTGGTGCCAAACTGGACCGTCTGATCCGTGCCGGAAAGGCTCAGCTAAGGCCGTTAAAGGCATCGCCTTGGACGTGTGTGTGGGATAGATCGTGAGCGCGTGTGGGGTACGTAGCGAGCGTGTGTGGGGTGTGTAGCGAGCGTGTGCGGGGTGTGCTCGTACCTTTCGCAAACTCAAACATGTCCTCGAACCCTGCAGGGCAGAAAAGGCATTGAAGAGGTCAGGCGTTTGGCCATCACTACACTTTTAAACAGGCCGAGACTCTTCCTAGACAGCCCTGTCGGTAAAGTTAACACTTTACAGCATTTACACATTTAATCGTCGCCATCGTCAGCTACAATCAACCCACTGTTGGATGAAGGCCTCCCCCAAAGTCGTTGCCACCTCTCGCAGCGCACACGAGCGGATTTTCATTGCTCCATCTCTCCGTTGGACGCCCTCTCGGGTGCGATCCCTCCTTTGGCTGCCACCAAAACATTTAGTCTTGACTACCAGCCATCGTCTCTCCTCCTAGCGACGTGTCCTGTACAAGCCCACTACATTTCGTAACGGTCAATATGGTGTCTGTGACGTGCCACTGTTCTCAAATCTGTGTTCCTATTTGTCTCCAAGTGTAATTTCAAGCATGCAACCTTCCATGCTTCTCTGTGTAACTTTAAGTTTTTGCTCTGCCCGATTCGTCAATGTCCTTATTTCACTTATTACAAGTACTGCCAAGAAACTTGCCTGAAGGAATGAATGAGCGCACGTATGAGGCGCTGCAATGGCGAGATGTTAACGACCTCGCCTGGTATGCAGGAGTTCATGGGTTCGATCCTGACCCTGAAGTCTGTATATATGGAGTTTGTATGTCTCTCTCCCCGTGGTCAAGTGCATTTTTCTCCTGGTCCTCTGTTTTCCCCCCTATAAATGTCCACGTGATAATAAGCCACTTCGCCGAGCTATCATCTGCGGCCAATTCGCTTCTAAAAGAGCTATATTAGCTCAGTGGGCCTTACCTTGTAAACTTCAAATAGTTTTGTAGTTTATAGTTTTTGGATGCACGTTAAAGAAAAGCTTCTCCCGAACTCCCCTCCCCAACCCCAGCACGGCTTTTGCCAACCGTCGAGCCTGACCACTTCCCTTGCTGGCGCTTGGCCAGACCGCGTCTCCTGTCCACCAGCAACGGACAAACCACCAGAGAGAGCTCAGCCACTTGGCCGTTCATAAAGATGCACGAAGCACCTACGCCCAGCCCTTGGAGGAGCAGCAGCAGTGGCAGCAGTAGCAGCGCGTGTGACCCGCCATCAATCAATGGTGACTCACACTCGCAGTTCGTCGAACGGTGCTCGTGAGGACCATGCACAGCCCTTTCCTGCAATCCCACCGCTGAATGAGGGCCTCACCTGTGCAGTGCGGGTCCGTTATAGTGATTTGACCGCACTTGAAATTTTCCACCTCCGAAAATCGCACCACAAGTTACTCATTTGGGATGATACACACAGCAGCAATCATTGCCCACCTACCAGCAGACGCATGCCCCCCAGTCACTCTTACACAAACAAAATAAACGTGAACCTACCGACGACACACACCACACACAGCGATTGAATTGGTAGAGGTACCAATTGGCTCTGTGGCAATTGTTGATAATGTGCAGCGAGCACATTATCTACACAACAAGAGCAGGGACCCTCAGCAGCGGCGTGACACAAGAGGAGCACAAGGCGGGCGGGCGGGCGGGTCTGCGTTTCTTTGTACCTTGGGAGCCCTCTGGTTTAATGGGCTGGAATGTGTGAGGTGGGGGCGCGTCGGGAGGGCCCCCCGCCTGTGGCACTGCCACCGGCATAGAGCTCGCGCCAGGCACACCGCCGTCTGTCCAGCGCAGACACAACAAAGAGACAAAGATCCCCACGTAGCCTTGAGCAGACTGTTGGGGCAAGTGCTGCGAGAGAGCATCCTACGAAAGCCGACATCACGCCGGCCACCTTTGTTCCCCCCCAATGCCGATGTTCACACAATGCACCGGTTACTCATTAAAGGCCGTGTCGATTTAAGGGAGGCACATGACCAGTTTAGCATTTCATCAGTGACGTTGGCTGTGAGTGGGAAACGAACCCGCATCGTTGGGTTCGTAGCAGTGTGCGCTAACCACCGTGCCGCCGCTCCCCAATAAGCACACACCCGTCACGGCAATCTCCTCTCTACGGTGTCACCATCTCATCCCACAGATGGAGTCAGAGCTCATGGGTCATACATAGCTCAGTTCCAATACCAATGAAGGTCAATTCCCGCATGCGGTCGGGTGCTCGGATTTCGTTTTCCTTGAACCTCTATTTTGTGCCTATTCTCAAGTCACATCCACTGTCCGTTCTGTGGCCATATGGAACGCCCTTCCTTCCAATATTAGGAAGCCACTGGAGCAATGCACTTTTAAATCTAGATTGAAAACTCATTTCTGTAGAACTGCTTTTTGTGTTTTAGTTTGTCGTCCTTCCCCCGCAACTCCGATTGGCACGGTTGGCTACGTACGGTGCGAGAGAAGTTCAACATACGTACGCACTACTCTGATCATCCATGACCACTGACGAGTTATTGACGACCCCTGCTCAGGCTCTAACTTCGCCATCCCCCTCCCTTTCCCCTAAGCGCTTCGCATACAAGTTTCCTTGTTTGCTAGCATGCGAGTATGGAGGGCGTGAAAAGTTGTGAGCGAGCGTGCCGGTGACACTGCGCACACCTGAGCCCAGGTCCAGTTTAGCGACGGCGCAGCCGCTCGGCTCTGCCGCCGCGGCTACGGCCCCCGCTGGGCCCCGGTCCCCCGAGCGCAGCCCTTCCCTCCGTCCCGGGCTCCCACGCCGCCACTCCGAGCCGCTCTTCCTCCGCCCTCCTCTCTCTTTCTCCTCCTCCTTCCCCTCCCTGCCGTTCTTTCCGCCTTTGCCGCCGCCCTCGTCCGCCTCCCCGGCAGACGGCGCAGCCGGCGTTGTCGGCAGCCGGGGCCTCGCGTCGTCGCCGCCGCCGCCGTCGCCGCCGGTGCTCGTCGCACCGGACGGGGCGGCGCTTGTCGCGATGGACAGCGCGGCCTCTTCCGCTTGGCTCGCGGCGGCGCAGCGGGCCTGCAGGGCCGCCGCAAACGCGCCGTCGGTGGTCGGAGTGGCGGCGCGTGCCGGTGCCTCCCCCGCCGGCGGGGAGCAAGGCGGAGGCGGCACGGGGACGACGACGGGCGAGGAGCTGCCGCCGCTGTCCTTGTTCACCAGCAGCACGTTGATGGGGCCCGAGTGGCTGCGCAGGTGGATCTGGAACTTGGATTGGCTGCCGGACACCTGTGCGCAGGAACGTAGGTGTGTACACACCCGCACAAATATATACACGCGCATGCACACACACAGAAGCAATTCATATTTTTTAACACAAAGCAAGGTCCATGAGAGGGTTTTTAGGTTAGATCGCGTAAATATAAATGTGTCGTTAAACCCGCCACCACCCGACACAGCTAATTAATAAGGTTTGTCGTGTAAACAAAACATGACAATTAGTTACCTACTCAGCACACCGGTGTGTTCGGGAGTAAACCCACAACATTTACAATTCGAGTATGACGTTTCGCCGGTAATTACAACCAGCCTCACCAGGTGACAGCCAAAAATGTGGAGAAATCTGCCTGTTTCAGTTTTAAATACAGGGGTAAATGTGATGTTGTCACTGTACGACAATCAGGGGTGAATGCAGTCATATAAATTACAATGGATATCTATGATTAGTTGGGTTATTCATAGTTATTCAGCATATAAAATATCCAGTGTATAAATTAGCATTTTTTTGGCCTAAAAATGTGTCTTAAATATTGGCCTCTGTCGTTTTTGGTATCAGCCAACACCGCACTCATCTCAATGCGGCACTTAAAAACTATGACAGGAAAAATATATTTTTGAACAGGCACCTACATTGTCCGGGAAGGGCACCTCAAGCTCCGTTCCCACGGGGGCCTTGATGACGAGCAGTGTGTCCGCTGCAGGAGCGACATGTGCATTAGGGCGGTAGCACACATCTCCCGGGTCTCAATTAATCATGGCTCACCAGACACGCATCAATCGCTCGCCATGCATCGATCCGGAAATTCTTATTTTACACGTATCCTGGGCTCGCTATGCATGCGTCAAATCGCGTGCATGAGTAACAATTATCGAGTATTTCCGCAAATGTCATCGAAATGGTTAAAGAAGAAAAGGCTTTTCCCCTTCCGGCAAAATCACAGGTGTTAAGATGTTAAAACACCAAATAGACACCTGTTACAAGGCATCAAGTCTGTATTAATCACACATACTAAAACCTTGGATTGCGAGTAACTTGATCTGCGAGTGTTTTGCAAGACGAGCAAAATTTTAAATAAATATTAATTTGATAAACGAGCGAGGTCTTGCAATACGAGTAGTACGTGTATACGCTTTGTCTGCCGAGCGTCACGTGATCACAACTGATACACGAGTGCTTTGATATACGAGTGCTTTGGATTACAAACACGTTTCCAGAACGAATTATGCTCGCAATCCAAGGTTTTACTGTATGCTAATTTATATGCACTCTTCTTGAAATGTATTGGCCTACACCAGAGACAGCCTTCTGTATACTGGCAGGAGAGGTCCCAAAGATAAAACTGCTTAATCCGAGTCATCCAAATGTTACGTTAAGGGCAGCTGAGTGAATGAAACTACAAATCGTCAATCCCCAGATGGAGGAGAGGGTGGGATGGGAGTATTTGTAATTGAATGGTCACACGCCTATCAATTACCCAGCCTGCACCAGCACTCCGCAATCAGGGTGCAGGACCCGGAAGTGATGTCGAGCCCTAAGCATCGTGCATACAGCAAGGCACGCTTAAAGTTGATTTTGTTTAACCGGGTGAAAACTCAAGTGAGACCAGGCTGAGTCTCATTTGCAAGAGTGACATTGGTCACGAAAATTATAAAAGAAAAACAAGTACAGCAATGAAGCGAATATAAATCGGAAAAAAAATCTACGTTTATTTTACCAGGTAACGACCATTGAGATATGTAGCTCATTTTCAGAAGCGACCTGGCCACAAATGATACCTCAACGAAGTGGCTTATCACGTGGACATTTATGGCAGCCAAATACTCTAAATGCATGTTTCTAAATGTGGAGAGAAAAACCGGAGGACACGGAGAAAAATCCACTCGACCATGGGGAGAACATGCAAACTCCAAATATATAGGAATCAGGATAGGGATTGAACCCACGACCTCTTGTATACCAGGCGAGGTAGTTAACATGTCGCCACCCAAAATCAACTGTCACATGAGAAATCTAAAAGAGTGCATAAACTTAAAGCAACGTTTAGTCATAAATTCCCTGTTCGCTTTAGTCGGCTCGGGCAGATTAAGTTTAGGCCACAGCACAATTATACTTAGGTTACAGAAATATCAAACGGACATAGGGTTACTTGTACTAATATGTAAACACACAAAGATGATCAGTTTAACACGTAGACTTTCGCGACCAATATTATAGACAGGGGTGATCCATATTAACTTTCTGGTGAGGCCACTTGGCAATTTTAATGCTAAAATTCTTGTCGTTTAGCCTCCACTTTTGAATTCCATTTCTGAATTTGCCTTCTGAAGCTCAGAGAAGTTCCAGCGTAACATCGTGCTTGGATATTAAACATAATCGTGAGCAGTCTTTATCAATAAATTTAGCGAAGCATTGGCACGTGTAAATAAAACCCGCGTAAAATATTCAGAATTGGCTACAAAAACCAAAGCTTTCACGTTAAACGCGCTTTAGGATATATGCACGTGCGCGCTACACACTCGCACACCACATATCAAGAGAGTAACCAACTCACCACGGAAGCAGCGGCACAGGTCCTCGTAGGGCAGGTAAGCCAGCGTGCAGGCCGTTAAGGAGCAGCTTGCGACAAGACAACGCCGACCCCGTCCCAAGCCCTCGGCTACCAATACCGCTTAACGTCAACCGAGTCGATTCCCATGCGAGACTTGTGCCGGCTTTCTGATCCTCAACCCTACGAGTGTTTGTCCCGCTTGGGGGGGCCCCCTTTCCGGGTCCAACAGAGTCTTTCATCCATCTCCACGGTAACATGCACCGAGGGTGGTTCATCTTTAAAAGAGGCGCTGTACAACGGTAACACGTGTGCCTGATGGCAAGAAGGAGCCTGGGTTTGATTCCCGAGTCAGAGGGCCTTTCCGCGTGGAGTTTGTACGTTCCCCCCCTCTTCTGTATGAGTTTTCTCCAAATTCTGTGGATTCCTCCCATAGATATAAAAACATACAATGTAACCGGAATTGCTCAAACATCCCAATGCAAAGACAAATTACCTGTAAATTACTCAATTGGGGGTTACAGGTGGCGACATCACGCCCAACTTTTAAAAAACTAAAAAATATTGGCAGGGCCCTCCTGAAAAAAGGTCTTGTGAGGCTTTCCTGGGCAAACAAGCGGAATCATAATAAGAAGCCGTCACATGCTCTCATGTCCTTGTCGACAACTTCTCGCCTTCCCCTCTTCCGCCTTCCCCTCAACATTCACTGTCTGAGCTTTCGATTATTCAATGGTATTTTTCCGACCTTCCGGCCGCACGTCCAAACCAGCTTCGGTCTATTCTCTCAACTTCTCCTCGATCGCCGCTACCTTCACTCATCATCTCACCTTTTTGTTTCTCAATGAAGGCTGTCGGCAAATTATACAGAACCCTAGGAATCCTGAATGTGTCTGTCTGGCTATGCGAGTCTTGTGCAACAGCACTGAACCCTAAGAATCCTGAAGGTACCTTCGTTTGTCATTCTGTCCATTGTAGCATTTATTGCGGTGTGCGCACATACAGTGACTGCAAATGTACGCATACTAATATTAATAACGTATATATCTGGGGCGCCACGGTGGTGAGATGTTAACTACCTCGGCTGGTATACAGGAGGTCGTGGGTTCGATCCTGACACCTACTGTAAATTTGGATTGTGGATGTTCTCCCCATGGTTGCGTGGATCTTCCTCCTGGTCCTCCAGTTTTTCCTTCCACATTTATGGTATTTGGCAGCTATAAATGTCCACGTGATAAGCCACTTCGTTGAGCTATAATGTGTAGCCAGGTCGCTTCTGAAAAACAGCTATATAGCTCAGTGGGCCTTACCTGGTAAAATAAAAAATAGTTTAGTTATCTAATAAAAAAAAAATATGAAGATAAACTAAAGTGAAACAAAACATATCTGATGGATGTTTTGCAGACGTCAACATCGCCCATGCCGATGCACCTTCTAAATATTGACCAACGGAGACACACTTGGCTCGTCTGCCAAATGACAAAGGTTGGACACGTGGTTCCAAGCGGGGTGTGGCTGTCGGTGCGAGCGGGGCTGGGAGGATATGTGGCGTTGCTGGCATCCTCGGTGACGTTGCGGATGCTCTGCTGGACCCACGACCGCTGCGTCTCCAGCTCCTGCTCGCGTCGTTCCAGCTCCAGCATCTCGGCCTTGAGGCACACGAGGCGCTCCGACACCTCGCGCGTGTTGCAGCCTGGACCCAGTCCCCTGGCACGATGCAAGCAGAGAAAATATGCACGATGTAGCCTATATAGACTGTTAAGGAATGTGCAGCTAGCAAGCACCTGTTATTATTAGTACAATCATAATGTCGTATCTTCTTGGTTCTTTCGGTAAAGTCACGTAGAAGGGAAGTAATAAAATAATAAAAATAAAACATAATAAAATAAAATAAGAAAAATAAAACATAATAAAATATGTTTTATTTTTATTATTTTATTACTTCCCTTCTACGTGACTTTACCGAAAGAACCAAGAAGATGAATCCCTGCAGTCACGAAAGCTTTAAATCGAAACATAATGTCGTATATATCAAGGCCAACACAGTGCGTGAGAGGGTGATGCGCCCAGCACCAGGCCCTTCTGCGTTTGTCTCCCCAGTGCTGCTGTTTACCAAATGCATCAGGTACTCATTTAAGATTTAAGGCCGCGTCAAGCTAGGCAAGGCCCATACCCTATTTACATATTTGACACAATTGCTTGCCAAGGGTGAGAATCCATGACAGAAATAATGGAGCAATGAGTCAGCTTGTGTGCAGGAGCTAGCAGGATTGTTAAAACTGAAAGACCATGAGATGCTGATGACGGAGGAGAGGACCTTACTTACTTCCACTGGATGCTGTTTTTGGACTTCTTCTCAATGAGGCCGATTCCCTCCAGCACATTGGTAATGTCGTATATCCGTCTCTTCTGCCGCACGGCCAACGTGTCTGCAGCCTGGACTCCCCACACACACACACATCGTCCACTTAACCCTTTACACCGCGCGAATATATATGCTGTTAGTAAGCGCCTATTTAGGCCGGAGGAGAAACTATAGGATGGCATACCAGTTATGTTTTGTCTTCCATGTGCTGATATCTGAAAGAAATGAGTGCTACCACAATCTGGCAATGAGTGAATATCTTCAATTAAAATGTATAACGTGTGGTACGGACCCTTTGTCAATCCAACGCGAGATCAAGGCCTCTCCCACGCCGTGTTAGTCATGAGAATCGTTTTACCAAACATCACCACGCTAGTCAATACGGGTTGGAAAATGGGGACCGGACTGGTTCTGATATGGCTCGCCTCTGATGTTAGCCGTGGATCACAATCGAACGCAGGTCACCGGGTTCAGTGTCGTGCGGTAATCACTACGCCACCACCGCTCCACTCCCAATTCCTCGATTACGATGGTGAAAAAAACCTCCCTGCGTGACCTTTTCCTCTCTGGCGCTCTGCCACCCAGCCCAGCGGCGCTTGCTGTTGGCAAAGAGGCTCGGTCATTTACAGGCGCCACATAACAAGCATCAGCAAGCAACGACACTGGCCGCGGTTTCCGTACGCCTTATCACGCTCACACCACTTTCAACGTGCAGCTCAGGATATAGCGGCGGCACTTGGCAGACCGGACACATGTAGCGCGACACGAGTGTGGCCACATCACGACAAATCTCAATGGGCTACAACAGTTGAAGACTACAGAGACTATCCATTGACTTGCCCCTATCTCTCCCCTGTCAAAACTCACTCCAGTACCTTCACCTACTCACCTACCTCTTTCTCGTCATCTCAATATACTGCCCTACCTGGTTTTATTCTACCAGCTAAGGCTCACTGAGCTATGTAGCTCTTTTTTCAGAAGCAAACTGGCGACAAATAATAGCTCAACGAAGTGGCTTATCACGTGGAAATAATATATAGCAGCCCAAAACTCTGAACGCATGTCAATTATAAATGTGGAGGGGAAAACCAGAGGGCCCGGAGAAAAATCCATGCAATCACTGGGGAAAGAGACACGCAAACTCCAAATATACAGGCGTCCGGGTCGGGATAAAATCCAACGACCTCCTTCCTGTATCTGGTATACTACACGCGCTCTCCTACATTTTATCTCTCTTAGCTCTCTACTCCCCTCAACTCTCTGGTCTAGTAACAAAGGCCCTATACTGAAGCCCCCACAGTCAACCTTCGCTGCACTATTCTATGGAAATTGGTTTTTTACCCTTCTATCTGGCAACAAAACTGACACCTTTTATGACTGCAGGTATTGTGGTCTATGCAAACATGACTCCTTGTAAAAAGGTGTCAGTTTTGTTGCCAGATAGAAGGGTAAAAAAACAATTATCATATTTTTACTGGCAAATGAGGTTCCCATGGTATTCTATGGAACTCCAATCCCAGAGTGGTCAGTGCCGTCAAAACTCCCTGCTCTCGATCACGTCCAGGAACAAAACCTCCCCCTCGTGTCCTCTGCCTTGGACTGTCTTTCTTTAAATAAAACATAAATGAGCACTCTTTCTGCACTGCGTCTCGAAAAACTTGCATATATGCTATTTACATTTGCATATAACTGTACTGCTGCATATGTATGCACTATCAAATCTACAAGGTGTATAATGTGGGAATGAATAACACCGGTGGCTGGCTGCATACATCATCTTAATGGACTTCTGTAGCCAAGATGGAAACAAAAGTACATACACCTGTGCCAAACCCCTCAAAACCCCCAACCATGTTCCCAAGCCCTGAACCCCACACAAAACTTGCAACGACGACGTCCCTTAACAAGTCAACCGAAACCCCAAAACGAACGTCTCTCTGTTCCTCGGACAATCTTGGCCTAGCGATTAAAAGAACGCAAAAGGTTGTGGGCATCAGGAGGAGTCGCCGCCGCTGTTGCCAATTCCTTTATTTAATCGACAAATCCAAAGTGCCACAGGCTCCTGCCCTGCGCGCTGTGATGATGGAGCAATGGGGAGGAGGAGGGGGGGGGAGCGCTCATTGCCATGGCGACTCGCGAACTCAACAGCAAGTCAGGGGCTCACAGCCACGAGGTCCCATCTGCGGGTCCAAATGCGTTCTCGCCGACAAGATAATGCTCAAGGGGACCCCGTAGAAGGGATTATACCCCCACCCCTCAGCCCGCATCCTCCGTAAAGGGGTCGTATCAGTAGCCTCCCCTTGACAGAAGCCTGTCGTAGATTCAGCTGCCCTAGTTATGAGATGCAGATAAAGGCTCCTCCTGTCGGGGGCTTCCCCTGATCTCTCGTTCACGGGGTCTCTCGTACAGAGGGTCCCGTCAAAGGGGTCTCTGACAACGGGTCTCGTCAGAGCGATTCCGTTCCATAAGCTCCAGCGCGGCCCCCCCCCCGACCCCCTCTGTGGGATCCGGCCAGGCCGCACGGCTCGCCTCGTCCCCCCGCAGGGAGTCTAGGAAAGACCGTAGGCTCCTCGGGCCTTCCCAAACAACACTGCCCGAGTTCGCGCCGCGCGACGCCCGCGAGCGAGTGACAGGGGGCCCAGGTGACGGGCGAGCGACACGCACCACTTTCAGGTCGAGCACGCCGTCCTTGGCCTCCTGCAGCAGCGACACGAACTTGGCGGTGAGGAGCCCCAAGCTCTTCTCGTGTCGGCTCGGCGTGCCCGAAACCCCCGGCCCGTCCGCCATGCCGCCCCGCATTCACGCCGCGCGCACTGCGCATGCGCGGCGCTCTCAGATCATTGTATTTGCTAGTACGGATAGGCACGCGAGGTGGTGGTGCTGGTGGGGGGGTTGGTTGGTGGATGTCTGTCTGTGTGTGTGTAGATTTTAAGCTTTCGTGACTGTAAAGATTCATACACTTAGGTTTTTTCGGTAAAGTTACGTAGGTAAAAAAATATAATAATAATAATAATAATTAAATAAAATGCTAATACATGAAAATAACTAAATTAAATTACAATAAAATAATAATAAATGAAAATAACTAAATTAAATCACAATTTAGTTTCGATTTAAAGCTTTCGTGACTGCAGGGATGCACCTTCTTGGTTCTTTCGGTAAAGTCACGTAGAAGGGAAATAGTAAAATAATAATAAAGTAAACATAATAAAATAAAGACATTCGGACGCTGTCTTTCCGACAGCTCTGTTCTTCACCTGAGAAACGGCTGCTTTCGTTGTGGCCGAAACGTCGTGAGAATTTTATTTTATTATGTTTTATTTTTTATGATTATTTTATTATGTCCCTTCTACGTGACTTTACCGAAAAAACCTAAGAGTATGTGTGTGTTGGAGCGTCCGTCTGCTACAGCAGAGGTGTACGGAATTCCAACAAGACCTACATCTCTGCTTTATTGACCTGGTCAAGGCCTTATGATACCATCAGTAGGCCTGGACTCTGGGTTGTTCCTCGTGCTTTCGAAGTCCCTGACCCTCTGCTCACGATCATTAAGGACCTTCATGATGGTGAGCGGGCCCGGGTAAAACTACGTGGCCGGGAGTCAGAGCCATTCCCTGTACACCTTGAGGTGCGACAGGGATGTCCTCTGGCTCCCACATTATTTAACATCTATTTTGACCACGTAGTTCGTGAAGCCTTCAATAGCTGTACCGGAGGAATTTCCATTTGGTACAGATACAATGGGAGGCTGATCGATGCCCGGGTGCGATCAAGGGATGGCTCCCTATTGGTCAACCACGTTATGTATGCCGATGATTTGGTAATAGCTGCTCATTCAGAGGAGGAGTTGGAGACGCTGCTGCTGAGACTGGAGCTTGCCACCAAGAGGTGGGGCCTTACCATCAGCCCCACCAAAACTAACCATCTGCCTGGGTATTTTGTACCACCGGACATTCCACCCCCACAACTCCCAATCGATGATGGGGCAGTTGTGGAGAGGGTGGAGAGTTTTCCCATACCTGGGCAGTGTGCTCATGACCGGCTCCGGTTTGACAGCAGAGGTCTCACTCCGAATCAGTCGAGTGGCAATATCTTTTCATCGGTTTCGAAACGCTGTGTGGAAGCCGCCTGGTCTGTTACTCTGCACGAAGCTCCAGGTCTTCTCGGCCACATTAATTCCCTCCCTTCTCTACGCTTGCGAAACGTGGACCCTCCTAATGGAACATCTTCGCCGGTTAGAAACATTTAGGCTGGCCTGTCTACGATCCATCCTGGGTTTAACCAGGCTGGATTGTGTGAGGAGCTCACAAATCCTTGAAAGATCTGGACAAAGTCCCATCGGTGAGCTCCTCCGGCAGGCAAGGCTGTGTTGGCTGGGTCATGTAGCCCGCATGCCCAGCCACCACATGCTTAAACAGCTTTTGTTCGGCCGGATCGAGGGGGCTAAACGGACGCGGTAGAGGCTAGAGAAGAGATGGAGTGATGTGGTACAGGAGGACGTGGAGCTGAGTGGACTTGCCGATGAGTGGTACCAGCGGTGTCAAGATCGGCCTCTGTGGAGGAGGCTCGTGAAGGACGCTACTGGGCAGTTGGAGGCAGTCGCCCTCCAACAACGGAGGGCGGAGGAGCGACGCTCACAACAACGAGCGGAGCGCCGGGTGGATAAAGCACAGCAAGTTGGCACAGTAGGGGGCAGAGGTGGTGCATCAGCCAGTCATCTCAGTCGTCTCGGTCATCTCAGTCAGTCGACCCGTGGCACCTGCTGGGTCTGCCCCGTGACCTGCCAGCGGGCGTTCGACACTTCACGTGGCCTCAAGGTGCACATGGCCTGGCACAAGCGTCGTGGTGACGTCACTGCCACTTCGTGTTGTTGATGGGGGAGCGGTGGTGTTGCGCTTAGCGCTATGCCCAAACCGGGTTCGATTCCCGCTCATGGCCAACACCCGGTGACGATTGTCTGAACCGGTTCTAGGACCCTTCCCCTAGGTCGACTCGGCCTCAAATAAGTAACCCGTTGCGATGTGTAAACGTCGCCACTGGGGAGACAAAGGCGGCCGGGGGCGTGGTTGCCGGCCTTCATAGGTGCTGCTCGCTCACGGCACTTGCCCCCCCCAGTTTGCTACAGGCTACACGGGAGATCTTTGTCTTTGTGGGTGAGTCAGGTGATGACGCGCGATTACATTTGCTACAAGCTTTCGGCCGCCCCCCCTCCCCCCACACGGGACAACAACGAGCACGCGGTGTGCACTGACGGCCATCTTGCTCAGGGGGAAACTTCGCGTTACCATAGCAACCATGGAGGCCTCTCCCTGAGCAAGATGGCGGACGTCCTCGTGTACTGCAACGCTGTGTGTGTGGATACAGGGTGCTTAAAAAAATGTTAACACTTCTGAGAATTTGCAAACAATAACCACAATAAATGTGCCTCCGGGCTCTGGAGACCACCTGGATAAGATTCCAGGCGTGTGTTGACAATGATGGTGAAAAAGTGGAGACTTGACTTTTTGAAGCTATTAAAATACATTTGTTTTCATGTTAGTTTCGTATCCGTTCTTTTGCCATTAAAAGCGATAGTCCCAAATAAGTGTTAAACAAAATTTGAAGCACCCTGTATAACGTTCAGTTTGTTCAGTAAACTCGGACACGTAGCCGGTTCGCTCTGTCCGCTCTCTATCATGTGCGCGTCTTCTTCGAACGCTGGGGAGCCGGAAAAGCCCCTCTCTGTACCAGCGTGGACGGCACCCTCGTGGTATTCACCTTCTGAAGCGCTCGTTCGTCACCGTGGCGTGCGCGATGACCACCACCACCACCACGTGGCTTTTCTTTCGTGTTGTGCGCGGTGCATTTAGCGCCACAGCGTGTGGATTTGTAGCGTTTGTTTTCATTTGTTTGCTGGTGACTTTGTGTATTTCGTATCGGAATCGCCTCCAGTGCTGTTGCTGCTGGCGGCAATAAAAGTTGTTTAAAACGTCAAAAGTCTCTGTCTCTCATCGCGAATCCTTGCGAGGGGGTAGAGGTAGACAGGGCCGGATCAATAGACAACAACAAAATAATTTCGGAGACGAGTAAGGGGCCGTCCATAAATGACGTCACGCACCTAGGGGGGGGGGGGGGCCCCGGCGTTTGACGTCGGATTTGAGGGGGGGGGTCTGACTTTTTGTGACGCCGTGTGACGACGGGGGCGGGTGGGGGGCAAAAATCGCTAAAAATCGCGTGACGTAATTTATGGACGGCCCCTAAGTATTTACGTGATCTCACCCCCCCCCCCCCAAAACCTGTATTATGGCTATTGTTCGCGAAAGCCTACGTGTTAACCCAGGGGTCGGGAACCTTTTTGACTGGGAGAGCCATAAAAGCCAAATATTTCTAAATATATTGCATTGAGAGCCATATAGTATTTTTAACGTATAATAAATTAAATATGTCTTACTTTTAATGCAACTTCTGGTGCTGCATGGTTTTGCTGATGGCCTTGTAGTCTGGTTCGTACGTGGTGAGGTTGAGCTTCATGCAGGCGTTGAGGCCCCGGGACCCGTGAAATTTATCTTCAAAACTAATTTCTGTTTACTTTAAAATGACACAGTATTATTAAGCAATATCACAAGTATTTAAAAATCAGTTCCAAACTGATTTTTTTATTTTTTTTTCAACTCAAAATTGTCTGGGAGCCATATGCCGTCACCAGAAGAGCCATATATGGCTCGCGAGCCATAGGTTCCCGACCGCTGTGTTAACCCGAGTAATAAGAGAGACTGCGTTTGTGTTTCGTCCTCCAGAGAAGAGTGAGACTCCACAACAGCTGAGCACCACGTGGGGCGAGGTGGTTGTGAAACACCAAAACTTTATTCTTAGCTGTCAACTCCTTATCAGTGCCCTCCCTTGTACTGGTAGGAACGGGCGGGTTGGGGCTGGGAGGGGAGGGTGGGGCTGGGTGGGGGGTGGGAGGGGTGGGGCTGGGTGGGGAGGGGCTGGTCACCCTGTGGTGCCCTTATAAAACTCAACGTTTAACCTACTCACGCCGGCTTGTGCCCGCCCTCACAGTCGGGCATATTTGCGGAATACACCACGCCGCCGTTGACCCTGGCCATTGACCGAGCAACCCAACGTTCCTACCAGTTCCCTCCGCAGGAATGTGTTTACAGACAAATCCAGCACTTTACTCGTCACTCCGCGCCCCTTATAAATCTCAACGTTCATCCTGCAAAGTCCCATCACAAGGGCGAAACACAAATAGACAACTTTTTTGGCAGTCTTGAAACGGCTGTACGCCGTATAGACCTGAAAGCTCAATTTTCCTGTACAAGAATACGGGGTAAAGGGCCGTCTATAAATGACGTCACGCGATTTTGGACGATTTTTGACCCCCGTCGTCACATAAAGTCAGACCCCCCCCCCC
>CM025666.2:2006222-2023197 GCA_014621495.2 Entosphenus tridentatus
AAATTTCTGACCCCCCCCCCCCAGGTGCGTCACGTCATTTATGGACAGCCCCTAGACCATATGGGTTGACAGGTATGTCATTGCTTTCTAAATAATTATTTTAAAAAATTCCTCGCTACCTGAATCTATTAGCGGAGTGCACAATGCATCACAGGCAAGCTGACACCGGCTACTGACAGCGGGTTAAATGAGACACCCAGGAATTTCCAACGTTTGAAAGTCCCTTTGAGCCGAACCATCTCTTTTGAGAGTCCTTCTCGAATCCTATTGGGGCGATAATTGGGCACGGGAATTCAACTCAAAGCAATCATCGCCCCCGACTGCAAAAACAAACTTGGCAGGATCATCCTGAAATAACGTAATGCGACTCCGTGGGGCTTTTTTTGGGGTAGCAAAGCGTAATAACATAATTCTATTTTCATTTAAAGCTTTCGTGACTGCAGGGATTCATATTCTTGGTTCTTTCGGTAAAGTCACATAGAAGGGAAACAATAAAATAAAAATATAAAACAATAAATTCTCACGACGTTTCGATTGCAACACAAGCAATCATCACATAAATACGTGACTTTACCAAAATAACCAAAAATATAACAATTCTATGTTTTGTCATTTTTAATACCCTTTACACATCTCTTCCGCACAAACTTAACCTGAACTATACTCGCAACCACCTTACATCACCTCACAGTTAACACAGGCGAGGGTTGGTACGAGGCAACTAAAGTTGGTCCACCTCAGTATCCGGCCGCCTTCGTCTCACCAGGTACTCATTTAAGGTCAAGTCGATCTAGGGAAGGCCCAGGACTAGTTCAAAGATTCGTCACCGCCGTTAGGCCTGAGCAGGAATCGAACTCAGGGGGCCAGGTTTGTGGCCAAGTACACCAGTCACTGCGCCACCAAGTTAAACCTTAGCTGCCTTATAGTTTATATTCATACCCACATCTCCAGCCTTGCACACTACCATCAATCGGAAATTTGGCGTGCAGTGTTTCGATCGTGCAGATTTGCCACCCCCTCCCCAGCCAACGTACTAGCACAGCTTTAGTTCGAACTCTAAGAACATCCTTGCCGCTCTCCCCGCCCCCACACTCACCCTGGCCCCCCCCGCCCCCTCAGCTATATAATCCCTTGTTACAGCTATCTCTTTGGCATACTTCAGAGATTGTTTTCGCTGTGGTCTCCACCTGATGAAGGATGCTTGTGTTGCGCCCGAAACGTCGTGATTTAATAAAATTTTCATTTTTTATTAAATTGTATTATTTTTACTTGCGTGACTTTACCGAAAGAACCAAAGAGTAAGGTTCATTGCAGTCACGAAAACTTCAAATCTAGAATTCACCACTCACCCGTACGAGCCACAAACATGCACAAACACACGCATTCAAGATTTCTATTTTATTTGAGTCGGCAATTTTTACATCACGTGCAAAGTATGTAGCGAGCGTCGGGCCTTGTAACGAAATAACTTGCATTCGAAATATTCGCCGATCTGGTGAACTCGAAAATATTTTCCAAGGCGTTTGCGTGGGGAGCGGCATTTGGGGAACTCCGGAGCATAGCCGGGAGCTGGGGTAGGAAACACGGCTGGGTCCACTAACAACACAATGTGCAATTATATTCGCGTCCAAACGTGATCACGCTGGACGGAATCGGTGAACATTTGATAAGAGTTGGTCATATTCAGCGTTTGGCTGTGATAAACTTCGACCTGATGAGCAACTTCGTTGAGCTATCATTTGTGGCTGGCTCATGTCTAAAACACGTTCCTTCGGAGTGGGCAGGTAGGAACTTGGTTGGACGGCGCATTCGTGCGATCCGTGTCAAGCGGCGCAAGCTGCGTGGGGCGGCGCGTCACGTGGTGCTGAGCCCGCCCGAAGCGCTCTATGAAATACAAATCGAGGGCGTGGCTATGCACGACAGACAGATAATCCCTGGTGGGCAGTGTGGAACTGTTGTTCCTACCTGTAAAAAGAGCTGTATCGCTCAGTGGGCTTACCTAAACTGTTCTATTTTACCAGGCGAGGCCCACTGAGCCATGTAGCTCTTTTTCAGAAGCCACAAATGGTAGCTCAACAAAGTGACCTATCATGTGGAAATGTATCGCAGTCAAATACTCTAAACCTGCTAAGGTATATATAGTTTAGTTTAGAAGAGAGAAGTTTTGAGTAGCCAATGCAACTCCTAAAGATGTCCGCAGCGGCGCGTGGTGGCGAAAGCTTGAGAGAAAAAAACATGCTCTTGAACCCAGACTTGACCAGGGACAGGGAGCCTGTAGGTCTCTATGCAAGCCTCTACGTAATTCTATGAGTCTCTGGGCTGGTCTATGGATCTCAATGTGAGTCTACGGATCTCTTTGCGACTTGATGAAATTCGATTTGTAATCTCATCGCGTTTAAATATCGACCACGCTCTAAAGACGCTGCAGCAAATCAGTTGACATATTTCTTTGACGGAGAGAGGGTGAGGCAGTCAGTCGCAAGGTAGATGTAGTGGTTGGTGGCTGAGCCTGGGAGACGTGGTCAGACGTCCGGCGTGAGCTGGCGAGTGGAGAGCGACACCTTCTCTCCGGGCTTGAAGGGCGGCATGCCCAGGTAGGGGCAGCCTGCACACCTGAAGGCATCACCCAGGTAGCACTGCACACCCACGTGGGGGGGTGGGGGAAATTATCGAGACAATTCGCCTCCTCACAACTCAACCACTTGTCGCAACTCGGTGTCGCGATGCATCTGTGTGTACGTGGGTGCGCGTGTGTAACGTGAACGTACAAGACGGTGTGTACGTGTGTGCTGTCACAGTACAATGTGACCAGGATGTAACCTGGGTCACAAACATGATATTCCCATGCGATGTTGTGTGTGTCTGCTGCTAGCGCGCGACAATGTGTGTGACGTGATTGCACTATGCTGTGTGACGTGACTGCGCGACACTGTATGTGTAACTTGGCTGATGTGACTGCGCGATGCTGTGACTGTGTGCGACGTGACTGCTCTATGCCGTGTGACCTGACTGCGCGACACTGCGTATGCGTGACGTGACCGTGCGATGCAGTGTGTGTGTGTGACGTGGCTGCGCAACGCAGCGTGTGTGCGAGACGTGATTGCGCGACATCGTATGTGTGGAAATGCCAGCAGTTGGTGCTCACGTACGCTGCCACAGGACGACTTGGGCAGCGCCGGCTTCTGTTTGGTCGCCTCCTGCTCCAACTCCTCAGCCAGGCCACACGAGCTGTAGGTTGCGGGGGACGGGGGGGACACAGACAGCGGCGCCAGCGCTTGTGGTCACATTCGAGAATGACACGAAGACTTTGCGCGCACGCTCACGGTGTGACATGCGCAGGCAGGCAAGATTGTGCGTGACAGCTGCGGCGAAGCTTAGTCGACGGTTGACAGCCTCCTCGCTAGTCTCAATGTTATCTCCCTCGCCTGGTGTGCAGGAGGTCGTGGGTTTCATCCCGACCCGGACTCCTGTATATTTGGAGTTTGCGTGTTCTCCGCCTGGTCACGTGGATTTTATCCGGGTCCTCGGGTTTTTCCCTCCACATTTAGAAACATGCGTTTTAGAGTATATGGCTGCTATACATTTCCACTTGATAAGGCACTTCGTTGAGCATTCATTTGTGGCCAGGTAGTTTCTGAAATAGAGCAAATAACTCTGTGGGCTTTACCTGGTAAAATAAAAAAACGTGCTTGGATTGATCAGTCGGCATTGGATTAACTAAATTCCACGGTACACGGGGGGGCAATTGAATAGGAATCTACAGCCGGCAATCATCACTGGCAACGGTTGCCGCAACATCTTCCCCATCGTGAAAATATAGTCGCCCGAGTGTGGACAAATCTGATCGCTGCTCCCCCTAGTGGGCGAATGGGATAGGAACTTCCACTCAGATCGCAGCCGATTGTCACATTCGTTGCACCACACAACCCCATTGCCCTCTGCCATCGCCATACCCAGTTGCGACAGTTGCCCAGAGCTGTTTGTGTTGCCGGTGAAGATTGCCATGAACAATTCACACGGCAGTGGGTTGACAAAAAGGCTGCAGACACGTACTTCTGTTCATAAGACTGCAGCTTATTAGCCATGTAATGTGCATCCCTTCACCCTCCCCGCGCGTGCTTGCGTCACCAGTTCTTGCAGGCTCGCTTCTTGCCGGGCCCGCAGCTCGGCGCCTTGAGCTCCGAGGGATCCGGCCGCCTCAGGTCCTCCTCCTCCAGCAGCTGATCTGAGTCGATGAGCTCCTGTGGGCGCGACGCACGGGGACATGAGGACGCAGCGAGGTGCACGGGACACACACACGCGTGTGTAACAGCGAGTGGCTTGTGCGTGTGAGGAGCGGTGGCCCAGTGGTTAGCACGCTGCGCTACGAACCCGGCGTCCCGAGTTCAAGTCCTGCTCACAGCCAACACCAGTGACGATTATCTTAACCGGTCCTGGGCCTCCCCCCTAGGTCGACTCAGCCTCTAATGAGTACCTGGTGTGATGTATAAACATCAGCACTGGGGAGACTAAGGCTGCCAGACGTGGTGCTGGCCACCCACCTCCTCGTGTGCCGTGTCGGCCTTCATAGGTGCTCGCTAACAGCACTTGCCCCAAGAGTCTTTTAAGGCTATGGGGGGGATCTTTGTATTTGTCTTGTGTGCGGGACACACAGAAGCATGGCCAACGTAAGTGGTGGAAATCTGAACTGTGTGTTGGATGAGGCTTGTGAAGGAGGCTGGTGGTTATAACCTATTTTCGTGTTTGGTTTGTTGTCCTTCCCCCGCACCTCCGATTAGCATGGTTGACTATGTACGGTGCGAAAGAAGTTCAACGTACTTGCATACATACAGGTGGTGCATCTGCCAATCATTTTAACCCATAAAACCTGGGTCTGCTCCGTGACCTCCTGCCAGCATGACTTCGACACTTCACATGAAGCTCGTAAAGCCAAATGGAAGTCACAAAGTTACAAAACGCCTCCACGTGAAAGAATTGACGGGGAAGATCCCTGGCTTCGAAATTCCATGATGGTCATGGGGCCACAAAAGCCTGAACCGCATCCGCACACAAACCATGGTATCAGCAAATACTCAACGATGATGCACAAACAGGAAATACACATCTCTACTGTCAGTGTGCGGATAACATGGTCACCACCCAAAGCAAAACCATAAAATATATAATGACTTTATGCCAAATTCACAACTATGAAGGAGGCTCCATCACACCAATGGACCACTTCCGCTACCCCTGAAGCAATCGTCTGACTCATTAACCTCCTCAATGTCAAATTATGGCCGTTGCTGTCCATGAACATCAGCCACACGAGGAAGAGTATTAACATAACTTATTGTGTTATGTTCATATTCTTCATGCCAGTGCACAGGGGATCTTAGTCGCTATTTACACGTCAGTATTTGCCTTACAATGTCATCGTCGCCCATGTCGTTTGCAGAGAGAGCCCACACAGCTGCTGCCTTGGGGTCGACCTTGCTTGGCTTGTCTTCACAGCAGGCAACAAGACCACACACACACGAACATGTCACACACATGGACACACACACACACACAAAAACACATACTCACAAAATCACGTGACCCAGTTATTATTATTATGATTATTTCACTCGTTTACCCAGGAAAGCGTCCTGCCAGGTTTTTGCAGTGAGTGGGCGTTGAATGCTATGTTTCATCCCATTTGAGCAATGTGAGTAGAAACTTTAAGGGGTGCATTACCGCGTGATGTAAGAAAAACGAGAGCTAAGAGATGAGAAAGCTGCAAAGACATTCAGATTTGGGACATGAAAGTGAGAAAAGATAAATCCAAGAACCCCAAGAGATGCAGATCACTGGTCACATACACGGACTTCACGACTCCGCGTGATATCATGTAGTTTCTACACGCGACACTACGACATCACGTGGCCCGCCAGCATACGCTCGCTTTGTCATGTGGCTCGCTGTGGGGGAAATACGGCTGAGGAGGCCCCAGCCTGGGATGTGTAGGTCTCACCGATGGGCGCGGGGTTTGTACCAGCGCGCGTGCCGGCGCCGAGCGTGAGCCGAGAACTCGAGCCGACCTCGAATTGCGGCTTGCGCGCCGTCACACGGCCCCGCAGCAGCGACCCCGAGAGGTCAGGGGTCAGCAGCTCCATCGCCGCCTTCACGTCCTCGGCGGACAGCGGCTCGGAGGCGACCTGGGCAAGAGACGCACGCCCAGCGAGACGCGGACCCCGTGAGTGGACGTCTTAGATGGGGAATGGTCAGCCGAGACTCTGCGAGGAGTGAAAGCACTGACCTCTGACACGTCCACCAGTCCCGCGAGCTTCAGAAAAGAGGCCAGCCGAGTGGCGGTCCGCACGGCCGCCACGCCGTCTGTGGATGGAGGGGAAGGCCAAGCAGGCCACACAGTGAGCGACGCTCAGCTTAGTTTACAACAATATGTCAACTCTCCCGCTGGATGAAGGCCTCCTCCAGCTGTGTCGGTCACAGGAATTGTTTGGCCATACTTCACCACGCCTTTCAGCATGGGTTGGTGAAAGGGGAGCTTTTTATCTATCTTATTTGATTCTCTTGATTGATGCATTTATGTAACTTACTGTTATTTCTAATTAGTTATATTATTCATATTAGACTGCGAAGTGCTTTGTGGGATCTTGATCCTGAAAGGCTCTGTATAACTGTAATGTGGTTGTTGTTGTTGCTCGTGATGATGGCTTACCGGTGATGACGAGGATGGTGGTGGTGATGATGGCTGCAACGTTGTGGTGCCGAGGGTGGTGGTGGTGCGTGGATGGTCGTGGAAGCGTGTCCGTTACCGCGTGTCAAAATCATTTCTGGTAACGATGCCTTAATAGTGAGTGTGCCGGTGGTGGTTGCGGTGCGTGGGTGGTCGTGGCATCGTGTGCGTTACCGCGCGCTGCTATCATTTCCGGTAACGATGCCTTAATGGTGAGGGTGGCGGTGATGGTTGCGGTGGGTGGGTGGTCGTGGCAGTGCATGCGTTACTGCGCGTCAAAATCATTTCCAGTAACGATGCCTTAATGGTGAGGGTGGCGGTGAGTGGTCGTGGCAGCGCGTGCGTTACCGCGCGTCGCTATCGGCTGCACCAGCTGCAGCGTCCCCCCAGGCTTGAGCACCCTGGCCAGTTCCGCCAGCGTCTCCTCGCCGTGCACGAGCACAGAGCCCGGCAGCACGCCGGCCAGTGCCACGTCAAACCGCGACGCCTCATGTCCCGCTACGCAGGGACAGGAGAGGGAGACAACGGAGCTTCGTGAGACACCGCCAGCCCAGGGCTCGTCAGCAGCTCTGCTTTGCGAGCTCGCAACTGTCACAGAATTGCGGGTCAGAGGCGGTTGGTTTCGCGCCAATCAGACACTTGTGATCTGCAGTCAGATCATTCATTTCACCCGGCGAACAGCTCATTTCTCATAACAAAGAGTACGTCTGCAATTGCTTGTGTCTTTTTCCCCACATGTAGTACTACATTCACTTGCGGGTACGTACAGTTGTATTTAACACGGCCAATGCATGTATGTCTTTAAGACTTTATACTAAGGGTTTATTATCGATACTGTGTGTGATGGGGTATGTGTTCCGAGTGTGTTTGTGAAAATGAGGGCCAATTGCCGTGACAGAAAATCCCCAAGGGGGTAAGTAAGAGGAGGCCTATGAGCAGATGGTGGGAGAGCAGATCTATAGGTCTCGGTGTGAGTCTATGGATCTCTATGCGAGTCCAAGGCCAGGTAATGGAATACTGTCAGGGCAGATCTTGAAGGCAGCATATGAGCTGTGCAGTAGAGATCTGGCTGACGGTATAACACTTTTTGAAGGGTTAGTGGCATCAACACCTTTGGCCATGATAGCACCTTGATATTGTACTGTGTGTATGCGTGTGAGAGTGTATATACGTATGGGAAGTGGTAGAGGATAATAAGAGGTTTTTTGGGTTAGATTGCGTAAATAGTAAGGGTTGTCACGTAAACAGAATGTGCCAATTCGTCACGAGTACAGCACACCGGTGTGTTGGAGAGCCAAGCCTCAACATTTAAAATCTGAGTACGACGTTTCGCAAGTAATTACAACTAGCTTCATCAGGCGATAGCCAGACCTGTTGGTCGCGAAAGCCTACGTGTTAAACTGGTAGTGTAGTGGTTAGTACGCTGCACTACGAGCCCAGCGACTAGAGTTTGGTTTCCCGCTCACGGCAAACACCGGTGACTATTAACCGAACCAGTCCTGGGTCTCCCCTAGGTAGACTCAGCCTCCAATGTTGTCTCCCAAGCGGCGATGGTTCCACATCGCCCACCCGCTTTTTCAGGCTACACGGTGTTTGGGGTGGGGGGTGGAAATCTTTCTCCTGGTCTCGATATACGCAGCACAGGACACCCCCGTCTGGCGAGCGTCGGCTTGCTCACACTGGGCAAGCATGTCCACGTTCTCCACCGCCACGGCCCCCCGAGGCCCCACCGCTGACCGCAGCTCCTCGACGGCCTCCGCCACTGCCCCGGGCAGCACGGGCGCGGCCCACAAGAGCAGGGCCTGGTCGCCGGCGCGCACGGCCCACCGCTGCGACATGGCTGGGGGTCCTCTGGGCGGGCAGGCCTCCTGAGCGGGGGATGAGCAGAGCGGTCAGCCGTGGGGTAAAGCGACGTAGGGAGTCAGGGCTTACGGATAGGCCGTGTTAAGAGGTAGGGTGGTGGGGCTCAAGCAGGGGTGGGGAACGTCCGGCCCGCGGGTGTGGCCCTGCCAAGGCAACCGCAGGCGGGACTCGAAATTCAATAAATCTCGGAGCAAACCTGGAAAAGCAGTTGCGAGTAGCAGCAGCAACATCATCAATACCAGCTAACATCACACGCCTCGCCAAAGAGAAGCAGTTCCAGCCATCGCATTAGGGGTGAGTTAATTAAATTTTTGACCAAATATAATGGGCAAATTTTTAAGTTGATAATTTTGTATGGCCCCGCGAATGATGTTATAAATATCCAAATGGCCCTTGGCAGAAAAAAGGTTCCCCACCCCTGGCCTAAAGCGTTGGTTGTTAAGGAGTAGCTGGGGAGGGGGTAAGCTGGGTGTTAAGTATCAGTTTAATTTATTTGGTATCGCCCTGTGAGCCATTCGGCTCTTGAATCGGGTGCAACCGCAACAAACAAAAAACATGAACAAGAAAACATCTTAAAGTGACTATGCGCAAACAGAAAAATCCAGGAAAAAACAGCGACAATCTTCCATAAAAAAGCACAAACGCTGTGAAAAAATCCCAGTGGGATGCAAGTCAAACAACAACAACAAGCACAAGACAACTTACATTTCGATTTAAAGCTTTCGTGACTGCAGGGATTCATCTTCTTGGTTCTTTCGGTAAAGTCACGTAGAAGGGAAATAATAAAATAATAAAAATAAAACATAATACAATTATTATCACGACGTTTCGGCCACAACGCAAGCAGCCGTCCTCAGGTGAAGAAACGTCGTGAGAATTATTTTATTGTTTTATTTTTATTATTTGATTACTTCCCTTCTACGTGACTTTACCGAAAGAACCAAGCACAAGAACAGCTTAGATTAAAGCCACCATTCTATCGGGCTCGGCCTGTTGCCGTCAACGTTTAGGGGTAGGCGTCAGCTTGTATTAGGCAACGCGAGTTAGCGCACACACGATGGGTAACGCCGTATTATTGATTATAAAAGACGAAGATCCTCCCTTTAATCAGACTGTCGGGGCATGTGCTGTGAGCGGGCAGCACCTACGAAGGCCGACAAGCGAGCGGGGGTTGTCGGTGGTCAGCACCACGCCCGGCCGCCTTTGTCTTTCCCGAGTGGCGACGTTTTATACGCCGCACTCGGGTACTCGTTTGAGGTGGTCGAGTCGACCTAGGGGAGGGCCAGGGACACGTTCACATAATCGAAGACAAACGCGATGAAACAGAGTCCATACCGCGCAGGACGAAACGCGTGTGGACTGTCGCCCGGCGTCTTCTGGAATAAACTTGGACGCTGTCACGTGGAAGACGTCTTCCGGGATTAGAAGATATCTTCCGGGATTAGAAGATGTCTTCCGGGATTAGAAGACGTCTTCCGGGATTAGAAGGCGTCTTCTGGAATTAGAAGACGTCTTCCGGAAATAGAAGACGTCTTCCGGGATTAGAAGATATCTTCCGGAATTCGAAGATGTCTTCCGGGAATAGAAGATGTCTTCCGGGATTAGAAGACGTCTTCCGGGATTAGAAGACGTCCGCCGGAATGGGAAGAGGTTCGCGGACGAAATCTGCCGGAATAGGAAGAGGTCTGCCGGCTTGTGGCATGACTGGCGTTACGCTTTGAGGGCATTTGACTAAGAGCATGGTTGGGGTGATGGTTGGGGGCATGGTTGGGGGCATGGATGGGGGTGATGGTTGGGGGCATGGATGGGGGCATGGATGGGGGTGATGGTTGGGGGCATGGATGGGGGCATAGTTGGGGGTGATGGTTGGGGACATGGATGGGGGCATGGATGGGGGTGATGGTTGGGGGCATGGATGGAGGTGATGGTTGGGGGCATGGATGGGGGATGATGGTTGGGGGCATGGATGGGGTGGTTTGGGGCATGGTTGGAGGCATGGATGGAGGCATGGCTTGGGATGATGGTTGGGGGCATGGTTGGGGGCATGGCTGGGAACATGGCTGGGGTGACGTTTGGGGGCATGGATGGGGTGGTTTGGGGCATGGATGGGGGCATGGCTTGGGGTGATGGTTTAGGATCATGACTCGCGAAAAGGTGCATAGCAAAGGTTATGGCCGTGGTATTGCTCAATGGTTCGAACCGTGAAAGTTGTACGGGCGGTGACCCAGCCCAACGATAGCGCGTTTGCCGCTTGTTGCAGAGGTTCGCGGTTAGAACCTGCTCCAGGCCGCCCTGCTTATTACTGCGGCTGTATTAACCCTAAAATATGCGCCGTTTACTTAGCAGTGGACGTTAATGGTTCCCTAAACGTCGTTAGAAACGAGTAGGCCACCGTGCGCCAGTGCCATGGTCAAAATGAGAAAAATACTTAATTTGGATTAGGCAATGCAACATCACTCTGTACTGCTATACTATATCCACGTGTGAAACATAGCGCCTCTTCGCAATAGCCCTGCACTACAACAATGGTGCTAATACCGAGGGTATTATATAATTTATTGCTTGTTGTTGATGGCTGTGGATTGGCTCATATAACGTTCCGAGGACTAGCTAGGGCATGACTGGGAGAGGGGGTGGCTATGATAATTGATGGAGGGTTAAGGCTCGGGGCATGTCGAGTGCAGTGGTGGAACGCGTGACTACAGGCAAGAAGGGAGTTATACTGGTAGGAACCTCCTGGTTACACCAGCCCACAGGGGATTATTGTGTCCGTCGTGCAGGGAGGGGCTGGGTGTGCAGGAAGGGGCTGGGTGGGGAGGGAGGGTGGGGAGGGGCTGGGTGGGGGGTGGGGCTGAGTGGGGAGGGGCTCGTCACCCCGTGGTGCCCTTTTAAAACTCAACGTTTAACCGACTCACGCCGGCTTGTGCCCACCCTCACAGTCGGGCATATTTGCGGAATACTGTACACCACGCCGCCGTTGACCCTGGCCATTGACCGAACAACCCAACGTTCCTACCAGCTCCTTCCGCAGGAATGTGTTGTGAATTGCGCATAGAGACCATCATCAACTCGCAGTGGAGTGAGACTGGGCAATTGTGACACAATAAATAATTGTCACACGTAAAGACACAGATGTAACCGTGTGGTTTACTGACGTCAAAACTCGGATAAGCAGTACACATAATTTAGGTAAAATTCAAGCACACCTTAGGGCTTTGAGGAGGATACAACCCCCAAGACAAAATCCCATTTATTGTAAAGGCGTCTTAGGTCGTGTGCTCCAGGCTGTCCGGACATGGGCTTGAAGCTTCGTGAATGAGAAAGAATAACAATTGAAAGTTAAAATGGCCGTCATGTCATCTCCAGTTTGAATAATAATCATTGCAATGACATTAATAAAAAGATATGACAGAGCACCTGATTGATGCCGAAATGTTTTTCTTTCATCAAGGAAACTTCAAACTCAAACCGGGCAGCTTGCGTGTGACACAAATCCTAGTTTAGTATCTGCCAGATGACGGCTCTTCGTGTGTCTCCCTTGAACTAAAACACTGCTTTTATACCTTAAGTTAGAGGTAAACAGATTCTACATTTCAAAGCAATATTTTAAGCTCTTGAAAACAATTCAGTTTACATAAAAGTTTGTTGTTGTTTAATGTACAGCATGCAAACGTATTTACAAACAAAACTGCTGTCTCCTCAATACCGGGCCAAGGCAGATGTGGTGGGTGAGATGTGGATGTGTATGACGTGCCGGCACAGAACAGCGCTGTCGATGACAGTCACACACTGACAAAATGGGTGGACATGGGACCACCACAGTCACTCAGTGAACAACCCGCCTTCCAACACTGTGCATGGTAACGGAAAACGTAGTCTAAAAGCTCTGCCAAGTAAACTACACTGCTGTCAGTGTCCCTACAGGAGGCACCTGTGCCTTCGAAGCTGCGCCCATAACCGGGCACTCACACTCGCAAATGACCCTTGCTGTAACAGACTCGGCGTTACTTCACCACATGCCTGGCATGGACACGGCTTAGCAGCAAATACAGCTTCTGCGGCAGTGGCCTCAGTGGCGGCGATGGCAGCCGACTCAGGTACACAGGCTAATGAAGCAGCGCTTCTTGTGGTAGTTGAGGCCACAGTGCTGCGCGAAGCCCTTGCCGCACACGGTGCACACGTGCGGCTTCTCGCCCGTGTGCATGTGCCGGTGCTGGTTGAGGTGCGCCATGCGGATGAAGGCCTTGCCGCACTCGGGGCACGCGTAGGGCCGCTTGCCCGAGTGGCCCTTCTTGTGGCGCGCGAGGCCGGACGAGAGCGAGAAGCGCTTTCCGCACTCGTCACAGATGTACGGCTTCTCGCCCGTGTGCACGCGCCGGTGCAGCGCCAGGTTGGTGCGGAACATGAAGGCTTTGCCGCAGTCTTCGCACACGAAGGCCCGCTCCCCACCGTGCGTCTTGCGGTGGCGGTTGAGGGCCGAGCGCTGCGTGAAGCGCTTGGGGCAGCTCTCGCACTGGTGCGGCCGCTCGCCCGTGTGCGTCGTCATGTGCTTGCGCAGGTTGGACGACTGCGTGAAGGCGCGCTGGCACTCGCCGCACTTGAACGGCTTCTCGCCCGAGTGCACGCGCTTGTGCAGGCGCAGCACCGACGAGTAGACGAAGCACATGCCGCACTGGCTGCAGGTGTACGGTCGCTCGCCTGTGTGCGTGCGCCTGTGCTGCAGCAGGTGGAAGGGCTGCGCAAACGCCTTGCCGCAGTCCTCGCACACGTAAGGCTTCTCCCCGTTCGACCTCCCCTCCGGGCGCTTCTTCTTCGGCGCCGCCGCCGCCGCCGTCGGCTTCGCCTTCGCTTTGCCCGTCGCCACTCTCTTGGTGCGCGGTTCGTCACCGCCTTGCTCGCCGGCGCCGTGCGTGCGGCTGTGTAGCACCAGCGACAGGCGGTTGCGGAACTCCTGTTGGCACGTGTTGCACCGGAACGGCGCATCCCCCGGGTCGTCGGGCCCTTCCGGCTCGGCGGGACACCGCTTGCTCCAGCGCACGGCTCTCTTGCTCCGCTGCCGGCATGCCCTGAGCGGTGTCTCCATCGCCTCGGCGTTGCCCTCCACCACTGCCGCCGCCGCCACTCCCGCATCCAGGCCGAAGGCGGCGTGATCGGGAGGCAACTCGCCCTCCACCTCTTCCACACAGCTGCTGGTCTTGTCCTCCTCCATCTGTGCACATTGCAGGAGCAGGTGGCTCGGTTCACCGTCCTCAATGACCACATGCCCTGTAGGATCGACAATGCGTGGGGAATTAGGTCAAGTCCTGGAGGAGTTGGGAATCACTGTCTCAAGTGCCCCACGGTACTCGTATTATTATGCAGTGTCCTTTCTTTCACCAGAATATTAAATAAAACTCATCGAGACATGTAAAACATTTCCTACATTGCAAGGGCAACCTGGGTGCATTGATGCGAATTAAATGCTGAATTAGTGATGCAGGATGCAGCACTGCATTCGTTTATTAATAGATTTATACGCTCACAATATGTGCATTGAATTAAGCATGTTAGAATAGATGATTTACAATTCATGTAATATATATTCTTACAGGGCGAACAAGCCAATACAAACATAGGGAAAAATACAAATGTATGTATTTAGATTTGATTTCACACCATACGTAGCCAACCGTGCGAATCAAATTCGATGTAAAAAAAATATATAAAAAAATAATCCGTTCCCAAATAAAAAATGTTGTATGTGATCTGTTCTATTAGCCTTGTATTTATTGCACTGATATTACCTTGTTGATGGTGCACGACCTTACCATTCATAACTTGACAATGTAGCTGTTTTTGGATTGTTTTGTTCATTTTTGCTTTCTGTAGCCAGGTTTTCATTGTGTAAGCAAGTCCCCATCGAAAATAAGCATTGTCCTATGGGTTTTACCTGTACCAAGATAAAACCTAGATAAATTCAACATATAATCATGAAGATTCAATTGTTGGAGGGTGCTGCTGGAGGTGACATATTACACACCTACACTGCCTAATTATTATTATAATTTTGATTATTACGTTTGTTTACCCAGAAAAGCCTCATAGAACATCACGACTTTCAAAGGAGGGTCCTGCCAAGTTTTTCACAGTGGGGGGTTGTGATGTGTAATCCCAAATTGAGTCATATGCAGGTCGTTTTTCAGCAATGGTATGTTTTTGGCCCAATACCAGTTATGGTGTTTAGTTTCGGCAATGGGAAGAAACTGGAGAATCAGGAGGAAACTGAAGCACAACAGGGCGAGAATATACAAATCCATACAGACACGTGCTCTGTCAAATACGGTAATAACCACCCAATGTGCTTTCACGAGGTCCAGTAAACCCATAGGTAACGGAGTGAGCGGCTCCGTATGTGCACACGATGCAGCATGGTGGGGGCCAGGAGGCAAGCGACGATCGCAGACAAACAGCGACCCGACCTTCGCTAGCGTCCAGGTCCCCGTTGCTGGTGACGACGTCCGTCTCGGAGCCCATGAAGAGTGCCCCTTCATCGTGCTCTGCCAGGGCCTCCATCGGGAAGCATAACTCTGGGAACACACACAGTGTCATCAGGTTTTTGTTTGAAACTAAAACTTATTTTATTTTACCAGGTAAAGCCCGCTGAGCTATGTAGCTCTCGTTTCAGAAGCAACCTGGCCACAAATGATAGCTCAATTAAGTGGCTTAATACGTGAAAGTGTATCACAGCCAAATACTCTGAACGCATGTTTGTAAATGTGGAGGGAAAAGATCGGAGGACCCGGAGAAAAATCCACTCGACCACAAGTACTGTACATGCAAAATCCAAATATACAGGTGTCAGGGTCGGGATCGAACCCGCAACCTCCAATATTCCAGGCGAGGTAGTTAACATCTCGCCACTGTGGCCCCACATTTGGGTTTATATTCGTCCCCGCCCCCCAAAGTATTCAGATTATTATAATGGACGCCTCTGGCCAATAATTTATTTGTAGTATTATTACTCCGCTCGTTTACCCAGGAAAGCCTCAAAAGAGTCTCAAAATCCTTTTTCGGTAGGGCCCTGCCAAATTTCCTTTTTTTTACGAGGGCCCTACTACGTGTTTTCCCAATTAAGTAATTTTCAGATAATTTCAAATCACCCGTTCTGGTCAGATCTGCGTAGTTCATGGATGGGTGAAGGAGGGGGGGGGGGGGCTGTAGGCTGCTGCGAGGCTGTGTTGTCAACAGAGGGCAGTGGAGATCAATAAATAGTATTTCACGATCCGCTAAACTACTTCGCATCACCACCACCACCTTCAACTACGCTCCCCGACCTTCCAACATCCTGCCATGGCCAAACAACGCCCAGGACCCTGCACTATGTGGTGAGGCCGTAATCCAACAGTGCATCGACCCAAGTACTTGCAACGTGTAAATCATCATCACTCGCTTATCACTGCCACTGAGAAACTCACTGGCGGCGTGGCAGCAGTCGCCGTCTTCCAGCTTCACGTCCGAGTCGCACTGCGGCGGCTTCAAGAGCGCGTAGGGGTCCGGGATGCCCACGTGTGCCTCCAGCCCGGCCATGCTCGAGGCTAACCCGTGGGTCTGGTCACCTGTAGAAGGTCCGGTCACCTGGGGTGGGTGGGGGGTGGGTTGGTTTGGTCACCTGTAGAGGCTGCTTCACTCACGCCCGTGGCTCTGTCCACCTCGAGGTCGGCGCAAATGAGTGTCCAGTCATTTGCAGATTGGGTCGCCCATTGGGGGGGGGGGGGGGTCAAAGGTCGCCTGTCTGCCCACCTGGTTGGGGTCAGGTCACCCTGCAGATCTGGTGTAACACGCGGGCCGCAAGGCACGGGGCAGGCAAGGCGAGCTTCCCACGGCCCTCCTCACACCTCCAGGTGACACCGTGCCGGCCGCGACGTCGCTCCCCCCATTTCATTCACCGGCACTGCCGGAGCGTGGCCCGTGGCCCGTGGGCCCCCCTCCTGGAGCTGTCCGAGGGGGTCGTGCAGCTGCGCAAAGGCTCCGTCGGTACTCACGGCAGCCTGGCAGATGCCTCCGGTCGTGGGGGAATTGATGAAGAAGAGGAGTCGGTTTAGGGGGGGGGGGGTGCCCCCCGGGACTGAGCAATCGGAGAAAGCGGTGGTGGTAGGCAGCGGAGGTTCTTAACGCGGCTTCTGCACGGAAGCGCGATCATTACCAACACCACCAACACCGCCGCCGCCAAATCACCCCCTAGTAAGATGGCCGCCCTAATTTCCAACTCAGCATCGGCGCTTAACCTTAACCAAGATGGCCGCACGCGCGGGCGGAGTCTTCCATTGGCGGCGCTTTTGTCGACCAACGATGGATGTTTGCCCCCCCCCCACTAAGGGGCTGTCCATGAGTGACGTCACGCGATGGGGGGGG